>JAGFMF010011700.1:2753286-2786289 GCA_019455555.1 Galemys pyrenaicus | reverse complement strand
CACAAGGGACTGAGGTGATGGTGCACGGGTGAAATGGTGGTGGGTACCCCCTGGGGACTACAAATGATGTCAAATATAACTAATAATAAAAAAGAAAAACAAAACCACACTGCTGAAGGGAACAGCGGGTGAGGCAGGAGAGGTCTGCTGCGCCATGTTGGTCCCCTCCCTGGCTGGGGATGCTTCAAAGTGCAGCACTCAACCCACTGAGCCACCAGGGAGGCCCAGGAAATAACTACTTCTTAATGCTTGATTTCATCATAGGCATACATGTTCAGGGAACAGGTGCAAGCTAGAAAACAGGCAAAACAAGCTATTCTCTTTCTTTTTCCTCACTCCTCAGCATATCTACTCTGGGTGATTTGTCACAGCTACCTCTGCCAACTCTATGGGCACAAGTAAAGAAGATGATGATGTTAATATTTTACATTTGTGTGGCAATTTATGGTTCCTAAAATTCTTTCATTTAAAGAGAAGCACTGCACAAATGTTTTGGGAATGTGCAGCTATTGAGATAGATAATTCTGATTAAACTTGTTTGTTATTTCAAAAAAAAAAAAGAATGTAGGCATTAACAATCATCACAGTCTTTTCTACCTAGTAGTAGTAGTAATGGCTACTGTTTGCTGAGAGCTATGTAGACATTGGGAATCAGTGTTTAAGAAAGTTGTCTCATATTAGACTGTAAGTAGGTGGTGCAGCTGGGACTTGGATTATAGTCCTTTTAACTTTAAAACATGTTTTCTTGGGTCTATCTGGTGGCACAAGGGGTTGAGCACCACACTATGGCGTTTCTGCAGCCACTGTAGCACAGGTTCGATCCCTCGCCAGGGAGGGGACTCACATGGTGCAGCAGAGCTCACCTACATTGCCCACTGCTCCCCTCAGCAGTGTCTTTCAGTCAATCTGCCTGTTCTGCTCCCTGCTCTGTTTCTGGTGAATCCTCTCACCTCCCTGGACTCTGGTCTGTACCCCAGTCCTTGTATGCATAAAGGAAATCTTTAAAAAATAAAATAAAACATGTTTTCTTAACTGCTGGCCTGGTTGTGATACATATTGTTTGAAATCAGCCCTATCATTTGGCTCCTGAACCCCTCCATCCTGTGCCTTCAGACCTCACAATCTATCTATCTAATATTCATAATTTTTGGAAGGATGGGTGAATCCATTCTGTCTCACCTTAACATGGCTAAGCCCAGGTGTCCTCCGTTCAATCATTCCACTCAATAATCTTACCAAGCAATCTTCCTCCTCATCAAAACTCCCACGCTTTCCTTCAGTTATCAGATGAAAGCATTTAATTTACTTCTAAACCCAAAGTACAAAAAAAGTCCACATTTAGAATCATTCTAGTAGTCACTTTAGAAACTGTAAATAGCAGTGTTTGTCCTTGACCAAAACGTTAAAATATGAACATAACCATCCCAAATTTCCAAGCCTGGGGGTTAGAAAACACTATAGACTGAAAATAATCAAAAGGATTTTTAATGGCTCATGGATGCCAGATTCCTTCTATGGTTGAAAATACATTTTTAAAACAAATAACAAAACTCAACAAATAGATGTGATTCCATTTGAATGAGAGCCAAGATATTTTTGTTTTAAGGTTTCACTGTTTTTCTGAGTTCATGTTGAGTGACACTAGAGCAATTTATTCTTAGCTTGTCTTTCTGTTATTTGATTTAGAGGTCTGTGCATCAAAGAGGCAAAAATATCTAGAGCTGGAGTTGAGCAGCTACGAATTCCAGATTGATAGCAATTAATGCTTCAATAAGGTATCAGGTTGACTGAGTTTCTTTTTATATTGATGTCAGTCTGCTCTCAAAATAACTTTTCTTGTGAATCTAGACTGTTCAGATAAATTTAACATTATTAGAATATTTTCAAAATGTTCTTAGCTAGCCTCACCTGCTCTCCAGATGAATTTTATAATTACATTGCCAATTTCTAAAAAAAAAAAAGTCCCATCAGAATATTGATTGGATTTTTAATAAATGGATGAACTGATTTGGGATGAATTAACATTTTTACAGTCTTCAGTCTCATTATCTAGAGACATACATGTGTCTGCATATTTTTAAAACTTAAATTTGTAAGTGGAAGTATATTTTACTGTGTTATCTCCCCAATATACTAAAGTTCTGCATTTTAAAGAAAGTGATTCTGTTTTCCTCTGCTATTTTACTCTTTCTATTTTCCTAAAATTTGGGTTTTTCATTCTTACAATTCTATTTTTCTCCCAAAACAATAAAATAATTTCAGTCTATGAGTTTACCTATTAGTTGAGCTTTGGCTGCCTTCACTTAGGCTTCCTATTTTCATAGTTGACCTATTTTATTATTTTCTCCTTGTTCCAGAATTATAGTTTTGATCACTTTGATCCAAAGACAGTTTAGGAATTTTTAAATTTTATCTTAACTGGTTGGGAGTTTTGATTTCTCTCTTTGAACATTTTTTATCTGTGGTCATCGAGGATGTGACCAAAACAAAATAATGGTAGTAATAATACCAAAAACTAGCATGTATAGATGCCTACTATGTCCAGCCACCACAATAATCTTTGTAAGTTCTCACTAACTTCTCACAACACCCATAGAAGGTAGTTATTATTAATAATCACATTTCCAGACTACAGAAACTGAGACTTAGCTGGAAAACCAGAATGTGACTCTATAGTGTCTGCATTGTGTTTTCATAATAATTTTCAGTCTTTGAGATTTAGTGAGGTTGTCATTAAGGTCTATTATTTATGATCAGCTCTGGTGATGCTTCCGAGGTTCTTGATAAGAACTCTTCTTACAGCTACCACCTTAGAAGTTAATGTATTTATGTCCTTATTTGTATTGCCTGCCTCATCAAAGATAGAAAAGTAGGCAACAGAGCAGCAACTAGGAGTAAAATGTCAAACAATTCACTTACAACTGATGGTTCTTAGTAGGTCATATGGGCATTCTTGTGTTTCTTGAAACTGTTTTTGAATTTTGAGATTATATAAAAATAAAAATTTATGTATTTGGTGTGAAGGATCTATATGCATGTATAACTATAAGATCATTATCATAATGAGTATCTCAGATAATTGTCGAGTATTTTGTGATTTATAAATGATGATGGGTTTCCACTGTCTTTACAAATTCTCTAGTTTTTTTTCATGGCAGCAAAGTTCCTGAAGATAGCAAGTGCGCACTCAGTACAAGTGCGTTGAAGAACTAAATAAATGAACAAGTTTCCTACATACTGTTTCACTAAATGCTTACAAACAACCAAAGTCAGGAGACACCCTGACAATGAACCCTCTGAAGTCATTTACCTAAAGGAATGGGCTGTTTGGAGTCAGAAAGGAGAACACCCATGATGACACTGTATCGCAAGGCTACACACGTCCACTCACGAATGGCAGCCAGCAAGAATACACTTTCTGTGGAGGGAGGACAATGCTGACTTACCTGTGTTCCCAAGAGGTGCTGAGATACCTCTTCTGAATTCAGCTGATTCAGCAAGGGGTTAATGGAAAATTTCAAGCCAGCTAGATAATTAACGGGATTAAATCTCTACCTGTCAATTAAGCCAATATATTTGAGTATAATGCTATTTAATTCTGTACCAGGAACAGTGCAATAAATCAAAGTTTACAGATGTCTTCAGCAAGCCCTTGATGGATGAAACACTGTAACTCAGAGATGCATAGAAAATCTCAAATAAGATAACCTCCCATGTGATTAATATAGCTGTCTGCATTGGCATTGGCTCCAGAAGGTTCTAATCCAAACATGTTTAACATCACATACTTTATTGTGACAGATTTAGACACCTGAACTAACTAACCAGGCAAATGGTGCTTAATTATACTGACTCATTATGGACCTCAGCAATAAAGCTGGGACATAGAATTATGTGTTAATTCCCATCACACACAGTCACATACAACATAAGCAGCCCAGTGTCCAGAGGGCCTTCCAGGGTCCAGTGCACAAAGCATGGGGTAGAAACGCAATCTGATTCCTCTAAGGGACAGTTTCCTTTTCTCTGATCAATGGAGCTTGTCCACAGGCATTGTTCAGACTGAGTAGTCACCAAATGCCTATAAATGATCACAAGGGGAAGAGGCAAGTGGACATGAATATTTCTTGAACAGTTCTCCACTTTGGAAAAGCAAAAAGAATTGAGATGCAAGTCTTTTTCTATATACAGAAGGTGGTGCCTACAAAATCACATATGCATGACTGGAACTCTGCTGTTTAAGAGCCTAAACCAGTGTTTATCAACCTTCTGCACATATTCTGGATTACAACACTGAAGGCCTGGCCTGCTAAGAAGGTATACAAATTTGAGTTCTCAAAAGTGGTTTAGACAAAAACTCAACAAGACCAAAAAGCCAAGATAAACCAAAGAGACAATGGGCGGAGGGGAAGGAGGGGAGGGCAAAAATGGGGATGAGGGCAGAAAGAGCACAAGGAACGGAGGTGATGGTGCACGGGTGGAATGGTGGTGGGTACTCCCTGGGGAATGCAAATGATGTCAAATATAATTAATAAAAAAAAGTTTTAAAAAAAAGTGGTTTAGATACTTCCCAGATCCAAAGTTCAACTCTGCTCCCCTTTTCTAAGCTGAAGTTGCTCATAGGGAACCTTCTATCTCTGTGTTGAAATGTGCACAGTGAATGCAAGCTTTTGCAATAGGGTCAAGCTGCTTGACTCCACCTGTGTTCATGCCTCGGTGTGGCCTTAGGAGGGCTCCCAGGCACTGCTGATTGACTGAAGGACCTATAAGCTGTGCTGAACATTTTTAAAGAAGATGTGGGACAAAACTGAAGTGTTCCAATAGTCTCCACACCAAGAAATACCTCATTTATTTGAGGTAAGAAATTTAAAACATACCAAAGATCACAGTTATGGGAGTGAGTATACATGAGATAAAAAACCAGTGAAGAGAGAGACTAGCATTGGCTGGGGCAAGTGATGAAGATGGGTTTAAGATGAACGCTAAAGAGAAGGAAGGGTTTAGACAGGCAAAGAAGATGGAGCAGAACATCCAAAATGGGAGAAACAAAGATATAGAATTAATGTGATGCTACCTGTGTTAATTCATCGAATTATGAATTAACGAGGGAGGTGTGTGACAGCAATTAAAAGAATAGAGGTGCTATTGGCTTTTGGTGGTAGATAGGATCAGTGTGATAAAACTACATCTGAAAAAACATCCAGAGACACCTGAACCTGATATGGCAAGAGAGAGACACTTAATGTAACGGGGTAAAGATATGGCAATATGAGAAGAGAGTTTTAAGAACCTAGTGGAAGGTACAGAACAGACTGGAGAAAGACAAGATAAGCCAGAACAAGCAGATGTAAAGTTATTGTAAAATGAAAGCATAGAGATCTTGACTCACTTGGTAGTGGTAGTAGAAATAGGACAATTCAGGAGAATCAAAGGAAGAAATAATCCAGGTTATCTGCTCCTTTGAACACAAAATGGAAATAAAATAAAATTAGTCTGGGACGGACAGTATCTACTGCACCCAAATGCTCATTGTCTTATACTTACACTAATGCCTCTAAACCAATCATGATGCATTTATCCGTCTCATCAGTGAGTTTGTGATCCCTTCTGGCTAATGAGAAGTTGTTTCTGGGAAATATTTCTCTTTTTTTTTTAAGATTTATTTATTTATTTATGCATACAAGCACTGGGGTACAGGCCAGAGGTGTGGGGGAGGTGAGAGGATTCAACACAGAGAGCCGGGAGCAGAACAGGCAGACCAACGGAAGTACACTGCTGAGGGGAGCAGCGGGCACAGCAGGAGAGGTCTGCCGCGCCATGTGGGTCCCCTCCCTGGCTGGTGGCAGGGATCGAACTTGTGCTGCAGTGGCTGCGGTTTGCTTCATAGTGCGTTGCTTAACCCACTGCGCCACCAGGAGGCCCAATATTTCTTCTTTTTAAGTGAGTAACACAAGATGAGAAAGTCTCTCTTCTTCCTCTGAACAGGTTGCTGAACAATCTCCCTATCATCTTTGGAAAATAATAATGAAAGTCATTAATAATATACCTGATCTGCTGAATGAGCTCCCCTGGCCCTAGACTTTAGTCTTGTAAGATAATTTAGATCTTTATGGTTTCAACTAGTTGGGTTGGGATTTTTGTTACTTGCCAGAAACATCCCAACTGATTCACAATTCTGTCTTCTTGAAGATAGAGAACCATTGTTGGGGCCTCCCTGGTGGCATAAGGGGCTAAGTCTCAGCACTATGAAGCATCCGCAGCCACTGCAGCACTAGTTCAATCACGGGCCAGGAGGGTGACCCACATGGTGCAGCAGAATTCTGTTTTGCCCACTGCTTCCCTCATGAGTGTACCTCAGTTGATCTGCCTGTTCTGCTCCCCTCTCTGTCTCTAGTGAATCCTCTTACCCCCTGCACCTCTGGCCTGTATCCCAGGTCTTGTATGCATAAATAAGTATTTTTTAAAAATACATTGTTGCATATTATACAATGAAAAAGAAGTAGGGGGAAAAAGAGATGATTCAATAGTCCTGATCATAACACTATTTCAGTGAAATTTTTAAAAAAGATTTATTTATTTATGCATACAAGAACTGGGATACAGGCCAGAGGTGTGGAGAGGGGTGAGAGGATCCACCAGAGACAGAGCAGGGAGCAGAACAGGCAGACGGACTGAAATACACTGCTGAGGGGAGCAGTGGGCGAGACAGGGAGAGGTCTGCTGCGCCATGTGGGTTCCCTCCCTGGCCAGCGGCAGGGATTGAACTCATGCTGCAGTGGCTGTGGATAGCTTCATAGTGCGGTGCTTAACCCCTTGTGCCATCAGGGAGGCCCGAAAATTTTGTTTTTAAGTTTTCTTTCATGAATCTATTGTTAAAAAAATTTTTTAATTATGGCTCAGCAAGCTGATTTTTTTTTTTATTCCTCAGATATGCTAAGATTGTCATTTTCTCTCCATCTCCATCAACAGGAATGCCACTCACAATGGCAATAGTGCCTTCTCCCCTTCCTCACAGGAAGTTATTACTGATAGCGATAGCTATTTTGGTTATTCCTTGGGTGCCATGTGATGGTGACTGGGTTTTTAACTTCTAATATTCTGTGTGACTCTAATGCATTTTGAGAGTTGACAATAGAGCAAGCTAAAGCATATACTGTACCAGGTAAGGAAAAGCTTAATCTGCTGGATCTGTTACAAGGGTCTAATACTAATATAATTCCTGGCCCTTTATAGATGCTAAATATTTTTTTAAAACAAATAGCTGAGCAGATTCATTGGATTCACATCTAATAACTCACATCTAACTCAAAATGGATAATTAAAAGTTTGGAGGTGAGATCTGAAACCACACAATACCTAGGAGAAAACACAGGCAAGACCATCCAGGACATCAGCTTCATGGTGTCTTTGGGGATTAGACTACAATGGCAAGAGAAGAAAAGGCGAGAATGGTGGGTATTAGGAGTAAGTCTGGGATTTGCTTGGTCACTAAATTTCAGGGAGTTTCTTCAGAATCTGAGTCTTACCATGAGAGTATCATATACGTAAGTTATTCATCTCATGGGTCATGATGAAGAAAGAAAACATCGAGGATGACTGTTTTGGGAAAGAGTCCTTGACACCAGTCTTTCCCATTAGGCTTATTTCACCAGGAAACCTACTGGGCAGTAAACCAGAGTGTGAGTTTGTGTCTCTCAGCACCAAGATGGGGTGGAGGAGGGGTGCCCAAGTAGAAGGGGCAGTTCCTTGTTGCTCCAGCATCCCATAAGGCATCATGTGGAGGGCCAAACCTAGGTGACCCGTACCACACTCCAGCTTGCAGAAATTTAATTAATTTTCTTGTAAGCAATGCTTGCAAATTTGGGGGGGGGGGCAATTCTTTTTGTTTGTTTATGCACACGAGAGCTGGGGTACAGGCCAGAGGTGCAGGGGGTAAGAGGATCCACCAGAGACAGAGTGGGGAGCAGAACAGGAAGATCCACTGAAGTACACTGCTGAGGGGAGCAGTGGGTGAGGCAGGAGAGGTCTGCCCACCATGTGGGTCCCCTCCCTGGCTGGGGATGGAACTCATGCTGTAGTGACTGTGAAAGCCCCACAGTGAGGCGCTCAACCTCTTGTAACACCAGGGTGGTCCCAGAGAGACAATTCTTGTCTGCTCTGCCACTCCCACCCGAGATAATGACCCCACTACTTCTCCTTGGCAATTGTGCTCTGGGCCAACACTATTGTCTCAGAAGTAGCAAGGACCCAGAGGCGTAGGGGTAACTGTATTGTCTTAAATGCAGAGTAGCATCGTGGTGACCAGCTGCTCTCAATGTGCCAGTGAGAGCAGAATATAAAACACGGTCTTAAAATTCAGTAGAGGCACACAATTGATATAAGAAGGGAAAGTTGTATGGGAGTGGGGGGAGGAGGATAAAACATGCAAGGTGGGATATTGCAAAAGCTGTAGAATCATCTTTCTGGCAGGCTCTTTCAGAATGCCATTGTTATGATCATTTCTGCCTGGAAACCAGAAACTGAACAAGGTGACTCCTTGAACTCCCTCCAGATATATGATTTTTATTATTCTGGTCCCTATCAGGCTTGCCATCCCCCATCTCACCCCCATGCCCCTAAAAAATCAACTTTAAAAAATCTGCTTAAAAAGAAATGCTACCTGAGGGGGGAAAAATCAATTCCTAGCTAATTCTACTTTCAGGTTAAGAGATTTTCTGCTTTTTATTTTTCTGGCTTAAACCATTTGCATGGAAACAGAATCACAGTCCCTTCACTCCTGCTATTTTTCTCTGTATTCATATTCTTGTCTTCTCTGTGACATGACAATCAGTCTCTGTGGCGATGACTACATGTGTCACGAATAGAGAATTTCATAATTTCAGGTGTAGGATGACTTGCTACATCCTTGGCTGATAGTTTTGCCTCTTCCACTCTTCTTCTAAGAGCGAGAAAGATCTGTTGAAGAGAATTCCTCTGATTAATATTTTTGAAACATACTTAATTCTTTTCTTATTCTCAACTCATAGACATCGTGCCCATCTAAAGTCACTGTCTCTGTGGCAATTCCAAATGTCGATCAAAGAATAGCTCCTAGTTTTCAGTCTTGCAGAAAATAAAATGATGATGTGCATTCAGGTATGTAACATCAGTTTACCCGGGCTATGAGTTACCTGACGTAAGGTATTTCGAGACTCTGCACAAGGTGTGACTTTATAAATATTTATCAGTCAGCTAAAATTTCATAATTAAAAATCCCTCCCTTGCTCACCTGCCAACAGCTGAAAGCTTCCTCTGTGCCTCTGTGACCACTCAGATATCTGGAGTGGGAACTCTGGAGGTGGGTGGGTAGGGAAACTGATGAAGGGAGGATGAGGCCAGAAAGGAGCAGCTTGGCACGTAGGAACCAACGTTCCTTTCTTAGATTTTTCTTTGAAAGTAGCGAATGCTTGACAGAGCAGAAGTGGTCCACCCAGCCCTCTGGGATCCACCTCCACACAGGGTCACAGCTTGCCCTTCAGACACCTATTTCTCTCTGCCTGAAGGTTTTCTCTGGTCTCATCCTATGAAGCCACTCAACTAACTCAGGAAGGCCCAGAAGTGCCAGGGAGCAACCTTCAAGCCAATGAGATGAAATCTGATGTGTCAAAACCTCAGCTTCCTCATGCTGCGGTGGGAAGGTCCCCAAGTCTTATTCAGAACAGCATCGCTATTCACTTTCAAACTTCACTGGAAAGCTTTAATTACATTTGATAGATGCACATTCACGCTCCTCTTTATTTTCAGATGCTTGACTGTTTGGTCAATGAAGTCTAACTTCAGACTGAACTTTCTCATCTCAGGCTGAATGGAAAGAGTATTTTTGAAATTTGTATAAAATTATACTTAATTTCAGTTAAGTGTGAAAAAAGTGATGATATGTTTAAAAACTGAAATGGTTCATTTTGTGATAAATGACTGATTCCAAGGGGGGAAAAAACCGACTACATGCTCCTGAGGTTTCTGAGAGGAGGTTTCAGTGGCACCGAGTCCTGGACCCCCACAGTAACCCCTTTTCCTGAGCACATTCTGGGTCAGCTCCCCTTCTTCCTATCTCACATCCTCACTTGCCCACCAGGCTTCCTGGAACCTCCCAAGTCAACTACTTGGAAAGAAGGACACAGTGGAGTTCCATATATCTAGGGAACATAAAATAGAGCTGGCGTAGCCATAAAGGAATGGTCATTTACACACGTCTCTACCTGGGCACTGTCCAGTAGAAACCTCGACTGCAGCAGGCATCCTGGACACAAAACACACAGTTGAGAGCTTCAGTCACAGCTGAGAGAGACAGAGCAAAGGACCAATCACTCAGAAGCAGCAACTTCCGGCTTGACTTGCCATCCCTCATAACAGCTCGACACAACTCTGGGAGAGCACCTGATGAACCTATATATAGCCAGCTCCTCTTGGGGAGCGATTCAGACATATATCGACTGTTTCTCCGGAGTTACAAGTCTAAAACCCTCCAATAAACTCCTTGTTTTTGTTCACAGATTTGCCTCAGTGGGATCCTTCTACCCATTTCTTAAGATTTGTTTTCACAGGAACTCAGACCAAGACAACATGTCTGTTCAAAGCAAGAACAACTTATTCATACCCCGATCCCCCCAAACCAT
Source organism: Galemys pyrenaicus (assembly GCA_019455555.1). Classification (NCBI taxonomy): domain Eukaryota; kingdom Metazoa; phylum Chordata; class Mammalia; order Eulipotyphla; family Talpidae; genus Galemys; species Galemys pyrenaicus. Next base: position 2,775,634 of record JAGFMF010011700.1, on the reverse strand, counting down.
CCACCACTCTATATCGATTTATCACAAGTCCATGTAGAGAAACACCTCTTCAGTCATATCTTTCCCAGGCTGCCCACCTGATCCAATCTCCACATTTTCAGTACAGTCCTGCCCTCTCTGAAAGACAACCTTTTTCTTCAGTCTGAACCCACCAAAACCCACGAGGCCAGTCCTTGACATTTCTAAGAAACCAGGTGATGAGGCATCATTGTGAACTCCTGGTGGATTCACGGCATCTTCTTTTTCTCAGATGATGACCATCACTGCTAATTGCCTCATTAAACACATGTCGATGCCAAAGATCCTATCAAAAGGTGAAGAAAAGAAATCCACCCTTGAGTTAACCTGATGACCAATCACCTGTTACCTCAGCCGACAAAGGCGAGTAGCAGAGACACCTGCCCAGAGAGAGCTTGATGAAAACAAGAGGAATCACACAAGGGGTGTGTCTACCTCTCCTGGAGGATGCAGTGGTGAGTTCTTATATTCTATCTTAATGAAAAATTGTAAACTTTACACTCTTGCAGAACAAATAGAATTGTGACTGATGCTTCACAATTTATGTGATTGATTTCTTGGAATTTTGACAGTCCTATCATGCTTTCAACAAATCTCATTCCTTCCTAGGAAGGTGGTCATATGTTGTTGGGAGGGGGTGGTTAGGAACTCTGATTATTTTATTTTCTTTCAATTGCAAGGCAATTACTGCCTAAATCATTTATTTGCTCTTAGCAGAAGTCACCTTTTTTTTTTTAATTCCTTTTTCTACCCACAAAAGCTCCACTTCCCCAGGCAGGCATCTTGCTTTGTACCCCTCTCTCAGGATCTGAAACCTGCCAGTCATCTAAAAATAGAAAAATATTTTTTTCTTATTGATGAGAATGTTGACACTTTTCTGAACTATATTATAAAAGTCTCTGCCTTTGTGAAGAGGGATGTGGGCAGAGCCCGACCTTAGAGAGTGCACCACATGCTATTACAGTTCAACAATGACTTTAGATTTTCTGCTTTTTCCCTCATCCTGATGCATTAGTCACCTCTCTCCTGCTCCCATGCACCTCTGAAATGCCCCTCTTTTCTCTTTTGTATACTGCAAGCCCTTCCCTGTTTCCAGATTATAATCTGCTGCAGGTTGGGAATCCAATATCTCACTTAGGATATGACTTGGAGTTTGAGGAAGCAAAATGAACCATGTTCAGGAGAACAGAATCTTTTTTTTTTAAAAGATTTTATTTATTTATGCACACAAAAGCAGGCCAGAGGCAGAGGGTGAGAAGATTCACCAGAGACAGAGTGGGGAACAGAATAGGCAGATCGACTGAAGTACACTGCTGAGGGGAGCAGCGGGCGAGGCAGGAGAGGTCTGCCGCACCATGGGGGTCCCCTCCTGGCCAGCGAGTGAACTCGCACTGCAGTGGCCATGGAGCTCCAGAGTGCGGCGGTCAACCTGTTGCGCCACCAGGGACGCCCCAGGACAACAGAATCTTCACCTGCCAACACCTGCTTTCCAAGTACAAAAGAAAATGCCTTCCCGTGTGCATCAACATGTGCATCAGACCAGATAGTCCCACTACCATTTCAAAGGTTGAGTTACCAGATTCCAGCACTTTCTAGAATCTTTAGAGGAAGCAAGATGAGTGTGGCTCACTGCTCCATGATCCACCGAGCTCCTCTAACCCTTTGAGCTGATATATCGACATAGCCACCTCAGAGTTGGCCAGCTTCCAAGTCACCAGAATGTTTTATGGTGCAGTGGAAGAATACAAAATTGGACAAGAAATGACCTGAATTCTGGTCCAAGTTTTATAATTAACTTGATTGTGTCGATTTCCTCACCTGGAAATTGAGGTGTTCGGGGTCAGACTAATTCTAAGGCCCCTTTCAAGTCTCGATATTCTGATTCATCTACATAGCCCTGTGCTTGGCATTGTTGGAAATTGTTTAATATAAAACATGATTTTAATCCTTAGGCAAATTTGGGGGGAAAGAAGAAAACCTGAAGTGGTTCATATATCATCGTCCTTATTGTGCAATCTCTTCCCACCCCCCTAAAAAAGGGTAACTTCCACTCTACTGAAGATAAAGGGAAAGCTTAAGGAAGGGGAGACTTGAGCTATCCAGCAAATAAACTGTATAGCACAGACACCTGCTCTGAGCCACAGCCAAAGTATAGTCTTTGTGGCACAGAAGTTACTTCTCTACCAGCATCCTAAAGGATCCCTACAAGGGGTAAGTGCTCAGTATAGCTTGAGAGAGCAGATAGAATAGGGGGTATTTGTGCCCAGTTTACACTCAGCCACCCACCCATTCCCAGCTGTCATTCCTCATTCAGAGAGTCTCTTAATACTTTTCTCTGTGATACCATCTTGAATAATACTTTTACATTCTCTTCAGTTCAGCATAGGTATGACATGCCTGTATGTCCAAAGGAATATCACTAATCTGTGAAAATGGACTCTTAGTCTCTGACCTGGGAGGGCAGAGGGAGAGGCAATGTGAGCTAGTCATACACTGAGTCGGGACTGGACTACACAGCCTGTCTGTGATTTTCCCTTTCCCCAGTTTCTCCCCATCTTGGCCCACTATTATTCAAAGGAGTTACCTGCATCCCTCGGCTGGAAAGTTATCAGCCTGATGGACCATGGGGCTTTAATGGCTGGAAATTTTTCCAGCAGTTCCCCATGTCTGCCTTCCCCATAAGGACATGTCTCCCTCCTGTGACCACCTTTGGATTTCCAAAGGAAAAAAGAGAAATAGGGAAGAAGAACATATACAAGTGGCAGAAGTAAAGAGAGAGGAAATAAAAGGACAGAAAGAATGGACTTGTTTATCTAACCATGAACTAGGATATGGAAATAAAACCAATGGAAGAATATCCATGTGATATGCCACTAACCTCCAGGTCTGGTGTAAGACTTCTAGTCTCTAATATGTACACGGTGACCAGGAAGAGTGGCACAGTGATCTGTAAGTCATGTCATTGTGGCTTCACCTTCTTAATTGTATTTTTCATGTGCTATTAAAATGAATTTGCACTTGACCTTATTAAAAACAGAGAACTCTCATCTGTTCTCAGTCAAGGGGATACTTGAATACATTTAGTTTTCGTTCTGTATCTACCAGAAGTGTGGCAGGAAATAAATGGCATGTTTCTAAGGGGTGTTTGAAGTCAGTTCACTGAAAAGACCACATAGTGGACAGAACACAGAAAGAGTGAGGAGACCCAAACTGATTACTGTGAACTTGACCAAGCTCTGGTTCTAGGAGGCAGTCAGTGGCCTTCCAGAAGCTTTGGTGGAGGAATGCCGTGTGGCTGCAATGGAGGGAGTGGGGAAATGTTCCCCACCATTCTTTGTTCTCACCCTCTAGTCTTCTGGGAAAGTCTCTCATTGGCTGAACTCGGTGCTGGACCAAGTGAGAGCGCAAGAGAGTTGGTGGAAACCATCCATTCCAGTCAACTTGTCGGAGTCGGAGTGAGGTAGGGAAGTAAGGCTCTGGGTCTGCAAGGGCAAAGACACCTACTCCACCTCTGTGTAGCCTACTCTGACACCCAGAGATCATTATCTGGATGAAGTTGTCTGGTAATTTAATCTCATCTGAGCCCATAACTGCCCCACAAGATTTTGGGCTTTTCAGAAATTAAATCATTGACCCAAGTAGAAGGGTGAGAGTAAGGACGTTGTCTAGGATTTTGACCATTATAGATGTCACTATATGCCTCCATCTCATCTCATTCTGTCTCCCTTTTTCTCCCCTACGCCTGGTTGACCTGTCCTTCAAATTTTGTTCCAACCTGTTGGAATAACATAACTCCAGTGATCCTGTCCCTTGTGACCCCTGAGAGCCCTTGGTAGTGTTCAAAAACAACTACTGATTGATTGACTTTGTATTGTTTGGTGCAGTATTGGATTGCATGTAGACTGACCTCCACTGTCTACCTTCTTAAGACAAGATCAATAGAAGATTCCTTTAGCTGTCAATAGCCAGCAGCACTTGACACATTATACCATCCAGCACATGGCCAACAAATCCTTCCCAAATTTAAATCAGCAGTGTGGGAAGGCAGTCAGGAACACTGACGTGTAGGTGAGTAACTGCGTGTGGGTCAGGCCAGGGTCGGTGCAGGAAACGGAAGCACTATAGCTGACAGGGATTAAATACAGGGAATCAAGTACCCCTATAATCACTTAGTGGACAGATGAAGGGAGCCACCTTTAGACCATCAGCTTCAGGATTAAATGCTCTAGCTGTGATTCACAGGTCAGCAGCTATTGCTAATGACACGTCATAATCACCTCGCACCTCTCACACGGTGACCAGACACTAGTCTTCCAATGGATGCCAACATCCGTTCTTTCAGTGGCCCTGGTGCAGGCAGATGGTCCCTGCCTGTTTCTCCACTCTTTTTTTTTTTTAAGATTTATTTATTTATGCACACAAGAGCTGGGGGTACAGGCCAGAATCGCAGGAGGTGAGAGGATTCACCAGAGAAAGAATGGGAACAGAACAGGCAGACTGTTTGAAACACAATGCTGAGGGGAGCAGCGGGCACAGCAGGAGAGGTCTGCTACGCCATGTGGGTCCCCCCCCTGGCCGGCGGCAGGGATCGAACTCGTGTTGCAGTGGCTGCGGTTTGCCTCATAGTGTGTTGCTTAACCCACTGCGCCACCAGGGAGGCCCCACTCTTTTTTTTTTTTTAATTTATTCATGCATACAAGAGCTGGGGTGTATGTCAGAGGTGCGGGGAGTGAGAGGATTCAACAGAGACAGAATGGGGTGCAGAACAGATCTGTATTTCAGGTCTACTGAAATACACTGTTGAGGGGGAGCAACTGGTGAGGCAGGAGAAGTCTGCTGTGCCACTTGGGTCACCCCCCTGGCCAGGGATCGAATTCACATTGCAGTGGCTGCAGAAACCCCACAGTGTGTTGCTCAACCCCTTGTGCTGCCAGCGAGACCCTGCAAATTCAGCTATTGGCATGATCTCAACTGCAGCAAGAACTCTAAGTAACTACGGGAAAGCGGTTCTTGGCCTCTCCTGCTTTGCAATATTGAAAGGAACTTAGAAAGGGATAGTAGTAGATGCTGAGTGTCAACCAAGCACTCACAGGCCATGGTCTATGTGTTCAGAGAAGTATTACTCACAAAAGCCATACGTGGAAACAACCTAAATGCCTATGCCCAGAAAAATGGATAAATAAGATGTGGTCGATGCATGTAAGGGACTATTATTCAGCCTCAGAAAGAATGGAATTCTGATATATGTTACAACATGAATGAATCTTAAAAACTAAGTGTTGAATGAAGTAAGTCACTTCAAATATTTTGTGATTCCACACAGATGAGGTACCTGGAATAGGCAGATTCACAAACTCAGAAAGTCGGACAGTTGCCAAGAGGTGGGCAATGGAGGGATGAGGAGTTCGAGTTTAATGGAACAGAGTTCCTAGTTTAGGTAGATGAAATAGTTCTGGAATTAGAGTGATGGTGCTCACATAACACTGGGAAAGGACTTCGTGCCATTGAGTCGCACTCTTGAAAATGGTTAAAGTGATACATTGGCTGTCATCTACAGATAGCCACAAAGGAAACTGGCAAAACTGGGGCTCTCAGCTCTTCTAGACCAAAGAGCAGCCAAGATCAGCGGGTCCCCAGCTTGCCAAGACTCTCCGACAGTGAGCCACAAGGAACCAAACGTGCACTTGCAAGGATGTAGGCCAGGCCATGACACCTTTGCTGAGAACTTGCCACTGATGACTTTGATTTCCCTGGGGTCAGGGTGGATTTTGTGGTCTAAGCACAGGGGGCAGCAAGGTGGTCACCTCTTCTGCTCATCAGGAGACAGCAATTAAAATGTTCCCCAAGAGAGCGCCTCTGACCACTCCTGGCTTCAGCTGCAGAGTCAGCAGGTGTCTGTGAGAAAGGAGAGAAAGGGGCTGGAAACATCAGAGGGCATTACTGTTGTCCTTGATTCTCTTTTGTGCCTAAAACAGGCCAGGTCGTCTCCAGTTCAGATAATGTGCCTTTGCTTGTCGCATGCCTTTTCTTCCAGTATCTTGCTGCCCTGTGTGTGCAAGTGCAGGCGGCATATGTAACTTTTCCCTCTAGGCCAGAGAGCTCCTCCTTAGAACAGGGATGATGAGTCCAAGGTTGTACATTCCATTCCAGTTATGAACCAGTTAAACGTACACAGTGAAACTGTTTGAAGTCACAGAGTGCACCCTTGCTTCAGCTGACCAGCTGGCCCGGTGAAATGGGCAAAGGAGAAGGATGAGTCCAGGCGGGCATCGCGCCAGCTGTGACCATGCCCTCCAGGAAGCAGAAGTGACAACGCAGGGCACCAGCAAATGGCAAGTGGGACACACAGAGGAAGCTGCAGACCCCAAAGGCCCTGAAGGTGATAATCATCATTCTCCATCAGGTGACTCCTGAATTGGCATGATCTGATCAATCTCTGGTACCCAGTGTATATACCCCAGCTTTTCCCCAAGGCCCCTGTGGCACACTATTGAGCGTGGTCAGTGGTAGTGAAGGCGAGAGCGGGGTGAAATGTGTGCCTGAGTTGTCAGGACATAGCTATGGAAGCAGCACAACCCTCCATGTCCACAGTCATCAGCCACCCTTGGGTGGCCACCTTGACCCACAGGGTGAGCATTTCCATAGCATTCTCCTTGGACAGCCACCGAAAAATACTGTCACTGTAGAAATAGGTACGGGGTCAGAAAAGCCGTAAATTTTCTACAGCCTAGATGTGGGGGTGAGGCCACAGCAGACCAGGCCCTCGGTCCTGTACGTTGTCTGCTGGTGCCGGGTTATGGGTTATGATACCATGAGGAAGAACTAATCGCTGGGGTACCTTTACCTAAAGCTCAGTACAATAATTCTCTTCTCTTTGTTCATACTACTCTTCTTAAACAGCAGGCTTTCCTGTCCTCACCTCATTGTTCAATTTCTCCAGCTTCTCTCCATGTCCATCAATCTATTATTGAAACAAGTTCAATGAACGCAGACCATCGTACTAACTTTTCTGCGGGAGCCTTTTTTGCGACTCCAAAATCTGCCACTAGGTGGCAGTGGCACATTACACTTTGCTATTCCAGTTCCCAGTAGGAAATAATGTTTACTGGGTATCTACCATGTGGTGAGCATTGTGATCCCCTCATGTTCTTGCTATGTGCTGCAGTACCCTTATTTTTCAAGTAAGAAGAGTGAAATTCTGAAAGGCTAGAACCCAGACTAAGATTACACTATTAATAGCAGAGCAGACGTCTGAACCTAGATTTGGCTGCTGTAGAAGCCCGTGGTGTTTGCATTGGATTTCCTTTTTAAAGATTTATTTATTTATGCATACAAAAACTGGGGTACAGGTCAGAGGTGTGGGGTGTGAGAGGATTCACCAGAGACAGAGCGGAGAGCAGAACAGGCAGATGGACTGAAACACACAGCTGAGGGCCACAGTGGGCAAGGAGCGGACTACTGTGCCATGCAGGGTCACTGTTGCAGTGACTGCTGATGCTTCATAGTGTAGTAATTAACCCCTTGTGCCACCAGGGAGGGCCCTGCAGTGGATTTGGCTGTAAAGCAGAGACTCCTAAAGAACCTCCTTACTAAATGCTACCATGTCTTCTAATTTTATGTGTGCACAGGGAACCTCCAATCGGTTGGTATCTGGCTCACTGGGGAACTAGGATGCTGTATCTGCATCTGAACCACCTCTGCCTTCTTGGCCACGGAGAACTGACAAAGAGGGTCAATGCATTTTGAGGGCTTCACTGCCCTGAGCTTCAGCATGAAACTGGGGCTTACTGAACTTTAATTGCAAAGAGCGAAGCTGCCAGATAGCATCTTAATAAGGACATGGGTGAGGCTGTGACGTGGGGGAATCAGGTTGTCAGGACAGCCTGAAGCTGCTGAAATTCAAGCCCAAGGGGTGATGTTTAGTGCTTCCAATTTCCCTTGGGCACCTGCAATCCCTACAGGGTTATTTTGCATAAGAAAGAGAAAGGGCCTGAAGAAAAGGGTGGAAATGGGAGAGGAGCACGACTATGGCCACAGAGGTGTTGAGAGGTCATGAGGGGCATGGCCTCTCAGAGCCACTGGTGCCTGTCATTGTGAAGAGGTGAATCAGCTAAGGGACAGAGGGATGTGGGTCTCCGAGGAGAAGGAGATGCATAGGAGGAAAGTGGTGGTGATACCAGTCAGAACCCTAGACACAAGACTTGGTCACATTTCCATGCTAACCTCCGCTCAGGCTCCACGGCCTCCATCTCTGTTCCAAGTATTGTTTCCACCACGGATGACCCAATTCTAGCACTGCTTGTCCAAATAGTCCCCAGAGGAGGCCAGAGTCCACCAGCCTGCAGGGGCCCCCAAGTCTGGTGTGAGATTTTTTTTTTTTACTACTTATCTGTATCACAACAAAAGCAGGGGAGCAAATAGAGCTAAGAGCCAAGTTCTGAGCATGGCATAGAAATCCAGGGGGTGGGAGGGGACTTATAGGGCCAGACACTGAACGGGCTTTAGGCAGAAAGAGAAGATTAAGTGTGGAACCAGGACTCATGGCTTAAGAGGCAGGAGCAGAGCACCAAGAGGAAATAAAGAAGGATCGAGGAAGTTCCTGTTGGCACAGGGGTTGAAGTCTCAGCACTATCAAGCTTTCACCAGTCACTGCAACACGAGTTCGATCCCTGGCTAAGGAGGTGACCCACATGGCGCAGCAGACCTCTCCTGTCTTGCTCGCTCCTCCCCTCAGCAGTGTATTTCATAAGGTCCACCTGTTTTGCTCCCCACCCTGTTTCTGGTGAATCCTCTCTCTCTCGCTCTCTCTCGCTCTCTCTCTCTCTCTCTCTCTCTCTCTCTCTCTCTCTCTCTCTCTCTCTCTCTCTCTCTCTCTCTATCTCTCNTCTGGTGAATCCTCTCTCTCTCGCTCTCTCTCTCTCTCTCTCTCTCTCTCTCTCTCTCTCTCTCTCTCTCTCTCTCTCTCTCTCTCTCTCTCTCTCTCTATCTCTCACTCACACACACAAACACACACCTCTGATCTACACCCTAGTTCTTTGTGCATAAGTAAAAAAAAATTTTTTTAAAAAAACAAAGAGGGGTCAACCCTGTACAGACAGATGCTGCCTCACCTTTTTTTTTAAAAAAGATTTATTTTATTTATGCATACAAGCACTGGGGTACAGGCCAGAGATGTGGGGGGGGCAGTGAGAGGATTCACCACAGAGAGCAGGGAGCAGAACAGGCAGATGAACAGAAGTACACTGCTGAGGGGAGCAGCGGGCAAGGCAGGAGAGATCTGCCGCGCCATGTGGGTTCCCTCCCTGGCCGGCAGCAGTGGCTGCAGTTTGCTTCATAGTGCACTGCTTAACCCACTGCGCCACCAGGGAGGCCCCTGCCTCACCTTCTTTAAATGGCTCACAGGGCTTTGTAGAAAGGGAAGCTGCTAAAGGTATAGGGCAGGGCAGGCCCCACGAGTGGGCAACAAGGCTTTGGAGGTCAGCTTTTAGTAATGGCCTCTGATTCAAAGATGAAGTCTGCAAAGCCAGCTCTCCAAATGTCAGGACAGCACTTCCACCTAAGACGACCCACAGCCCGAGAGTGCATTTATTAAACGGATACGCGATGTGAGAAACAGCAGCAAAGCAACTGGGCTGGCCGTGAACTAAACAGTGATAATGCAGACAGCAATCTTCTGAATTCCACTTTGAAGGAAACCTCTTTAGGACAGTTTTGCAGGAACTCTGGAGAAGCAGTTCTGAGGTGGGGAGGCCTGTTGCAGGGCATGGGGGCATCATAAGTTCACCCTGTGGTCAGGAAGTCAAGGACCAGAGAAAGAACTTGATGCCAAAGAGACACCCCCATCTTGTGCTGTCAATGCACTGTCCAAAGAGACATTCCTAGGTGACCCCCCCATATCAGCCAGCAGAGTATCCTACTGTGGCTCGCCACCCCTCTTGTTAGAGAAACTAAGTCTTGCTAAGAAGACTCTCTGAAAAAAATCTGCATTATTTATCTTAAATCATATCAAAACCACTTGATAACACCTCACACCTGTGAGAGTGGCCCACTTCAAACCAAGCAAAAAGCAGAAACAACAAATGTTGGTGAGGGTGTGGAGAAAAAGAAACCTTTGTATACTATTGGTAGGAATGTGAACTGGTCCAGCCCCTATGGAAAAAGGCATAAGGTTTCTCAAAATATTAATAACAGGGGCCTTCCTGGTGCACAAGGGGTTAAGTTGCAGCATTATGAAGCTATCCATAGTCACTTCAGCAAGAGTAATGCCCAGCCAAGGAAGCTGACCCACATGGCGTAGCAGACCTCTCATGTCTCGCCCACTGCTCACCTCAGCAGTGTATTTCAGTCCATCTGCCTGTTCAACTCCCTGCTCTGTCTCTGGTGAATCCTCTCACACCCTGCCCCTCTTCCCTGTACCCCAGTTCTTGTACGCATAAATAAATCTTTAAAAAATATATTAATAAGAGATCTAACAAATGATTCAGCAATTACATTCCTAGGCATCTACCCAAAGAACGCAAAACAGTAATCCAATGAACACTCCTGTGTTCATTGCAGCATATTTATAAGAACCAACCCATGGAAACAATCTAAGTGCCCAAAGACAGATGAGAATATTAGGAAGAAATGCTAACTATATACACAATGGAATACTATTCAGCAATAAAAAAGACAAATTCTTGCTACTTGTGACAAACTAGGTGGAACTGGAGAGGCTTATGCTAAGTGAAAAAACAAATCAAGAAAGACAAATGCTGGATGATTTCTCTTACATTTGAATCATACAGAAGCAAAATAAAAGGTCAGATAAAACCAATCCAATAACAAACCCCACAAACTGGCAATGTGTTAAGTGTCCCGCGCTTTGACACCTGCTAGGATTCAGGGTGGCTTCCCGTGATGGATGTGGAAGAGCTGATGTGGATGTATACCCACAGAGACCCTCCCCACCAAATTCGAAAGCCTTTGGAGTGTCTCCAACCCCTGAACTAAAAACAGATTTCTCTCTTAAAACGGGTATAGATCACATTAGCAGGCTTCTTACTGCCAAGAGAACTTTCCAGGTCTATTTTTAAGTAATAACAGTTTGGCAATTAAAGCTATTCAAAATGCTTGAAACTCTGGGAAACCTTGAAATTGTGAATGAACTCATTTTGAAGTTTCAACAAGCAAAGCCATATATTTTAACAAATCTCTGAAAGCCTCACCAAGAAGGTGAAAAGGGGAAGACATAGTTACCGTTGGACCCGTTTTCAGACAATCACGTTTGTTCCTGGCTGTGCCTAGTGCTCACTCCACCCATACCTGTCCACGGTGTATGGTTGAACTGGGTCCACAGAACATAGTCTACAAATTTCCAGCAGCAGCAGCTTAGGAAATAAGCTTTTCAAGTTTGGATCAGAATAACTTGGCCTGCAACTCCAAACGTACTTCCACCGTTATTTGGAGAAACTTATCTCAAGTTCACTAGTTGCATCAACTCCCTCCCACTTAAATGTCAGAAAACAACGTAACATCATGTCCAAGAGGAAATATGCAGTGATACGAAAAACTGGCAAAATGAACATCTTTTCATAAAGCAGAAGTTATCAAGAGAACAAAGGCCAGGTGCCTCCACACCTCCACCAAAGCCAAGCCGAGATCGTCTCTTTCCCCTTCTACTTTGCTGTACCAATGGCCAGTTGGTCACAGCGACCGCCTGACAATTTGCCCTGTCCCAAGAGTGCAGTTCTGAGGTTCACCATGTAAGGGTTCATCATCAGCCAGATTTTCTTTGCCTTAAGCTGTCCATAGCCAAGAAGAGAAGAGCTCAAGCCCAATTGCTTAATGGCAAATAAAGAAGCAACGTCACCTAAGATGGGTTTCTCTGTCCCCACGTTGCTTGTGCATCTTTGTGATAATGTGACACTGAAATGTTTAATAACACTCATTTGCCACCTTCCACATCACACTGGGCATGTCATAGCAAAAATGCAACATTGTTTTTATAAGCAAAAAGTTCATTTTTTGTGGCTATTGGCATATACCTAGTGTTTATTCACTTGGAAGAGGGCAATCACATATATTTTACATTCCACAGGACCTAGTACCTGATACCAAATAGGAATATAATCAATGCCGTAGTAAGTCATGGACAGGTTTTAACTCAGCAAATTATAGATTCCCAGGCGGGGTGGTCTTCTTATGAAAATTTCTTGTGAAGTTAGAGTTTGGGTATAAAGAAAGTATTACTGATACAATCTTCCATTTAAACATGAAAGAGGGAGTTTGACAGTGATGAGACTGGTATTGGATGGAAAAATGAAATGACTTCAATTCCACTTGGCAGTTTCATAAATTTAAGTTACTCTCAGCACATGCATAGCCCTGGCAGTAACAAGTCCTGGGGTACCCTAGAGCAAATTGGGAGATTCTGGCTTCAAGTGACTCCAGAGAAGCCAATAATGCATCACTAGTACCAAACACATAAATAAATATTGAATGTCGTGTACTTGTAAAGTGCAAGCAAAAAAAATATATTTTCACTATTTTGATCAGCCATCGCTAAAACTGCTCTCATAGTCTAGAGGAGAAAGGTTTTCAGTTTACAGAACACTTTCACATATATTATCTCATCAAATCCTTCCAACCACCAGGTGAAATAGATGCTCTTTTCAGAAAAGAGGCATAGAAGTGTGGCAACTTGGGCCTCCCTGGTGGCGCAGTGAGTTAAGCAACGCACCGTGAAGCAAACAGCAGCCACTGCAGCACGAGTTCGATCCCTGCTGATCCCTGCTGCCAGCCAGGGAGGGGACCCGCATAGCATGGCAGACCTCTCCTGCTGTGCCCGCTGCTCCCCTTAGCAGTGTACTTCCATTGATCTGCCTGTTCTGCTCCTTGCTCTGTCTCTGCTGAATCCTCTTACCTCCCACACCTCTGGCCTGTACCCCAGTGCTTGTATGCATAAATAAATAAATCTTTAAAAAAAAAAAAAAGAAGTGTGACAACTTGCCTAAGCTTGGCAGGAAAATTGTATCTCAACTAACTGACTTCCAAGCTAGTTCTACCTACTATGCTATGGCTTTGGGTCACCCGACCCAAAGAAACTTCTTAAATTGGTCAAAAAAGAACAATTGGACACAAATTCAATTTGATTAGAATCAAATTAAAATTTGATTTTAATTCCAATGCATTGAAAGTTCTTTTTTAATCTTTACTGCATTTTTAGGGAATTCGGTCCAATTTTCAGGCTTCTTGGGGGAAATTTTCAACGTTTTTGTTCTTTACATATAATTCATTTCCAATCAGTCTCTCCCAGTCTGTCTTATTTGTAGCTGCAAAATATTGGAACAAATTAGGTGGCCAACGCAGAGGATGGACTGGATCATCCTAGGTCTCCTGACGTGTCTGTGAAAGATGAATCATTGCCCTCTCTGCCCATTGGGCTGGGACTCTGGAACGTGAGTTGTCAAACTGTGCTGCTCTCGCCTCTCCTGGTAGCCCAATCCCAAGCAGGAGTCCAGGGCCCACATGATTACAGGAGCGACAGACCCTCTGCTCAGAATTGTCCCTCCACACAGGTGACTGCAAAGGCAGTCACTTGCTAGCATGCGTCACTGAGATCAAATCTTAAGTGCCACATGGTGATGCCCTAAAAAAGAAATGCAGATTGTAAGACATGGAAAACATCCACCCCCATCCTCTCCCTGACTTCATCTATACCAAGGCAATCGTTTTTGATCCTGAGCAAGATTTCATAACTTTTCCTTTTCTCCTCCCCCTTTCCTACTGTGTGTGTTGTGCATGGTGAGCATATGCACACACACACACACACAAATACACACTTATTTCTGAAGTCCAGTCCTCACAGGACCCAATGGTTTTAAATTGAAAAAAGGTGAGGGAGGTAAGGCAGAGAAAGAGAAACGAGCTAGCTAGTTGGAAATGGCTCCAGTCCCCGGAGCTTGGCTCCTGTTAGTGCAGCCTGGTCATTTACTGAAACACAGAGAGAAGAGAGATGCATTTGCTCTTCTACAAAGCCACAAGTCAGTGAATGCAAATGTGCCCTATTGGAGAAAACCAAATTAAAGGAACTGCTGGGAATTCTCTGCATATTAAAGCAAAACAATTTTCCTCCTTTTAAGGCCATGTTTACCCTTCAGAAATCACATACCCTTAAGCAGAGAAACCTAGAAATGTATCATTTCAGAAAGGATGTGTTACATGAGCCAGGCCCGGGCCTTCACCGGAAGAAATGCCAAATCCATCACACCCTGGACAGCTTCTGCAGTGCTGCAGCTGCAAAGAGAACGGGTTCTTCAGGGGGACGCTGCTTTAGGTTGATGTCTGCAGCCATCAGAGCCTTGGCTTTCTCTAGCCCACAGCACACTCCACTGTGAAGACAGTTCAAGAGACTGTAGTCCAGGGAAGCTTCACCTCCCAGCCAGAGACAGGTACCAGGCAAATGAAAGGGGGTCTGAAGAGCTCACGCTCCAGGTCCTGAAATTTGTCCGAGGGGTGAATTGCAAAGATTAATCAAAATGCATCTCCTTGGCTTGAATTGCTAAGGGATCTTGACTTCCAGTTGTCATTCTCCATCTCTAACCAGCCCAGGTTGGTTTCAGGTAATGGGAATGCACACAGCGTAGTCCAAGCCAAAAAGAAGTTGATGTGAGGATTCTGAGATTTCACAAGGAATCTCTGCCTGCCTCTCTCTGGTCTGTGTCTCTGCCTTTGCTAGGTTTCTCCTCTTGCTTTCTCCACATTCTCTTTTCCCATGACTCCCAGAACACTGGTCTTGGTGGGTAGAACCAAGAATGCTCCCCAGATTTCGGGGCCGTGTGACTGAGTAGATGCAAGTTCCAAGGCCTGAAACCCTGGAGCAGGGCCAGATGGGACAGAAGGAAATTGCTTTGTTTGGGATGTGTTATGCTTTACCTATCTTGGAGTCATCAGTAGAGTTTAAGAATAAGTGATTGTATGAATCAGAAGAGTGCGGTCGAGAGTGGGAAGTTGGGGAGACATCAGGATAAATGGTGGGATGGGCAAAGTCACCCAACAAGAAAGTACAGAATGAAATGAAAACTGGGCCCAATGCTGAGCCTGGACGATTCCCACAGCAAGTGCTCTGGAAGAGGAAAGTCAACCAGGGAGACTGAAAGGGAAGCAGGCTCTCCCAGAAGGAGAAAAGAGACTGAGCACTGGGGCAAAGGCTGGTCGGTGAGTCAGTCACTTCAAGCATCACCAATCTCCAAGTGTTTGTGTGTGGTGTGGGTACTGGTCATTGCCATCAAACATAGGTGATGATGTCACCAGTCCTATTTTTCTCCCAGCCTCTTCTTGTTGGACAATTATTCTAGGTAACCTCAAAACTATAAACATCCATCCACCCACTTATGCCTCCATCCATTTAGTCACCCATCTTTCTATCTTTCCAGTCACCTACATTCATTCATCTACCCAGCTGTCCATCAACCACCTATCCATCCACCCACCAATCCATCCATGTATCCATCCATACATTCATCCTTCCATCCACCCATCTATCTGTCTATCCTTCTACCTATCCATCCATATTCATGAATACATCATCGACCCACTTACTCATTGTCTATCTTTCCATTCAACCACCTATCTTTCATTTAGCTATCCATTCATTCATCAATACACATCCATATGTCAATCTGTATATTCTTCCTTCCGTCCACCATGTATTTGTCCATCCCTCACCTATCCATTCAGTCATATACATATATCCACCCACCTATCCATTGCCACCTAGCCATCATCCATCCATCCATCCATTCATCATTCACATATTCATCCAGCCAGCCACCTATCCAACTACCCATCTATCTGTCCCTCCCCCTGTCTGTCAATCCATCCATCCAAATCCCAGCTCTCCCAAGTCGCAGAACACATAAGGTGCGCATGGAGTCCTCTCTCCTCTTTCTCACCCACGTTCCTTCACAATTCATTTTGGTTTTCTGACTCTGAAGGAATTGTGCAAGATTTGTTTCACATACACATTATGATATCCATTCTGGTATTTGGTCTTGGCAAAGCACCTTGGATTCCAGTTTAATTATGTTGAGTTAGTAGTGCAATAATAGCAATAACACCATGATTAAAGCAATCTTTCTTTTAATGAAGAGAAGGAATATTTCTAGCCTCCAAATTGCCCAAACTGTTTGCACACAGTCTAGCTTGCCTCTAGGCCCTTTAAGCTTCCTTCCCTTAGTTCATTCAGTTTCTTTCAACATTTGCATTTTCTTTCAGCCTGTCAGTATGAAAAACCTCTTAGGTAGTGATGCCTGAAAGGTCAGCACAGCACCTTCACAAAGACTGATGAGACCATTTCTATTGTGCCACACTCGCTCCTTCCCTCCTGGCAGCAGACAGCAGGCTGGCTTGGCTGGCATCCCTGCCCACGACTGGCATCCTCATCCCTGCTGCTGCCACTGGAACCACAAATTCTTGCTTTCTCAGTAGGTCCCTTCTTCTGCCACCACCTGGACTTGTCTATTTAGTCTATTTATAGAATCATCTACCCATCAGTTTTGGAACCACTATAGATTTCAGCTGAGCATAGAATCACGTAGTAGTTTAAGGACCCTCTGCTCCATAGATTACAAACCAAGACACAACCATCCTTCCTCAAGCCTTCTAATGGATCAGATTAACCCATTGGCAGCTTCTTCTCTTTTGTGACATGGTTTCAAAGCAACTTGCAAGTGGATCTGTCACTCTGTTCCAGCCACAGGCCGGCTTCCCCTTTCACTGCTAGGATTCTGTTAGTGCCTTCCAAGTATGTGATGCCCAGCCCCTATTTTCACACTCTGAACCACCTTAGACCTATCTTTGGGCAGCCTGTCACCTAGCACTCAGCCTCCCAGTCTTCTCTTTCCTCTAAATTCTGAGGCAACTCTATCAGCCTGCTGCCTTCCGCCCATCCCGGAAGGTGGTAGCATAAGCCCTTAGGAAACAGACTCCATCAGCGTGTGGACGTGTTTGCTGTGGTGGTGATGAATTGTGGGATTAAACTTGCAGCAAGTGAGAGCTGTTAACTCTGCTGGCTCTAACAAAAAGAGGTTTCTGAGTGTCCTTCCCTGTGGGGGAAGCTGCCTCAAATGATTTAAGGGGACAGATTAGATGACTTTTTCAAAATTCCTTCTAGGCCTACAGTTTCTACGATCCATCTCCCCACCACCCTGCTCTCTGATTTCAGAAGCCTGGGTAATCTTATCCCAGGACAGACCTGTCTATCCTCCCCATCTGTGTTTTCCGTTGCCCTGATTTTATCGATGGGGTGAGGGAGGCTTCTTGTAAATCCATCAAAAAGAAATCTGAGGCATATTCTGCGGTATGTGTATCAGACCTAGGAAACCAATGTCCTTTTATTTCTGTCTGACTAACAATTAGGCTTCTATTCCCATACTCGATCATGTCTTAGACTTGCTGTTCTTCTTCGTCTTCATCTTTCCAAGTGCTGAGTGAATGGACACTTCTCTGAGGCACTGAAAAGTCTCCTGAGAAATAGTTAAACTGTGGTGTTCTTCTCCTGAGAGGGTAACTGTAGATCCAGAAACATATTCCTGAGAAGCCTGCTGACTTTAAAAGCCAAAGAGGATTGACTCTCGCCTCCTGGCTTCACACAGCGTGTCGTGGACTCATAGACTGGCTCCAAAAACGCTACCAAGTGCCCACTCTGTACTACACCCACGGCTCGGGAGATGCCCAGGACTCTGTAACAGAGGAGGGAGGCATCAGAAGGAGACAGCTGCTCGCCCATCCGCCCTTCCGACCAGCCTCAGAGGTGATAAATGCAAGGTAGCTGCCAGGGTTAGGCTGAAGTGTTCCACCAGTTTAACCGCTGTCCTGGGGGCACAGAACCTGTAATAATCACTCCAGGTCCTTGAATTAATCTGGGCTGTTTTGTTTGAGGTTCCTCTGAGCTAGGGCGGCATTCAAAAGAAATACAAATCCTCCCACAGAGAGCTCTGAAAAGTAATAGATGCCTTTCCTGACATGTCTTAGGGAAGCTGAGAGAAACATTTTATGATTGAGAGAAAGCAGACTCCCTGCCAGCCTATTTACACCTCTCCCTCCCCCAACCCCAGGCTTCACCCGATGACCCCTTCATAAGTGCCCCCACCTCTGCCCCATGCTTACATACTGGCCTTCTTCCAAGCCATCTCCAGCACATCCCATCCCAGCCCAGCAACCGGGAGACCTCCTGCAGAAGAACCCAAGTTGATTTTAAGCTAGACCAGACATTTATCAACGCTTCTAAGGACTGTAAAGGCCCTTAGCTTGAGGGAAGTGATTTTTCTCACTTGTGTTGAACAAAATTAGATTTTAAGGAGAAAATGTTGAGGAGAAGCTATAAGGATGGAGGAGAAAGTGGAAGGCGAGATTATCCCTGCTTTGCAAGACAGAATGAGTACTTGTCCTTCCAAAGTAGGAAGGGAATGTCTGCTTTGGACCATCTCTGTGGGAGGAAAGAAGCATCACTCATTGCGGTCAGACTGAGTCGTGTGCAGATTGGGGTCCCGCAGCCCCAGCACCATGAGAGCAGAGCTTCTGTGGAGGTTCCGAGGGTGCAGTGGAGCACCCCAGCCTCTCTGGGAACCAAGGAGCACTCTGCCTTCCCTGCTGGACTGATAGCACAACAGAGACCAGGCCTGGGGTTTGTTCACCCCTGCTGCTCACCCACGCTGGCGTCCCCATGTCAACTGCATCCTCGAAGGATCTGGATTCTTAACCAGGTTGGTGTGCAGTGAGCAGCTGCCTAAAGCCCCCTTTGGAGGTCCCAAGCCTCACTGGCTCTGGGTTTGATCTGGTCGCTGTGAGAACCAGTGTCTGGTGGCTGAGTCACCAAGACTCTTTCCGACAGTGAACAGAGAATCCCCACTAACCTTGCTGTGCATTTAATCTAATGCCTTCGAGAGGGCCAGAGGGACCCTCACCATTAATGAGGTGCCTTCCATGTGTCAGGGGCTTTCTATAGGACACTTTATTGACTCCTCAAGGCTGGAATTGACAGGTGCTGGTATTCCTTTTGTACAGAGAAAGAAACCAAAGCTGAAGGTTTTGAACCCACTTGCCTAAGGTCACAGCATCTAAAAGGAAGCAGAGTTGAGGCTGGCAGCCAGAGCCTTCTGATTCCACAACATGTGATTTCCCATAACTCCACCTGCTCTCCTCCCCCACTTTTTTGGGGTGTTTAATATTAAAATTAAATTCACTCTTATAGACCAACCTGGTATATTGTTAAAAGAAGGCTTGACAAGAGACCTCAAAGTGTTGACAGGAAAAAAAAAAATCACACTTACCGAATTCAAAGAAAGTAGTCAGCCCACCCATCAGTAAGACACAGAGCATGGCCTGCCGTGACGCTCCTGGGCATGTTCAGATCGAACAAGTGACCTGACATCTGACCTACACGTCACAAAGAACGTTTCTAGGGCCTCCCCGGTGGCGCAGTGGGTTAGGCAACGCACTATGAAGCAAACCGCAGCCACTGCGGCACAAGTTCGATCCCTGCTGCCAGCAAGGGAGGGGACCCACATGGCACAGCAGACCTCTCCTGCCTCGCCCGCTGCTGCCCTCAACAGTGTTTCAGTCAGTCTGCCTATTCTGCTCCCCACTCTGTCTCTGGTGAATCCTCTCACCTCCTGTGACTCTGGCCTGTGCCCCAGATCTTGTGTGCATAAATAAATAAATCTTTAAACAACAACAACAAAGAACGTCTCTGGGAATGGAAGAGAAATCTTCTTGGAGAACTTTGAGAGATGCTAATCCAGGTCTCTCTCTGGCCCAGATTGGGAGCAGCTCTAGACCATTCCCCCAGGAGACCACCTCGCTGCCCAGCTCACACTGAACAGTAATGTCAGTTGTCATTTCGGGAACCAAAATAAATCTATCTGTAATTTTTCCTACAAAATGCAGGCTCAACCATTCAATGAAACAGCTTCCACTAAAGCGCATCGCCCAGATGGGTTCCCCTTGGTTCACCCAGTGCGTGAGCTGCCCTCGCTGCCAGGTGACGTTGCAAAAAGCAAACAAGAATCTTTAACTGAAAAGAGGCAGTAAGTAATCCCCACTCCCAGTAGGAAAACTGCACTGGGGCAGCTCTATTCTCGCCTTCTTTTACAAGAGGGGCTCCTTCACTCACATCTGGCCTTTTTGTTCTTATATTGCTAACTTGACCTTCCCAAGAGACACCTGGATTTACAAGGTGATGGCGAGGGGAGTCTCAAAGAGAAGGTGTAATTGCAAATGGAGGGAAGACAATGGATTCTAGAATCTATGTTCTTTTATTACTCTTCGGGCCCTTGTAAGTAGAACCAAGAGGACTGACCTTATTTGCTAAGCTGTTGGGCAGAGAAAACCCTGCGGTAAAAATGAAGAAGGGCTTCACCTCTCTGGGCGTGCAAAGCAGACTTTGGGACCGAGAGGAAAAGCCGAGCCAATGTGCGCTCTGCCCCGTGGCCTCACACTACGCCCCTGCAGCTTTTGTGCCTGTGCCTGTCCCTCCCTGGATTACCCCTGGCCAGGTGATCACCCTGAGCTCCCTGCTTATGAAAAAGTAGTTGCTGAAGTTCCCCAGATGGTGCATAACCCGTGATGGCCCCATTTTCCAAGACAGCGGATGGTTGTCATTTGTGGTTCTGCTTCTCAAATCACCTGTGTAGCTCTCTGATGAGGCTCTGCCAAGGGCAGTGTCTGCTTCCTCCAGGTCCCCAGATTGCTACCTGGCATGTTGTAAACTCTATTAATGGCAAAAATAAAAATTATTCTGATGCCTGCCAGTAAAGGGATTAGAGAGAGGAAAATCTCCGAACCTTCTTGATGCATCAGCAGATTGCAAGTTCAGGACATTCATCGGGAAGTTGGGTTGGAAGCACCTGACCAGCCATGTACACTGCCAGTGAGAGTCGTAACCAGATGGAAGTCAGAAAGAGCGCAGCAGCAAAACCCTCTCCTGGTCTCCCACCTACATGGAAGTGCGAAGCCCACAACCAGTAGAATATATTGTGCAAACATCCCCTGCCAGCGACTTCAGGTATCTGTAATTAACAGCAGAGGGGAATTGGCCCAGATTTATAGATTTCCCTGTAATGAGATCATTACTTTATTCATTTACCCAATTCTACATCAAGAGTTTCTTTATGATCTCTGGTGGGGTAGGGTTAAATTAAACTTGAAACTTAAAACTGGGTCCTGGGCTGGTGTTCCATTAATGCCCTAAAAACTGGCACTGTTTCCTGTGAGCTGGTGACCCTACCACACTTAAACCACCTGCGATATTTCCCATCCCACAGTCTTAACAAAAAAGGTTGGGTTGTTTGTTTGTTTATTTTGCTTTTTTTTAAAAAAAAAGATTTATTTATTTATGCATACAAGCACTGGGGTACAGGCCAGATATGGGCAGTGAGAGGATTCACCAGAGTCAGAGTGGGGAACAGAACAGGCAGATCTACTGAAATATACTGCTGAGGGCAGCAGTGGGCACAGCAGGAGAGGTCTGCTGCACCATGTGGGTCCCCTCCCTGGCCAGGGGTAGAAACTGTGCTGCAATGGCTGAGGACAGCTTCACAGTGCTGCGTGTCTTAACCGCTAGTACCACCAGGGGCGCCCCCCTCCATTTTTTTTGAGAACAAAAGTGCCCAGTAGCTGCAAACCCAGCACTTGCTAAATGAGCAAGAAGGAAGGCAATGCAAAGGAAGCTGGGATATAAAAGCCAGTTGCACCCAGGCCCCGGGCAAGTTGACACCTGTCCTTTCCTCCCTTTGAAAGAATTTAAATTTCAATAAACTTTGCTTTCTTCTCACCTCCCAGTCTCTGTGTATTCTTCCACGCTCTGTACCCAACTCACCTAGACCCTCACCACTACATCAATCTCTTTACAACTTTCTACAAGTTGATGCCACATAGGACGCAAGGAGCTTACAGAGGAAAAATTGGTTATTGGTAGGAGACTAAAAGTTGTGGGTTAAAATTGGGCTCCTGCAATGTCAAGTTTTTCTCAAATTGCAATTTTGTGCCTTAGTTTTCTGATCTGTAAACTGGACCACTTGTGTATCCCACAGGACTGTAGGAAGGGGAAGCATTTTAAGAGATTAAAAATGTGCTGCAGAAAAACAGCTTGCATGATTTGTTCATCGAGTAAACTCATTTAGGTGATATTCTCTGAGTTTTCACTATGAGTGGATAGGGGAGAACAAAACATGGCTTCAAGAAACATGTGTTCTAGGGCCTCCCCTGGTGGCGCAGTGGGTTAAGCAACGCACTACGAAGCAAATCGCAGCCACTGAAGCACGAGTTCGATCCCTGCTGCCGGCCAGGG
>JAGFMF010011700.1:2673499-2753236 GCA_019455555.1 Galemys pyrenaicus | reverse complement strand
CGCTCTCTGTGGTGAATCCTCTCACCCCCCCACACCTCTGGCCTGTGCCCCAGTGCTTGTATGCATAAATAAATAAATCTTTAAAAAAAAAAAAAGAAACATGCGTTCTAGTCTATGCCTGAAAAAGACACAATATTTCAGGTGTTGATATGTGTGCTAAAAAAAAATCAAGAACAGCGGGCCTCCTTGGTGGCACAGTGGGTTAAGCAACACACTATGAAGGAAACCATAGCCACTGCAGCATGAGTTCGATCCCTGCCACCAGCCAGGGAGGGGACACACATGGCGTAGCAGAGCTCTCCTGTCTTGCCCGCTGCTCCCCTTAGTAGTGTATTTCAATCGGTCTGCCTGTTCTGCTCCCCACTCTGTCTCTGGTGAATCCTCATACCACTCCCGCAACTCTGGCCTGTACCCCAGATACATAAATAAATCTTGAAAAAAAATCAAGAACAGTGAGGGCCCCAGAATGGGGAGGGTGTTGCTGGTTTAGGCAGGTGGCCAGGTGTGGTCTCTCCAAAGATTTGGTCTTCAGCTGAGGCCTGAGTATGTGGAGGTAAGTGGTGTGGATGCTTGAGGAAGGAGCTTTCTAAGCAGAGGGAACAGCAAAACGCAGACTCACCCTTGACTCAGGATCACGCCAGACCTGCAGGAACCCCCTTGTGCCTGGGAGCAGGTGAGTACCCAGAGGTCTGGCTGCCTTCTGAGAGACTCCACCAGGTACCTGACACCCTGTGGCTGCTCAGACGGAGACTTAGCCACCTTCTGAGCAATCTTCGTACATCTCTCTGAAGTTCCTTCTACTTATCTCTGTAAGATGAAAGTTGAATTGTGTTGATACCGTAATTTCAGGTTTTCAGGCCTAGTCTCCCAGTCAGGAATGGATCCCAGGCTGCAGTGGCAGTGCTGAGTCTCAGCCACTAAACCACCATGGGCTGGTGTCTCACAAAGCCGCAGAAGGAACTCTGCAGATGCTCAAGCAAACAAGCAAGAAGAGGCAAATTTGTTTCGAGAAATAGATATAAGGAAAAGTTCATTAGAGAAAAGGAACAGAAATAAAATGGGAGTCCAAGCCATGGAACCAAGCCAGAGAGGGGCAAGCAAGCCAAAGTGGAGTCAGGGAATATACACCTTCTTTCCCTAATTATCTTGAAGCCCCATGAGTGTCCTCATGATTGGTTATTTCTCGGTGGTCTCACTCACGCTGTCTTAAAGTCTCTGCCCAGAATTACACCTTGCATCTCAGCCCTTATCTTTTATAGTCCTTGTCCGGAAATATTTTGCTGCTCCTAGTCCTGGAAGTGTTTGATTAGTCCCCTTTGGAAGTTGTTGCCCTTATCTCTGGACCGTCTTTATCCTTCCCCACCGCCCCCCCGCCATGTTTTTTCCTATTCTATTCTGGCCCTGTGACTCAGTGTGTGTCTCTGAAAATGTCAGGGAAGACCTGTCGGAGGATTTACTGAAACTGGGCTCCGTTCCTCTCCACCTCCACCATGCCTGTGCGTGGGCAGCAGGCCACACAAAGCAGGGGACCCCGCACACAGTGCCCATTACCCTCTCATGAAATAATATTTTTTTATGCAAAGGCTTTAGCTAAATTACCAGCCACTTTACAGCCTGAATACACCCCCACTGTAGCATGTACATTATACTAAGCCATAAAATGTTTGGGGTGGGAATAGGTATAAAATTATAGTTCATTATTATTATATATTTCTTACGTCTAACCAAAATAATTCTTACTCTGCTGACTGTTTACAACCTTCAGATACAAGTAGATGGTCCCCGGGTTCCCCAGACCACCACTTACTGAGTATACCTATTCAGCTCTTTTAATCTTTCTTCATAAATCCACTTGTCCTCCCCACCACTCCTAGTGCCTCCCCCCTCATACTCCCCCCGTTTGTCTGGACCTGGCTAGTAATTAGATGCTCAGAGCTGAGTGCAGCCTTGCAGGTGGGGCCTCAGCAGAGTCGTCTGTTACTCCGAGTGCTGCTTAGCAGATTTATTTCCATTTCCTCCTGGGCCCCACATTTCACTGCAGACAGGCCAAGCCAAAAAGAGCACGAAGGAGAACAACACAGACATCGCCCTGACCATGAAAATGGGTCCTAGGGGGGAAGATCACAGAGCTGGCAGGATTCTGTTTAGAGCCCAGAAGCACCACGGGGAGGTAGTGTGAAGGCAGCAGGGATTCACTTGCTGCTTCATCTTCGGGGACAATGAGAGGATGGGTTTTATGCTTCAACAGAGACATTTTGTCTAACATGTTATAAAAACCTACGTGGGGCTGACTTCTCAGGGTTTTCTCCTTCAGGAAGTCACTAGAAGCTCATTCTACAGTGAGGTGAGATGTAAGGAGAAGCACCCATCCTGCCAGCACAGAGGGCACCACCCAGCAACTCCCTTCTGTCCCCATTCCTGGGCCTTTGCATGAGCCCCTTCCTCTCCCAAGTCACAGAAGGAGCACTGTCCTGGCCGCTCCAGCACGGGGCCTGGGAGGAACTGACTTCTCATCAGCAGGCTAATAGGAGGGACAGTGCCACATCAGAGATGACCCACAGGAGCTCCTGTGCCTCAGTCCCACCCCCTTTCTGAGCATTTTGCAAGCTCAACTTTTCCTCTTCTGGTGTGCACCAACTCCAGCCCCCCATAGCATTTATCCTAAGCAAGTTTCTGGTAGGTACTGGGGAGGAGGCCTGAAAGAGTGGGCTGAAATATGTTTCTAAACCAGACAGCTCAGGCTCTTGTCTGATGTGCCTGTCCGCTGTGTGACTTGGGGTAGGTTACTTAACCATCCTGGGCCTCAGTGTCCTCACAACGAAGCAGCAGCATCTCATTGGGTTGAGACGTAAAGCACACAACACGTAAGAGGCTAGTGTTTCTCCCCGGACAGATGACCTTTAACAGTATCTCACCCTGGTCAACCTCACAATCTCTTAAGCTTGCAACATTTCTGTAGTCATCTCTACTTAGGGAAACTTAAGAGTTTGCAGGGGGAAAAAAATCCAAAGAATAGTTAGTCTAATCCATTAGCAAGGCAGCGTAGAAGTTCATAACCTAGCTTTGATCTGCAATTTGGAGGAAGGAGTTTGCAAGTGCTTGAGGGATCATTTCTCTCCCTCGATGAGATGTTAACGTCTAACTCCCATTAACCATTACAGGCATAATGAGTCGGCATCTAGGGGGAACATACCCTCCAGAGCCAAATGAACACAAAATAAAACAGCTCCTTTTATCTTCCACATCTATTAGAGTCATTTGAATAATGATATTCATATTCTTGAAACATAAGACCTGCCTATCAACTGAGCATCATCACTGAGATGCCTACCCCAGGACACACGCAGGGGTCTTTGGAGGATCTTGAGCTCTGGAAGCTGCTGCTGCAGATGAATCAGGGGTCATAGGCCAGTGCATGGTGAAGAACATGCTATAGCAGCTGCATCTTTCCACTCGAACCAATGGAAGTGAGTGGCCTTGAAGTGGAATCTCCAGGTAGTGCCTACATCACTGTTAATGGAGCAGGGACCCTCTACTGCCTGAGAGGATGGGAAAAGGGAATCTGTAATACAGGCCACTCCCCTAGACACAGCTCCCTGCAGCTTGTCAGCTAGCTCTAGTAGGGGCTGACCTGGGAGTTCAGAAAGAACTAGGGCTGAGGAAGGAGCATCAGATAACAGTTGAACATGTCCCAGTTGAACATGAGGAACTCTCTCCAGTGAAGCCATCTCTCCACCATTGTATCTGTGGGCAACTTGAGGCAAAAGACCATGTCATACATAACTACATTCCCACCTCTTAGCAGAACTAACAGCTTGGAAGCATTCTCAATGCACCAGGCCCTAGGCTAAGCATTTGACCCCTGGCTACGTGGGCAGTTCTGGGCACCTGGTGTGCACTGTAGTGTCCCTTTCTCAGCTGTCCACCCCCTCCTCTGCAACCACCCTTCCCCCCTCCCACACACACACCTGTTTCATGAAACTATGGGTATTGGGGGCAGGGAGGAAGAAATTGCTGCTGACTCTCTAGCAATGACAGAACAGCACCTGCTCTCAGAGGGTTTGTTAATACAGAAACAGCAGAACATATTTTGGAAAATACCCAGACCTCCACGTTGGTGCCTGCTGAGAAACAGAGTTGATATTAATTCTGAGTTGTTTGGATTTTGCATGAAAGGACCAACGTCCCTCATCCCTTCTCCCAAGAACAAGCTACAGTGAACGGGGTTTGTTACAGGGGGAAACTGCCAGGTTCTACAATCAGAATATGATTTTTCTGCAGCAGATGAGGATGGAGTCTCCACTTTCAGGGCAACTTGTAGCAACGAGAGCAGCGTGGGGAAAGCAGGTTGCAAAAACTGAACTTGGAAAAAAAGCATGCACACATCTGGGAGAACTCTGGGAATGCCTGTGTTGGAACCAGCTTGCTTTATGAAACTGCAGGCAGCAGCAACAGGAGCCCTTCTTGCCTTGCTGTGAAGTCCTCGGACCCCTCTCTTCATTTCACATGCCACTTGTCATGGTTGAAAAAAGTCGGGGGCTGTGAAGTCTCCTGCAGGAAACTGTGGTCGATGACAAGCAGCCTCCGTGTCTGGCCTGGTGAGCTGTGCTGAGGCCATCAGGCATGCACTGGAAAAGTCCAGGATCCAATTTTCTTCTCTGCTCTGTTAGAAGTTGCTGAAATGCCCTAGTGGAAAATGGAGGAGAAACTGCATGCTGCCAAAGTTTTGGAGACTAAACAGTAGCTATAAAAGAAAAACAAGCCCTGGGAGAGTGAACTTTCAGGAACATAATGCAAAGAACAAAAGAGTGGAAGACCATGCTGACCAGCTCCCAGCTCAGCTAGGAAACTGATATTTGACTACTCTGAATTTCACTTTCCTTATCTGTGCCTCTGAAGTGAGAAGAGAACAATATCCCTCTCTCATAGGGCTGTGGCAAAGTAATGTATGAGATACAATAATGGAAAACACCTGGCAAGATTCCTGGCACAGAACTGCTGTTCAATACCTGTCATAAAAGCACATTGAGGCATCATAAAGACATTCATTCAGGTGGCAAGCAGATCTGCCATGTGCCGGTGGTTCCAGTTGCTAGAGGCACACACAGACTGCTTGCCTTGCTGGAGTCTATACTATGGTGGAAGGTACACAAAATCAAAAGCAAATCTCTGAAAGGATAATTGACATCATGCAATGCAAGTCCAGATGGAATATCAGGGAATGCTATTTAGATATGGTGGCCAGCAAAGTCTCTCAAAGGAAGTAATAATTCAATGCAAAACAGAATGAAGTGAGAGAGAGTGCTAATGAGATACCTGGAGAAAGAATGTTCCAGATGGAAGAACAGCAAGTGCAAAGGCCCTGGGGCAGGAAGGTGCTCAGCAGACTCCAGTAACAAGAAGGACTGGAGAACTGGTTGCAGGAAGAGTGGTAGTTGAGGGGGCACTAGGGACCCAGTCATGACTTGGATTGTTTCAAGAAGCCTTGGTGGTTTTGTGTGTGTTTATCTTGCCTCTGATGAATTTGAAGACCTCTTATGTCAATGGAAGAGAGCAGTTATGACTGGAATCGCTAATATCAGGTTAATCAGAGAGTTGTAAACTCACAACTTTACAAAGTTCTTAAAATCTCTAAATCTCAAATTCTTCTACACAATGGATATCAAAATAGTGCCTAACTCAATGGATTTTAATAAAGATTAAATGAGATTATTTGAGTAAACTGCCTGGCATTGAGTAGGTGCTCCGTATATTAGCTGGTATTATTGAGGGCAGTAGAGCCATACTGTACACTTTTTCTTTATCATTCAACAAATACATAATAAACTCTTAGCAGGTGCAGGTCTTGTGATGTATAATCCCACACTCCCTAGCACTGTGTTGACCATATAACTCGACTCAATGAATTCTTGTAGTCTTACAAAACAGCAATAACTCTCTAACCCAGCCATCAGCTGACTGACAGCTCTATTCAGAACCCAAGAAGCAGAAGGAAAACAAAATACGTCTTTGAATTCCCAAAGCTCCTGTCAGAAAGATTATGCACTAAAGCTATAAACTTGAATCATGGAGAGTTCTCCAGTCCTTACTCGTTTTAAACCCAATCACACGCTCAGTCAGTCAGGTTTCTCAGGTTTCAGAGGGTGGGAAGGGACAGTGGCCAAAGGCCAACATACTGAATGGAAAGAGAGCAATGGTCCGAAAGAAGAGAAAATGAGAACTATAAAAAGGAGAGCGGTAAATCACAAAAGAAATACAGGAATAGATTCATTCATTCCTTGGCTTATTTATTTAAAAATTCATTCATTAAACAAATATCTATAAGTGACTATGGTAAGCAAGGCACTGTTGTTGGGAAGTGGATACAGAGAAGTGACAAGGACATCATTCCTGCGCTCACGGAGTGACAAGGACATAAGTGGGGGAGGGTAAATAAGAGGAGAAAGACAAGGAAACAATTTCAATACCCTGTGACGAGATCTACCGGTTGTGAGCACAGGACACTAAAGGGCGCAGGGGAAGCACCAACCACTCTTCAGTGGGCAGGAAAGGGAGGTGGGGCAGGAGGACATTTAATATGAGGGCCATGGTTCCTGACGCAGTAATGGATGCTCAAATCTTGTGCACAAAATAAGGATATCTACGTTATAGTTAATTAAGCCGGGAACTGCATGATGATTCCCACTCTAAATTATTCAGTATAATGATTTTCAATTTTCAAATTGATGTTATCTGGCAATTTTTACTTTGTGGATCTTGCTTTTGTAGCACTCACATTTATTTCTTAGTGTTGTTAAATCTATGAGTAATTATTGTTATGTTATAGTTTTCAGACAATGTACGAGGTATACAATGTAATAGTTGGTCTTGTATGTAGGTATTATATTATTTGTTTTGATCTTTTTTAAACTATCTGGTCTTAGGAAGATTTATTTATTTATTTTTGTTAAGATTTTATTTATTTATGCATATAAGAGCAGGGTACAAGTCACCTTCACCTTGTGCCACCAATATTCTGGTCAAGCAAGTTTCTTTTCTGGCCCAAACTCTATGCCTCTTAACTAAAGTACTTTGGAAAAGAAAAAAATCTATCTTTGAATAGCATTCTTGAAGAAGTTAGATGTTGCAAATCTATCAATACATTCATTGTTTGAGCCTGACCTATGAAATAAGCAACACAAATGTTTTGACTTTGTAATAATACCTTAGCATATTGAGTGTGCCTTTCCTGTACATGGCTCCAAGAAACTCAAGATTGATGTGATATAAGGGGGAGAAAATCATCTCCATGTGATAGACATGAAAAACAATTTTACAAAATCAAGTGACAACTCTCTTAGGATTGTCCAAGCTGTCCAAGCAGCCCCCCACAGGACTCACTATACCTGAATTTTTGTCTACAACTCAGTTAAGTGGATTTTATGACTCATTCAAAATAAGTCTAAGTGGCAGAAACTAAAGTTCTTTAAAACAAAAATGACTTTAAAAATAAGTTTGACAGCTTTCCCTGCTGACAACATTGGGGCAAAGACTGAGAACTTCCTCAGGGCCACAGGTGCTCCTGTATGGGAAGAGGGTGGTGCGGTTTGGACACTGGAGCCATGCTGCTGTATGTTCAAAGATGCTGGAATTTTGAGATCAGGGAAAATGAAGAAAAAATTCTGGTGGGTGAAGTCACGCTTATCCTTCATAACTTTGGTTTTATGAGAAAACAACCCAAAGACTGGGAGCTGATATGAGGTGTCTCTGCTGTGGGTGTACAATCTCTGGGTACCAACTCCACCCTTCACAGCACTGTGTGTAGGGCTTGGGCTGGATCCTTCCACATTTCTCCTCTGCCAATGTGGGTTGTGGTATATGATTTTGAAAATGAACAGGTCATTAGGACTTAGGATGAGCCCACTTTCGATTATCTGACTTTGATAGAGTAATTTGAGAAACTGATTGGGAGTGTTAAAGGAGAGATTGTGAACACAGATTACTTTTTAAAGTATTTGTTAGTAACTGAAGGAGGGATAAAGACGTTTGAGCATGATTATAGGGCATGGGCAAGGAGGAGCCGAAGGACAGGTTAGCTGGCACAAGGTCCCTGAGCCAATGAGGGGGATTAGATGGAGATGTCTCCAGAGCCAACTTGTTTTATAGGAGTCCACCCTTCAAAGCGTGATCCACAGACCAGTAACATCAATGTCACCTGGGAACGTGTAAGAAATGCAGAATCTTAGGTTACACTGCACATTGGGGGAGTCAAAATCTTTATTTTTAAAAAACATCCCGCTGGGATCATAGTTTTTAATGCTGACAATTATCAGGCCTGACAGACATTACTGTTCTGAGATTCATCGATGATGAGACTGAACCCAAAGAAGCTGCCTGAAACAGCACACTGATTAATGGCTGAGCCAAGATTTCAATTACAGAACTTGGAATATAATGTTCTTTTCAAGAGATAGAGACTTTCAGAGGAACTTCAACTTTCACTCAATTCAAGTGACTTGTTTTAGATGATAGAGCACCTCTAATGAACAGTCACGAGGGAGGGCGTAGTTCTCCTGTGAGTTTGTTGTCACCGCGGTGGAGAAATCCCTCTCTGAGACCTTAGAGACCTCCCGAGAAACAGCTTTGACAGCGTCGGAACTTCACTTCCCAGAAAGCCCCGCGACCTCACTCGAGGCATGACGGGCACCCCGCCCCTCTTCCTCGTGGAGCTGCCCGCCGGAGTCGGTATACATCATCGCTTGACGTAAGGCGTGCGGCATCCTGGGATATGTAGTATTGCCCGGACTCGGACGCCCCCTTGGATGAATGGGGCCCGGTCTGACTGCGAACTACAGCTCCTTGACTCGCAGCGTTGGTGGCGGCTACCAGGGAAGCGGAGACCGCTGTGGGCCGAAGAGAGCGGTGCTTCGGCCGGGCGGCGATGTTCTGTGCTGCGGCAGAAGCAGCCCGGCTTCCTGGGGTAGCGGTTTAAGCGGGCCCTTCCTCTGCGCGCCCGCTCCCCTTCCCCTGCACCGGCCATGCGCCCGGCTTTCGCGGTGGGCCTGGTTTTCGCCGGCTGCTGCAGTAACGTGATCTTCCTAGAGCTCCTGGCCCGGTGAGTGACACCGCGGGCCGTGCCCGCGCACCGGGGCTGCACTGAGGAAGCCGGAAGAGACGCGCGGGGTCTGGGGTTGGACGACCCGCGGGCGGGGCCGTCCGGGACCCCGCCGTGTCGCTGGCTCTGTCTCCCAGCGCCCGCTCCGCGCTTCCGCCCAACAGTTTCACAGTATCCCACGGAGGGCAGTCCTGGGGGTGGGGGGTGGGGGGTGCTGTCGTCATCCCTTTTTCGCACACAAGGGGATAGAAACCTGGAGAGTTTCTCACGTGACTGGTCCACGGGGGGCGGGGAGCTCGTGGCAGAATCCAGGCTTTCGCCAGTTCTTTTCTGGACCCTGTTTATGTCACCTGTGTGCCTTGAGCAAAGCTTTTTGCTTCAGGAAGCAGTCCGATTTTGTACACGTTGCAAAGCTAATTCATTAGTGTTAAAGTGGTCCGCGAGCATTTGTATTTGGCCTCAGAGATAGTTATGAATTCTTTACCCAAACACAACTCTCAGTGCTGTAGTCGGATTCTTACTCATGCAGGTCGATCCAGCTGACCTGCGACAGCATTACCATTTTTAAGATTTTAAAATCATTCGAGTGGGAAGCCTGCATTTTGACGCTCTGAAGAATGACACTTTCCTAAAAAGAAACTACGTTCGCTTTATTGAGGTGGCATGCAAATAATGTTGGATAATGATGTGCAAAGTTCAGTGGGTAGAAATTTACATCAAAGACAGCAGGTGAACTGAAGGAGGCTTCAGGACTCAACATTTCAAAATGAGGAATTTCAGTCGAGGCTGACCCACTCGCTGCCTGTATGGCCTTTTCAAGTCACCACCTCTGGGTGTCCATTTCCCAGTTGTAAAATATCTCTGTGCTATCTACTTCTATTTCTGATCACATCATCAACATTGACTGTCAGAACACTTGTGTGTATGAGATAAGTCAAAGATTATCTCTGTTTTACTGAAAGTGAAATAGGCCCTAAAAACTTAGATGGTTTTTTTTTACTGTCTGCAAGTTTTAGAGCCGGAACTGGAATCCAAGATTTCTGAACTCTTAATCCAGTGCCTTTTTCAATCTTGTTATTTTTGAACTCAGGCAGCCCAATTTTGGTCACCCAGTTCCTCTTGCGAAGCCTACTAGAAAAATGTATTTTATTTTCTTAAGCTATTTTGAAGCAGCTGACTTCCTAGAAGGGCTAACTCCTGTTATTACAGAGCTTGACATTTTATTATGTACAAAATGTTGATAAAAATCTGTCATTTGTCATTCTTGGGAGTAGGTGGTGAGGGATATAAAAATGAAAAACAATTATTTGGCTTAAGTGTGGTGGAATAATAGAAGGTCACTTGGAAATTGATTCAGAAGTCTTTTAAAAAGTGATAAAGTCAGGTCAGCCATGGAAATGAAGGTCAGAGAATAGTAGTGTAATATTTGTGTTGCATGTGCCATTAAATCATGCCAAAGGCTGTATAACCTCAGAATATGCTAACAGCTAAACCTCTTTACAAGTTGTGAGCCCTCAGCTGAATTATTTCATCTCCCCCAATCTTGTCTCAATTGCAGAAGATAGGGGAAGAGTAGCAGCCTCACTGGGATGTGAAGAGCTGAATGAGATGCATGTGCAAAGCTGGAGGTATACTCAGCAACTTCCCCTTCTCTCTAGCAAGGCTGGTTTCAACACAGGTATACCTGTGTTGAAAAAAATTTGTGTTCCAGAAAATTTGTGAATAATCTAATTTTGCAGAAGGTTTTGGTACATTATGGAAGCTTCTGGGTAGGACACTTTGTAGAATTATCTGTAAATAAATTATCACTCCTTGTTTATCTTTTTGTAAGTTGGATTTTGCATATAGTGGTGGGTTTTCATAAAGTGGGGATACACTGAAAGAGTGGACCACTAGACTGTATAGAACTTAGACCATACAGAGCTTAGACCTGATTTGCTTGGACAGTTCACGGCTAATCATGTTATGGATCAATAAAGTAAGAGCTGGTAGGACCACATGGTTTTTAAGGTTCTTTCTAGATTTGGCCTTATCTGTATTGGTGATATTATCTTGGAACAGCATCATGGAAAGCTCATAAATTTTTATAGAGCAGGAAGTGTGCTTTTGCTATGGCTTTATGGGAACCAACAGGAGCAAGCACAGCACTCACTGTAAATGGATATGCTAAAGTGACTTGCAGGAAGAAGAGAACATTGGAAACCATTTTCTCTGAATGGGAAAAGAAAGTTCAGTTCTTCTTTCTCATTTGCATAACTATCCTTGGAAATGTAATCAGAGATAAAACCCATTGCAGTGCACTGAGCAGATGGAAGTAATGAATCAGTGTCTTAAAGGCCCTCCTGAGAGAGGATACTCACACATGTGCTAACCAACTAGACAACACACCGTGCGTCCTACATCAGGCACACAACCTGGAACATTTCCTTTTCCCATTTCATTTTTCATTCAAGTGCCGAACATTGACTCAAGTAAGAAAGTTTCCTAAGTCTAGAGTAAAAAACACGAAAGGCGGGCCTCCCTGGTGGCGCAGTGGGTTAAGCAACGCACTATGAAGCAAACCACAGCCACTGCAGCAAGAGTTCGATCCCTGCCCCAGGCCAGGGAGGGGACCCACATAGTGTAGCAGACCTCTCCTCCCTCACCCGCTGTGCCCCTCAGCAGTGTGTTTCAGTCAGTCTGCCTGTTCTGTTCCCCACTGTGGTGAATCCTCTCATCTCCTGCAACTCTGGCCTGTACCCAGCTCTTGTATGCATAAATAAATAAATCTTTAAAAAACACGAAAGGCATAATCTGCCCAAGGCTTTCTCTTTAATGTTGTTTTGAAAAAAAAATAAAAAAATTAAATTCTTGCCAAAAAAGAATTCAGAGTTAGAGAAACTGTTGTAGTGAGTGATCCTTGGGGTTAAAGTTCAAGAAAACAAGTGGTTTTAGGACAAAGGAGTCAGATTTTTCCTTGGATATTTTAAAATGCTAAGTTAGTCTCATTAGTAGCTATACAACAAAAACTTCTCTGTAGTAGTTCTTTAATTGACTTGACCCTAGTTTTTGGTAAAGACACATGGAAGGGAAAGCACATCTTCTGCTTGACTATAGTTTCTCAGTGAATTCTCATAACATTAAAAATATGTGCCTTCCATTTTATAGGTGAGAAAAATTGGTCAACATGTGTTTAAAAGGGTTGCTAAGATTGAAGGTCTTCCAAATAGACAAGATCATAACTCCTGGCCCGCATAAAGCCTCTGCTTTTTTTTTTTTCCTTCTCCCTCTCAGCAGATACTTTGTCAGGGACTAGTTTATTTACTTTACAGTAAATCAGTGAGATAGGCACTAATATTATTCCCATTTTATAGATAAGAAAACTAGACTTAGATAGGGTAATTAACTGTCAATGTCATAAGATAGTGACAAGGCTGGACCCTGCACGTCACTGTGCACTTTTAACCACTTACAAAAGAGCTCAGAGGTTCTCAAGCCTGTGTCAGTGTGCAAGAATTACCTGCACCTTTCTTACACCCCTTCCCCGGACTGCTCTATCTAGTGGTTTTTAACTCTGGCTGCCCCTAAGAATCAAGTGTAATACTTTGGGAAATGCACACTCCAAGGCCCTGCCCCAAGCCCATCCATTCAGAACTGGGAGGATGAGGATCCTAGGGGGATACATGGGCTTTTAAAGAGCAGCCTGGCTAGAGTTGAAAAGCACTGTGCTAGGAACAATCTAGAGCTACCCTTGCTCCTGTCGCTCTTATTTAGGCTAATGGCTTTAATTAGCAACTTGATGAGGCAAATGTCTTTCCTGCTTATTTATAGATTCCTGCAATATTTAACCCTGTCCCCCAAATATAGGAAGTACTAAAAGAAATTGTCCAGTTCTCTTTTTGTGCTTCTTCCAGTGATTGAAGAGAGCCTGTCAGAGGACAAGCACAAGAAAGCTAGAACCATTTTAAATAACTAATTTTCACAGATTGCTTCAAAGAAGCTGTCCGAAGGAATTTTTCCTTCTTGTAAATATGTTCCTGACCGTCCTTTGCCTTTACTGTAGATCACCAAAGAGCTTTGATTGAATTCCACCAAGATATGCTGAGTGCCTAATAGATTCCAAGCATTGTGTTAAGAGTAGTAGAAAACAGTGGCTGATAAGCCACCCAACAAGACACTTCCAGACATTTCCCCCTCATCAGAGTAATTCTCACCTGGCGAGAGTGAAAGGCTTTTAAAAACTTGACATTCTTCTCAGAGATATGTTGCTTAAGTGTGTGATCCAGTGGTAACTGTAAAGAACCATCAGGCATAGATGTTTGCCCTTTGCCTGCTGTCCTGAACTTTCGTGACAAGTCTTAGTGCCCTTCATCTCAGTTTTTTATGCTCTTTTTTACTTTTTGTCATTCACACCACAGGAAGCATCCAGGATGTGGGAACATTGTGACATTTGCCCAATTTTTATTTATTGCTGTGGAAGGCTTCCTCTTTGAAGCTGATTTGGGAAGGAAGCAGCCAGCTATCCCATTAAGGTAAGGCAGGTAGAATTCTTTTAACTCTTGTTTATTGTAAAAATTTAAGAACTTTCCTGGTACCTGTATAAAAAGAATCTGAGAAGATTTGTATCAGAGATCAGTAGAATAATAATTCATTTTTGGAATTTAAAGTGTTGTGAAACTCCAGGGAGCCTATTTTTGAATAGCACTTCTGCCACAAAACTGAAATAACCATAATGAAAACAGCAGTGTGTATGTGTGAGTATACAGGCAGTGAAAGGCCTCATATAACCACAATTTTTTCCTAGGTAGGTGTGCTGCCCCCTTGCTAGGAAGGCTCTCAAATACGCTGAGTGGTATAATTGCGTCTTTTTAAAAATGAATGGTTTTGGAAATTATTAAATAAAGGTGATGTTGATACAACATTTTCAATATGATGAATGCCACAGAATTGTTCACTTGTGAGGTTTTTGTTATATGAATTTTAGCTCAGTTAAAAGAAAAGTTATGTGAGCTTTGCAACCTTAAAAGAAAAAACAAATGACAAGCCAAGGCAAAATTATTGTCCAGATCTTTGTCCATTAGTACATATTTGCATAATTATACTCTTGGGGCCAGATGGAAAGCAAGACTGTTCTTAAAATAAACGGTATATTAACAACTCACCATTACTTGAAGTAGAGGTGTGACCCGTCCATTTGTGGGTAGTCCTTGGATGGGGTCTCTTTATCCCTTAATGGTACATTTTGGTTGACTGCCTGAAGACTCAGAGGCTCATCCTTTTTTCTTTGTTGAGATGTCTACTCTTCACATAAAGTTGTGCCACAGAACTTTTGAACTGGTGGCCTCCTATGTCTTCTTGTAAAAGTATCTATTTAGCTCTTCTGCCTATTTTCTGATAGATTTATCTGTTTTCTTTTTGTTGAGCTGCATGAGTTCTTTGTATATTTTAAATATCAGTCCCTTGTCAGATATGTGACATGCAAACATTTTCTTCCATTCAGTAGGGTGTCTTTTTGTTTTCATGATTGGTTCTTTGTATGCAAGCCTTTTAGTTTAATGTAGCTCCGTTTCTTTATTTTTGTTACTGTTTCCCTTGCTGTTGGAGTTGAGTCCCCAAAGACAACAGTGAAGCCAGTGTCATGGAGTGTTTCGCCTACTTTCTTTCTATGTATTTTGTGGTTTCAGGCTTTACATCAAGTCTTTAATCCATTTGGAGTGAATTTTTGTGTTTGGTGTGAGATAGTGGTCTAGTTTTATTCTTTTGTATGTGAGCATCCAGTTTTCCCAGTAATAGTTGAGACTTTCCTTTCTCTATTATATTTTCCTTTCTCCTTTGTCTATGTAAGTGTGAGTTTTTGTGGTCTCTCAGTTCTGTTCCATGTTAAGCCTCACCCTTGTTGGTATTCTTTCCCGCAGCATTCTTGAGTTGGCTGCTATGGAAAATCTGGCTAAAATTTGTTATTAGCATTATACTTTTGGATTTCCCAAAGTGCTGCTAAATATTCTGAATACTTTTTTGTTTGTTTTTCTTTGTCTCTAGTATCTCCCCAGACCAACATTTACAGCACAGGAGAAGCTCCAGCATTTTTTCACTCCTCTGACCCTTTCCTTCCTTCTACTTTCTCTTCCCTCTAACTCTAGCATCTTCAGGAAATAGTCATTCTCACCGTAAGTTACAATAGTATCCCAGGCGACTGACTTCCTGCCAGCCTCTCTTCATCCCTCCATTTCAGCTTCCTACTGTTGTGTTGTGACACCCTCTCTCACAAGCATTGTGGGTCATCATCAGGATCCCAGAGAACCCCAAACCCCATTCTGCCCTGTGAGACTCCCTTGATCTTGCCCTAAAACTGTGCCCCCTCATGTCCCATTTGTCCATTTGTGCTGGATCTTGTGTTTCCTTTCTCTCAAGCCTTAATTAAAATCTTGCTCACGTCTCTCATCCCCACGAGTGAGTTCTCAGCAGTGCTATGTAGGCAGCAATGTGGAATGGCTGGAATTAATTATCCTGAAAGACCTTGATGAACTTTCCTTATCTCCAAATGGCGTCTTTTCTGGTTTTCAAGACAGGGCTAGGAAATGTAGCAAGAAACCTTGCCAAGTCACCAAGTGTCTGTTCTTTAGAAGCTATGAAATAGCTCTTGCTAGTGACTTTGCCTGTGTGTAGTACCATGTTCTACATTGTAAAGCTCCTCAGACTTTCCAGACTATTCATATAGCACCCACATGCCTGTCTGTGAGGGCCTAGCACTCCTTACCTAAAGAGCAGTGGAAAGGAAGGTAGATTGAGACCTTCCTCAGATCTATGCAAATGCAAAAAGGTGGGGATCTGTATTTAATGATCAACAGTCGTGTGTATGTGTGAAGCCTGTTTTTAAATATAAATCTGTACAAGTAATGTGCATTAGCTTAAGGCTGTGGGATAATTTTTAACAGTTGAAAATAACACTTGATTTAACAAATTTTTTCTTTAGAAATGGTGAAAATAGTATAAATAACTGTAGAACTATATGAGATAAATAACCCTTTTGAAGTTTAGTATAGGAAAATTATATACAAAGAACTGATATAATAATAAAAAAGTATCTATTCACTTTAAATGATCTCTTGATTTTTATCATGTAACATTTCTTTGCAACCTAGTTTTGTTTGAAAAATATTAAAATAATATGCTTGAAAAATGCCATAATAGTGTTTCTTGAAATGGATTCTATAATTCAACCTTTTTCTATGTTAGTCTGACTTTATGAAGTACTTTTATATGTGCTAAGTATTTCACTTCCTATTACAGTAGTAATACAGTCTCAGTACAGAGGAAATAAAATACTTTTAAACAAAAAATAGATAGTTGCTGGTACAGTTGATATCCTTCAAATAGCAGATTCTGTGTGATGTGCAGGTTTTTCTCTGCATTTCAGGTACTACGCCATAATGGTGACCATGTTCTTCACTGTCAGCGTGGTGAACAACTACGCCCTGAACCTCAACATCGCCATGCCCCTGCATATGATATTTAGATCTGTAAGTGCCACCAGCTCACCTGTGTTGGTTCCTCTGAGAAATACACCTAAGTGGCTAGATTAAACACATGGGAACTAGAAAAGTTTATAATAAATGAAGTCTAAAGGGCAAGAGTAGGTCTGGTGAAGGAGCGATCAGAGGCTGGCTTCACCCGAGAATTAGGGAAAGGAGAAATATAGGAATAGATGACTTATGTTTATCTGTCTGAGATCTTATGGGTGATTAATAAAAGGAAAGTTAAAATTCCCCTGGAAACAGATTTTGCCTTTAATTTCCTTCCCCTGGTGAATTTTAGATTTAAATGTGCTATGAATGTTATTTTGCTTGTTTTTCATCACTTCCTTTTTGCTTCTTCCATAAAAAGTTACTTTTAGTACATGAAATGGGTTCTTCTCCTTTTTTCAATCCGAGACAACATCATTAAATTAAGAGAAATTCTTGATGAAAGGAGGGTTTTTCCCAAAGTGGTGGAAAGTTGTCTTCTTTCCTTTGTCTCGCATTTGGGAGATCTCTGACTTGAATATAAATAAGCGTGGTGTTCCCCAAAGAGCAGGAAAGACCATAAAGGAAATGTGGTTAGGATTGCAGAGCAAAACATGGGAAGGATCGCAGAAGCATACAAAATGGAATAACAACACTTCTGTGTGGTCTGAAGTTTTTGTTAGATCGAAGGTTGAAAAATATCACAGCCACTATAATTTCAAGTTTCAAAGTCACTGTAATGACTAAGATGGCCCTTGAGGCATTGAGCATATCTTACTTATTAACCTTTCAACAAACACTTACTGATTTTTCTCACCCTTCCAGAGGAGAGAAAGACCCCTGCCTAGCCTCTTTCATTAACTCTTGGGATTAGGAAAAGCTTTTTAAAAATCCTGATAAGCTAGATAAATGGAAAATTTAACAAAAATTCATCTATAATTTCTCTGAGCCCCCTAGCTTCAGCTGTGAGCAATTATTGAGAATTAATCATTTTTATTCTCATTGTCCTTTAAAAATGTTTTATTGTTTTATTTGATAGATATTTATGGCTTATACTTTTTCCATCATAACAACACCTGAACTTGTAAATTATTCATCCTAATACTATTCAGCAATCAAAACAGATAAACTAGTGCCATTCCAAGCAACATGGAGGGAGCTAGAAGGGATTATGTTCAATGAAATAAGTCACAGGAAAAAAAAAAAAATCAGATGGTTTCACTTATAGGAAGAATTTAGGGGAACCAAATAAGGTATGTGAAAAAGAATAATGATAATTATTATTGTTATATAAATAATAAAATATATAATATTTTATAATATATAAAACAATTTTTAAAAACCCACCAAAACAAAAATAGACTATAAATCAGAGACATTCCACAGGGGAGTGTGGGGAGAGGGATCAAAATGAGGGCAGGAAGAGCACAAGGGACTAAGGTGATGGTGCACAAGTGACTGTTATACCTGATATAAAATATATATAAATATATAAATGAAAAAGTTAAAAAAAAAACACAAAAACAAATTATTCATCCTAACGACCCTTCCAGCTGTTTAGCCCTGTCCACATTCATAAATTCTTTGAAATACATTATTTTATTTATTTTTTTTATTTTATGCATACAAGATGGGGTACAGCCAGAGTGCGGGGAGGTGAGAGGATTCACCAGAGACAGAGTGGGGAGCAGTACAGGCAGATCAACTGAAGTACACTGCTGAGGGGAGCCGCGGGTGAGGCAGGAGAGGTCTGCTGCACCATGTGGGTCCCCTCCCTGGCCAGGGATTGATCTTGCACTGCTGTGCAGCAGATGCTTCACAGTGTGGCACTCAACCCGCTGTACTACCAGGGAGGCCCTGAAATACATCATTTTCTTTCCCTAGGTTACTAAAACTCTGTTGTCTCCTTTTACAGGGTTCTCTAATTGCCAACATGATTCTAGGAATTATCATTTTGAAGAAAAGGTAAATAATACACATATTTTATGTGGAAGCATCCTGACCCACCATCCATAAACACATTTGGTTTCCCTCTCGTACTGGTGATGAGTTTGCTCTTGACTATCTGCCTTACATCTTAGTTCTCTGTGTGAGGATAATGTACGTTCTTGACACAGTTGACCAGATAAAAGATCCCACGTGTAATGTTAAAGCAGCATTCTGTCTGGGTACAACTAATTAGCCTTTGTCATTATTGAATCTTTAATACTATATTAACTTATAGAACCATTTGATCTAGAGCTTTCCTGACCCATTTGGATGGTCACTACTAGCTCCTGTGAATATTTGAAATTTCAATTTAATTAATTTGCAATGAAATGTAATTAAATACTTAGCCTCACATTTTCACTAGTCACTTTGTGATCGGCAGCCACAGGTAACGAATGGCAGCCATCCTGGAAAGCCAAGGCAGAGTACATTTCCAACCCCACAGAAGTTTGTGGGACAGAACCCTTAAACATGTGTTGATTAATACAACATAATACAGAGTAGATGAGTGAAAAAAAAATTTCTAGCCTAGGCCCAGGGACCCAAAAAATGGAAAGGAATGTTTCGGGACTGTTGTGACTCACTGGTAGCAGCTCTCTTTGGGATTAAGCATGAGAAATATCACAAGTATCTGGGGTACTTTTTCAAAGTATTTGTTGCGCATCTTCATTTTGAGCCTTGCCCTCACTCCTAAGGAACAGGGGAGTTGGAAAGTGACAGCACAGTCAGGAACGTTTCTCAAAGGGAGTTCACTTTCACTGTTGAGACCAAAACTGTAGTAGTTTGATGCCATCTTCTCAACATAGTCATTTGTTCAGCCCCAGTATTAGAACTCTCTGTACCCGCCTGCTTAGTAGTCATTCATTTAGAGTATAGGAACGTAGAGT
Organism: Galemys pyrenaicus; assembly: GCA_019455555.1. Classification (NCBI taxonomy): domain Eukaryota; kingdom Metazoa; phylum Chordata; class Mammalia; order Eulipotyphla; family Talpidae; genus Galemys; species Galemys pyrenaicus. The sequence goes on along the minus strand of JAGFMF010011700.1, from coordinate 2,733,785 downwards.
TTCAGGGCTGTGACTTATAAAGGACTGCTGTCATGTCTCACTAGGCTCTTTACTGTGAAGCTTTTATCTCCTTGTGCATTTCCAGATAAACACCACATTCTTTGTTGCATTGGAAGTGATCCCCTAGTTATGAGGAGTGTAAAATTCACTTGGGACATACCTGTGGTCCTGTCAGCCTTTGATTTAGTTTCATAACAGGGATACATTCTTTAAAGAACATTCTTTAAAAGGAATGTGCTCTCCTGGCACTGCCCTACAAAGTCAAGTGCCTCTAAGATGCCTCATTTTCTTGAGGAACTTGATTTGAATATGTTATCTTGAGTCTATCTGGGTGAGCTTTTTGTCTATTTTCAGTATATATCACTGAGAGAACAGGAATTTCTGTATGTTTGCTGTCTGATATGGTGAATTAGTAAATTATTATCTCCTTTTATTTTCTTTGGCTAGAAGCCTGTCAAGTGTGTTCCTCATTCCAGGATATGAAGATCAAATCTATGTTTACCTTAGCCGTGTCATCCAGTATTTCTTGGCCTGAATTATAAACCTCTCCATCTTGACCTTTCCAAACTGTAGAGTTCCCTTATTTTCATATGCTCACTCTCCCCACCCACCCCTTCTCTGGCATGGTACCCCCACCCCTCAGCCGCTTAGCCAGTTCTTTGGGCCATATCAGAGGCACTGTGACCAGAATTATACAAAGTATTTGATTAGAAAACCTCAGATGATCCATCCTGTAAGTTTAATTTCTTTTCTCTTGCCTGAGGCCTTTTGCTTTATTACCAAGAACCTGAGAGGAAAGCTAATGATGCCATTTTAGTTAATGTGAAATGTCACTGCTATTACTACTAATAGTTCTATTTAGTTTAATATTCCTGCCTTTATCCAACTATGCCAACATTTAAGAAATTCAGCAACTAAACAAAAAAATCCTTCCTTGCAAATGGACAGTGGGGTTATTTTCTGAGTTAGGAGTCCTGCTCCTTGTATGTGGCCTTGTGTTCTTCCTCTGGGTGGTGTATATCTTCACACTCAGGTCTGGACCCCCAAAACCACAAAAAGCAGCATATGCCAGTTAAGGTCTGAGTCTGGCTTTCATTTGGACACTTGAGAGCAGGATGGAACGTCGTCTGGCCTGTCTTTTTCAGGTTTTGTTCCCTGATAAAACAGTCTACTGGTGGACAAACTATTTTAAACAACACCAAGAAGAGTGTTGTTTCGAAAACATCAGCATCCTGATCTTTTATGCACAGAATTTTATGAACGCTGCTGAGAATGAGCAGAGCCTCTTAGTCATAGTTTGGTGATTTGTACTCACCTGCGCCATGTGACTGTAAGCATCATGTGGAAACTTGATCTGTGCTTTCCTAAGGTGTTCTTGTTCTTCTTGTTGCAGATACAGTATATACAAGTATACCTCCATTGCTCTGGTATCTGTGGGGATATTTATTTGCACTTTCATGTCAGCGAAGCAGGTGGTAAGAATCATTCACAAATTATTTATATTCGCTGCTTGCCATGGGGGCTTAGGAGCCAGCCACTTATTAACAATAAAATAAATTTAAATGCTTATGTAATGTAAGGATTTGAGTCTTTGAAACAGTTGAATGGAGGGAATTATTTCCCTTGCGTCTAAACACTTGCATGTAGTCCTAGTCTCTGTACCTACTCATTTTTCTTGTTCGTAGACTTCGCAGTCCAGCTCAAGTGAGAATGATGGATTCCAGGCATTTGCATGGTGGTTACTAGGCAAGTACAGTAATTACGATAAAGCTAATTGCCTCTGTAGTTCTGTTTGCTGAGTTTTCTCCTAAGGGGCATGTTTCTTGGCCAGAAGCTTTGGCTAAACAAATTATGCTTTGGAAGACAGAGGCACCTGGGATCATATATCTCTGAGCCTCAATGTTCAAGAAATGAACAAGAAAATGCCCATGTTACTGGGAATTTGTTCTGGGACATGGACCCGTGTTTTGCAAGGTCACCACAGGTTTAGGAAGAAAGGCACCTGTCTGCTTACCCATCATGCTTTGGGAGCAGATCTTGAGTGTCATCTGTTTTTTCTTGATCTGTCTGCTGAGTAGAAATGTCTACTAAAGAAGGACACATTTCAGTAGTTGAGTCTTTAAATTTCCAAGGAACTTATTTCTAAATCTTGAATTTATTTTCTTCAAAACTTAGCTGTTCCATATGGCAGTGTTCCCAATCCCAGCTGACATCCCAGTCTCCTGGGGAATTTTTTTAAACAAAGGTATCTCTTTGTGGAGTTAATTAGACAACTCCTGTAGAGCTTTGCTCTCACGTGTGACATGGGAGAAACTCCAAGTACTTTCAGAGTGAGACTGACCAAATGGAAAAGCAAGGGCAAGAATTATATTCTTGTTGTCCCTTTGGCACTTTGTTCCATTCAGTTGCTATTGTTAACATAGATCTTTTTGAGCTATTGGAAAAATATCCAATAAGAAAAACTTGCAGAGGATATGAACATACAGTTAATGGGCAATAGTATTAAAGTTAAGTATTTTATGTTTAGCTTCACTAATTTGTAATCAAAGTAATGCAAAGCCAAAACAGAGTATCTTTTTACTTTTTGCTTTGTTATATTGGCAAGATAATAAATGATTATTGTTATTGCTAATAAAGGTGCAGTAAGATAGTCATTTTCATATAAATTGTTTACAGTGTATTGACACAGACTTTCTGGAAAAAAACATTATGTATTGAATTTTTAAAATCTCTCAACCTTTGACTCAGCAGTTCCAATTATGAGAGTTTATACTGAGGAAATAGTCAATGTTTGGTTTAAATATTTATGTATAAGAATGTGCATTGATTTTATTGATGAAATAATTGGAAGCAATCTAACTGGTTTCTATTTTCATTTTGTAAGATATTTCAATATGTTCCACCCAGATAGTAGAATAACATGCAACCATGAAATCATATTTTTGAGGAAATGAAAATCCAGGGGAAAAATCATGAAGAAAGCAAGATATAAAACCGTGCATTTATTCTGACCCTGTCTTAGTATAAAACATACCTAAATGTCTGGAGAGATAACAAGTCACTGAGGACTGGACAGTAATATTGTGGCTGACTTATTTGTTTTGAAGTTACATACATGTCTACAATTTATACTATTTTCTAGACTTAAACAATAAATATCTTTTAAGAAAACATCTAGAAATTAGCAATGCAGACACCTGTAACCGATGTTTGTTTTTTAGGTATCGGAGCATTGACTTTTGCTCTTCTCATGTCAGCAAGGATGGGTATTTTCCAAGAGACATTATACAAACAGTTTGGGAAGCATTCCAAGGAGGCTTTGTTTTATAATGTAAGCTGTTGCTTGAACCTGGGGACAAAGAAAATCACTGAGTGGTAATGTGTTATTTCAAATGTAATATGCCATCCCTTCTGGATCAATTTATTATCTGATGAGTTTTTGTAATTCACAGACTGAAGTACTATTAATAAGCCACTCATATGTATTCCCAGCCATGGTTCTCTGCCTGAAATGACAATGATCAGACACTGAACAAAAGTTGTCTGCTCACCAGGAACCACCTAAAGGGACAAGACCTTCACCTCCAGGTTCCTGCAGATGAAATTAGGTTACAACCAATAGAAAAGGCAAAGAAGTTGCAGAGCACCGAGCCATGGGAGGGGGGCATTGGCAAGTGTGGACTTGGGAGGATGGAGCGGGAGAAGTCCTTCAGATGGGCTTCATCCAAGGGAGAGTTTAATTAGATAATTATATATGCTGACACTGCTTTGTTTTAAACTGCTGATCTGAACCCACTTCTCCCTCCTTTCCTCTGCCTCCTCCCTCTTGTAGTTGAGATAATGCTCAAAGCACAGCTCCTCCTGGACAGGGTGATACAGTTTCCTCCATATTCAGTAACCCCAGAGATTCATCCACTGCCAATGTTTTGTACCAAAGCTGCAGGCAAGCAATTCTGAGATACTTAATTGGAGATAGAGCGTGTGGCTGGGAATTTTGAAAACAAAGAAACATTTTATTTGATTTACAGTACCTGGTACTTAACAACTCCTCAGTAAATATGAGCTTTGATTCCTTATGATTATGGGATGTGGTGGTGGGTGGTTGCTGCCAATCACATTAGTCTTGGGGGCAGTATCTACCGTTTCTTCTTCCTCTTCCTCTTTTTATTCTTGTCGTCATTTCTTTTCCCTTACCTTGTATTGTCCTTAAATCTCCTTTGCCACTTGTTTTTAAAACTACCTGAAATCTGCCTTCACATTCTTTATGATTTTCACATCCATTTTACTTGCTTTACCATTCTCAAAAGTAGCAAAAAGGAGCAAAGCCTTCTGGGTCCAATGCCTTGATTTAAGTTTCCCACTCCATTTTGTCAAGGAAAGGGATAGCCCTTAGACTCCACATGGGCCAGAACAGTAGTCTGGGGGTAGGTAGGTCGGGCTGCACTTGAAATCATCAAGTGGTAAGAGCACTGGATGCCTTTAATGTATTAAGTTTAACTTACTTTTCTTGATGATTGCTTGTCAAGTAAGTTGTAAAACTTTCAGTCTTTGTAAAGCTACTCTAATTATTCTGTAATGTTTTTGCGTTTAAATTTATATGAAATATTTCTTCCCATAGCATGCCCTTCCACTTCCTGGTTTCATCTTCTTGGCTTCTGATATTTATGACCATGCAGTTCTGTTCAATAAGTCTGGTGAGTTTGGGGTTATCCAGTACAATGTCCTGGCAGGTTCGGAGGCAGAGTTTCAGTTACTCTTCACTTGACCGCTGCTTTTTTCATGATCTTAACTAAATCACCAGCCTTGACCAAACCATCCCCATTCCACCTCCCAGGACTATAGTGCCATTAGTCACCAGCTGAGCAGCAAAAGCTTTTACAGGAACACCTCAATTGTTTTCAAATGAAGTAGAATATCTTCAAATTTCCTACTTTGCTTTAGAATGTGTATCTTTGCATTTGAGTGTAGAATGTTGGATTTGAGAATGCAAACAAATAGCAGTAAGACTGCAGAGACAGATGCCTCAAGAAAGTCATGCCATGTCCAGCCCTCCTCTGCTCCTGTTCCTCCTCTTCTGCTGTGAAAAGCAGATCTGCTCCCAGACCCAGACTGAGCTTCTCTGGAGCCAGGAAGGAAGCAACCATGATGACAGGGCTGATTTCCAAGTTACAGGTTATGTGGGTGCAGAAGTAAGCAAATTTTGTTTAGGTGTCCAGAGAGTAAGTTAACTATTACTTTTTGAAAGTGGCCATTTAATAAATGAGCTATAAATTTCCAGTTAACTTGAAATAAATTATTTATAAGATCTACTTATGTACTAAAAGATGTAGAGTGCTGTCCAGACATAGGAACAGATAAACATTTTCATTTGCACTGTTACATTCAGAGCTAACGTGGCCAGTGTGTGCGGACCTACAGGTTATGCTCAACGGACATTCGTTTGCTGTCTGTGCTGAGTTGTGAAGCCAGGACTGCTCTGAATTTGTAGTGTACCTCTCCCAGCTGCCTTTCCCTAAAATGTGTGAGAAGCATAGCAGATCAGGAAGTTTCTAAGGCTCTGAATTACTCAGAGGGTCATTTCTGAATTTTGACATGCTTTTTAAGGTCTTTGAATGTGCTCGTTTAGCAAAGGGCTACAGAACAAAACCTATTATCAAATGCCTAGGGATTTATTTTGATTTAGTTATCAGGATGCTTCTTCCAAAAGTCACAGGTCTGGTAGTCACATAAAATTTTCTTAGATTCTGCCTTCAACTTCTTCAGAATCATCCCTACATTGAGCATACTTTTTTTTTTTTTTTCTCTTGCTTGTCTTGGGGCTAAATGTCTCAGGTGGACCTATTATCCTTGAATTTTCTGAGCGCAGAATTTCCAGCTAAAATTTTTTAGCCATTCTAATTGCTTCTTTCCTCAGCAAATTGATTCAGTAGCTCTCTGAAGCGGTTAAACAGGAATAACATTTGTTAATTTTCTTTTCATTCTAGTGCTTGCTGTGTCTCAAAGACAGCAGTGTACCAGATTATTGGGGTTTCCTACTGTTCCAGACAGATGGTCATAGCAAATTATCTTTATTTATTTATATGGCTTTTATTTTTTCTACAAAAGAAAATTCATGTTCCTTTACTAACCAGAACTCGGCTCACTTTGTTAGAATTCCTTAAGTTATGTTGTATATTTTCAAAACCACAGTACAGTGTAGCAATAACAAAAAACTAGCCCTTCAACAATTCCCATGTCTTATTCTCTTTGATCTTGGATATTTTGTTTTCCTCCCAAATATTTACTGTGCAAACCTCATTATAAAAAACTAACTTAAGTTATTGAAAAGAAGAAAAGTTAATTGTTCCATTGCCCTGTATATCAGATAATTTGATTTTACTAGTTTCTTCGAAACCCTGTCTACATGTTTTCACATAGTAGTAATCCTTATATAGATAAAATTTTATTTATTTATTTTTAAAGATTTTATTTATGCAGGCAAGAGCTGGGATACAGGCCAAAGTTGCGGGAGGTGAGAGGATTCACCAGAGATAGAGCGGGGAGCAGAACAGGCAGATAGACTGAAATACACTGCTGAGCAGCGGGAGAGGCAGGAGAGGTCTGCTGCGCCATGTGGGCCCCCTCCCTGGCATGGAATCAAATACGCTCCTGTGACTGCGGAAGCCCCACAGTGTGGCTCTTAACCCCTTGAACCACCAGGGAGGCCTGATAAAATTTTTATTCTTGCCTTCTCATTTTCATTCTAAGTTTTTTCTTAATGTTACTTTGATAATTTTTATGATTTTTTTAAAATCAAATGTGTAACACCTCATCTAGCTTAAGTGCCTTACTTACACAGTCATTGCTCTTACATGGACATTTAGAGTGATTCAGTTAGTCCTTATTATAAATAGTACCACAGTGAATGAAGAACTTTGTTCTCCCTTTGAATTATCTAGGATTAATTGCTAAGAATGAATGTCACTACTTTTGTAGTCATATGTATTACGAAATTAAATTCTATAGGCAACGCCAATTTATACTATCAGTTCCACCTCACTTTGCCATATGGGAGTATTATTCATACATTGTAATTGCTAATTTAATAGCTATGAAATAGTACCATCTTGTTGAATCTGGAATTCTTTGATTCCTTGCAGGATTAAACATATTTCCAAGTGGTTTTTAGTTACAACTGTCTTTCCTCTCATGTTGTTAGTTAAGACCATATCATTTTGAACCTCTCTGTGCTTCACTGTCTTTCTTTGTAAAGTGGGGTCCTATTCAGATGAATGGTATAGTTTACTTTAAAATTACAACAAATTCTTACTGGTTTTACAATACAGTACAAAACAAATTACAGTTCTTAAAGCTGATGTAGCCTGGCATCAAGACAAATAAATTGGTGTTTGGTCCAGCTCTGTCTGCAAGGGAAATAGCATTGCTGTCTCTGTTAATGTTCAGTCTGTTTACTTTGTTCAATAAGATGAAAATGTACGCTCCCTGAAGTGATACAACTATTTTCCCTCTCTTCATCTCTGCAGAATTATATCAAGTTCCAGTCATTGGTGTGACAGTGCCCATCATGTGGTTCTACCTCCTCATGAATGTCATCACCCAGTATCCTTTGCGCTTCTCTATGTTAGTTTGGTGTAGGGATGTTACTTTTCTAACAGGGCAGTCATGTGGGTTTCATTTTGGCTAGATCTCCGCAGAGGCCTCATGTGGCTTGCCAGAGAGAAGCTGGTGCTAATGTCCAATCAGCAGGTAACAGGGCCCGTAGAGAAATGCTCAGGCAGGGGATAATGAGGAGTGAGTGTACTACACGCATGTTCTAATTTCTGCATGGACATTTCCAGGGTCCTAGCTGTGTCACAAAATTCTGAAGTTTCAAATTCACTAAAACTTAAATTTTTAAAATAGTTCTTTTGAACAATTAAGTCCTTTGTAAAAACCATAAAGTCTCGGAAACAGTGAAACAGATGTCACCTCATAGATTGGCACTAATGAGTTCCTTCCTGGAGAGTGTGGAAGGACTGGGGACCAGATCAGAGTGGGGTGAGTGTGAGCACCCAAACTGAGTGTTACTTTCTGTCATTTTTTGGGATGTGACTGTTGTAACTTGTGGAAGAATCCAGAATAATAGGGGCTTTAGGCAGTTTCAAGTTTGTGTCCACAAATGGATGGCAGGACAGGCGTTCTACAGGATGTTCCACCAGGGAGGAGCTCCAAAGCAGCTGTGGCCCAGCCCATGTTTTCTGGTTCTTAGAATGTAAACATTTAAGCCAAGAACCACATCAGAAGGTGTTCCCCGCTCGTCTGTCAGTATCTACATACAGAAAACTGCCTTAACCCCACACTTCCAGGTACGTGTGTATCCGGGGTGTCTTTATCCTCACCACAGAATGTGCCTCCCTCACTGTCACATTGGTTGTGACCCTGCGCAAGTTTGTGAGCCTCATCTTTTCCATCTGGTACTTCCAGAACCCTTTCACTCTGTGGCACTGGCTGGGCACCGTGTTCGTCTTCATTGGGACCCTGATGTACACAGAGGTGTGGAACAACCTGGGGGCCAGAAAAAGCCAGCCTCACGAGGACAAGAAGAAGTGAGGTGTGCCTGGAACATGTGTTGTAGCGAGCAAAGGGCTGGCCCCTGTGTCCTTTTTGTTAATGCCGAGTTACATACTCTTCTCCCTCCCCTCCTTGTCCCCCTCAGTTTTGAACTGACCATGTTCCAGAGAATCCTCAGAAGGAAGGGACTTCTCAGATTTATTCATGACTTTATAGACCAATATTTGTGGACTCTGAATAGGAACTCCTCAACCCTGCAATAGAAAAAAAAGAAGAGTTGTCTACTACTGAAGAGCCTGTTCATTTGTTTTTCCTGTTTTGTTTACCAAAATATTGAGTATTGTTCTTGTTTACTGAATTCTGAGTCCTGGGGTTCATAGCCATGCTCTCCGTCAAGACATCCCCTCTGGTTGCTGTTCTGAAGCTTCTCTATACCAGTCATCATCTGTGCCTCCTCCCTTGTTCCTCTGTCCCTTTGCACCCCCAACCCCCCTTCAGACACACAGCATCAACGCCAGGAACCAGTGAGGCCCAGTGTACCATGACACCATGACCTTGGGGCAGGATCTGCTCCAGTGCGCTGGGATAGGGGCACTTCTCTGTGAACCGAGGCCCTAGAGCGGAAAGGCTGCAAGTGCTCTCTCCCACATGTTGCTTTATTTTTTCCCTGTGCAAAAGTCATGCTTCCACAACTCCCCTTTCTGTGCTTCTAGCAAACCTGCAGCCTGTCTCTACAGCACAGTGTTAGCAAGGTGTGAATGGGCGGGGGAAACATACCTTCCCTCCACCTTCTGCACAGAGCCCATTAGCTGAGAGGTGAGTTGGTGACACCAGAAAGCCTCAGAGGAGCCAGCCTGGGTCAGCACCCAAGAGCCACAGCGCCCCTGTAGGCCCAGCCAGGCACTCACAGGCTGCTTCCAAGCAGGTTGGTGAAGCCTTTGCTTCTTCACACATCCAGCTATGCCTGTCAACTCTGATAGACTTGTCACGACCCCCCAGGCTAATGAGTGGACTGGTACAGTTAATGGTGTGGTGTACAAATTATATCAAATCACAACTGAATTGGACAAGTTTTTTTTTTTCCTATAAGCCATCTTAAATGTTCTTGGTAGGTACTTTGCAGGTAGCAGTGATAAGCAGATTAACCAAGCAGTCACATTTCTTCTGGCTCACAAAGTCCTCTTAGGTTTTGCAGGGTGCAGATTGTGTTCTTAAATTGAGGTGCGGCTCTCCGGTGTTTCCTCCCCAGTGAGCAGTGTTTACTCCACTATCGATCGGGAACTCCCCTCTGGGCTCTGAGAGGCGTGTCTGGCAGCCACTTTGGGGAGTCACTTAAGCAGCTTCAGTTTTTGTTAACATAAATTTTGTTAACATAAAAGGTCCCATTTCCCCATTTCAAAATCTTGAGACCAATTTGTTGTTCTGACCACTGTCCAGGCCTGTAATGGTATGTTCTGGAAGATGCTAAGTAGGAACCTATTTATGGGATCAAAAGATACCTTGACTTTTGCAGAGCTCTTTAGATTGATGGTGCTATAAATACCATGTGTTAACATAGTCTCTTATAACCAATAAGAGCTGTTTTTGTGATTGTTTCCTAGAAGAGCCTGTCCCCTCAGGCTGTAGGATCACCGTGTGTCTAGAGCCCGACTGTATATGTAGCACATGTGCATTGCTGGCTTAACACAGTGCCACCCTTTTTATACTGAGGGAAACTGTTGTGATTTTTAGGTCATTGAAATGAGTTGAAGTACACAGAAGTATTTAACTGGATCCATTAGGTTTCATGGTCTGGTTTTTGAGAGTGTTCTTCTCAGCCTGAACAATTCTGCTGGTCTGGTTAACCAGAGGGTCTGTGTGGCTAGATTAGGGCCCTTGTATAAGAGCAAGCATGTAGAGGAGCTGGACGCCTGACATGCCCTGTGAACTGACTTTTCTCTCTAGTAGTAGTATGGAAGGAAATGCGTCCACTGGATAGTAAGCAATACTTTTTTTCAGCCACTCTTAATTTTTTTTTAACTGTTTATCCTCCTCGGTTAACTGATTTTTCACTTCAGGTTGACATTGATTTCAATCTCTGTTACAAGAGCAAATAAACTGTTTCGTAGAGGGGCAGCCCTCATAACTAACTGGAGGAGCAGTATCTGGGTCAAGACCATGTAATTTTGTGAGAAGAAAATACAGTGATTTTACAAAAGAGATTGTGTTTAAGATACTGTAATTCTACGGATCAGATAGTGACAGCCAAAAAAACACTGTGTGTGTGTGTGTGCGTGTGTGCATACTTGTGTACTCACTTGACAACCTTGCCAGTGTCAAATACACTAATAGGAAAAACAGTGGACATTTGAATTACTTTAATATCTGTCTATCCTTCACAATTCTGACAGATGCTATCCATTTTCTTTAGTAATTAATTTTTGATCCTTTGTTTTCTTTTTCATCCAAACAAAACAACATTGACATACATGGTAAGTTCTGAAGTATTCAGACACAAGCCAAACTGGTTTTTTTTTTCCTTCCTGCCCATTTATTCAATTGAAGTGCTTCAGTACTTTGTTTTGGTCAGCACAAGGGAGGAGAAATGATGAAAGCTGAGTTGATCTGTGCATCCACAATGTCTTCTATTCTTCTGGATGGTTGCCTGACATTTTGAAAGGCTCCTAGTAACTATCTTGTGGTGGTTCCTTGAATCCCTTTCCTGTGCTTTTTTTTTTTTTTTTCCCATCTCCAAGCTCCACCTCCAGTTTCTTCACTGCAGCTCCTTCCCTCATGTAGTTTTCTACTACTTGAGCTTGTGTCTGTTTATGCCTCTACTCTTTGTATCTTGGATGCCTTTGTGGGTATCTGCAGGATATTTATATCTGAAGAGCGGTTCTTTGCTATGCCTGATTGCTACTATGGGTGTGAGACTAGCACAGGAGGTGGGTGTGTGTAAGTATGAATGTGAAGGTATATAAAATGTATATTCTCACACTCAAAGTAGGGCTGGGACTTCTTTACCCTGCATTTGGAAAACTGGCTTTCTTATTTTGTGCTTCATACTCTAGCGGCTTTCGCTCAACAGTGTGCCAAAAGCCTATGGAGAGGGATGTGGAAAGCCTTAGATCAGGGTTAATTCTGAACCAGTGAGTTAGGTCTGTGATGGGGCAGGCTCAGGGTGGGGCCAACTGGCCTATTAGAGAGTGCAGCACAACCCTGAGCAGACCCCAGTGCACACTGAGAAGACAGCACAGGTCTGAAATACAGAGTCTACTCTTGTACTTCATTTCCCTTTGACTTGCAGCAAACAGAATTCCGAGTAATCCTGCCCTTATCAGATAAGCAAAACCTTTTGATCTCAATAACTATTCTGAAAAGTGTGAGTGGACTTCCCTGTGGCAGTTCATTCTTAGGGCAAAAGAAATGTCCATATAGATAGAATTCATTATTACTATTGATTGAAGTGACATTTGAACACAGGTGGAGCCATATTGGTAAGTAAGCAACCAGCAGTTAGCTGGGAGATACTCTCTGCCACCAAGCCAGGGTGGGAGACAGGCCCCTTGTCACTCGTGTGTTGTTTCCAGCAACTTCTTCATGGTAGATGTTGTAGAGAAGGGCGAGACCAATGATGTCTTCCTCATTTCTATATTGCCTGTTCCTACATGGCATCAGCCCTGGGTTATGCAAAAAAATGGATGTTCACCCAAATTATTATTCCCTCAACTTTCTATGAAACCTGCAAATGGTTCTGGATACCTATTCCCAACCTTCATCAACTGTTTGGCAAGAAAGCAAGTACAGAAAAAAATCACTCCTAAGTTTCAATGCCCAAGGAGAAGTGGAGGACAGGTGAAGGACACACCAGGGATTGCTATCAGCTTTCCGTTCTGATTGCTCTCTGGTGGCAGGAGGGAAGACATTATATATTTAGCACCTCACATCCTCTGATGTTGAGTGCAAGGAGGTGCCTGCATTAAAGAGTCTTCAAAGTTTTTGAAATAGACTCCTGGGGTGACTCTTCCATAGCCTGTGCGCTTGTTCTGTGCTGGCCGATACTTGGAGCTCATTGTCTGTTTGCCTGTTCTTAGCATCGAACCGAGATACTCAGCTGCTTAAGTCACTAACCACCTTAGCAGGTTGCCTCAGTTTTAATCAAGGCAAGCTGGGAGAGTACCAGAGACTGTGGGGGAGGAGGGAGCAGAACTTGGTCTACATTAAGAAGAAATAAGACCCATACTTTTAAAGAAGCACACTGAATTATTTCTCTCATTGAGATGTCATCAGGTGTCTTGAAGAGAAGCACAATAAAATAGCCTTGTGCATCACTTACACTCACAGGTCACTTGCTTTCATTCCAGAGAATGGCAGCACCCTCCAAAATAGAGAATGGTTCTTAAAGAAGGGCTTGTAGGGAGGGGCCCTGGGATTTCCAGACCCCGAGTGCTTCATACTGTGCTCCGTCTAAACACAGTGGGGGAGGCAGGGACTGGATGGTAGTAGAGACTGTCGAACAGCTAAAGGACATTAGTGAGTATTCAGATTTCGAGCTGTGTATCAAACATTGGCTTCCAGCCTTATGAGTTGTTTGAGCAGAGAGTTAAGGAGGAAAGGGAGATTGTGTGAATAAAATGTTTTGCTAAACAAACTGAATAAGTCTTGTTACTGTGATTTCTTATAAAGAATGAATTTCTATCTTCTGAAACAACTCATCACACACACCTGGTTTTTATCTTGAATTGTATAATCATTGTTTCTTAATAAAAGTGATGAATTTCTTGCAGGTGTTTCCAATCACCATTTCTTCTCACGTGCTTGTGTGCTGTTTGAAAAGCTCTCCAACGTTTGCCTTGGATGGGGCGGTGGTGCATTTTACTAGCAGCACGCGTGGCAACCTGTCTTCCTTGTGTCTAGCAGCTGGGGCTATCATAAAGCACTTCTCGGGCTGCAGATCTGTTTCTACTTCAAAAATGTAAAGAGGCTCAGCCTTCACTGGGAGGTTTTAATGTTTCATGGCAGTGAGGTCCTGTAGCAAATCTCTCAGAGCCTCTTTGCTTTAGTAGAAATTCATTGATTTTTAGAATGCTGCAATGGCCAGCTCTTTTATCTTCAATCTGTTGCTTTCAAATAAATCTTCACAAGGAAGCAACTTGCAAAACAATTTTCCATCTCTGGTCTATTTTTAAATCATGTTAGTAGCCCCAAGGTACAGAGCACTGAAAGAAAAAAGATTTTTGTACTAAATATAGCATAATTACAATTAATCACTTCAAAAATCACAGCACAACTTTATCAGGAGGGTTTGATGCTTTAAAATGGTCCTGAGCCCATAATTGCTTGTTGAAATGGTCTCGGCTGTTTTTCAACCCTTTCACTCTGAAGTCCTGGAGGCATAGAGGGTGGTGACCTCTAAAATGTTATGAACTACAAACATGAGAAAAAAAGAAAACCCTTTGGGAGATTGTATTGTCGTTTAGTACAAGTCGTTATCCAATTGTATGATCTCATCAGTGGAGCAGACTCCTACGTGGCATCCTGTGAACTAGGTACCAGCAGCAAAACACAATTGCAGGGAAGGCAGGAGTCAGGCCTGAGCTAGCCCTCAGCAGGGCTCCAATGAGCAGAGGAATGTTGGAGAAGACCCGCTCCCGCTCCTATTTTATATTAGACCTTCAAGCAACTATCAGAATAGAGCACAGATCAATGAAATGTATTCATGTCAGTACTGCTCTTTAAAAAGCACATCCGGCTATGCAAGTATTTGTTACTAGATCTTTGCAGTGATGGTCTTTATCTGAAAATTAACTTAATAAAATCATCCCATCATTACAATTAAGTTATGTTCATGTCTGATTGTCTCTTTCATCAGCACTTCAAGGATTTAGCATCTGGCTTCATTATTGCATGGGACTCTGTACACAGATGCTTTCTAAAATTAAGGGAATTTATGGTGATAATTATAGGAGGTTTATTATTTCCTATAGTAGCTTTATATGAAGGTTACGATGTGAGTACATTCTTTCATGAAGGACACACAAAGCTTCCAAGAACCTTTAACGTTAAAATTACAGATTTCATTCCAGCAATAAATGGGTGACATGACATGCTAATAACCGTGAGCATATGTTTACTATGTGTGAAGCACTTGCTCTACTTACGGACTTAATGCTCATGACAGATCATTGGAATTAAAAAAAATTTTCCTATTTCACAGAGAAGGAAACTGAGGCACAGAGGGGTTAACTAATTTCTTCAATCACTTGTGTGTTGGAGCTGAGATTTGAACCAATGAATCCCAGAATCTATGCTTTCTTAAACACCGCACTAAACTAGCTCTAAAATCTACTCAGAGACTGCAGTCGCATCTCCCTGTTGGGTGTAAACAGGCTAAATGTCAAGGTTAGTCTTGAATCAGTTTCTCACCATTATGTAAACATATTTTGATTTCATACTATTCTACACCTTTCTCTAAGAGCTTATGATTTATAGCACAAGCAAGAATAAAATAAAACTAAGAAAGTTAGTGGCAAAGCAGGACTCAAACAGTTCTAATTCTAAAACATTCACATTGACCCATTATTCTTTGTCTTCTGAAGCATGTGACTTTCAGGTTAATTTCTAAGATGCAGTATAGAATCTTAGGTGATTAATTCACAAAGTATAGATTTGCTTAAATAGCTATACTTTACAGAATGTTTAATGTTTTGTGTTATCCATTCTTTTAGTTTCTCCCAAGTTCTATCATAAAGTATTTAAATGTTGTGTCATTAACCTGGGTAAACGTCACTCCTGAATTACAATTTTATAATCAACCATTTTACAAAGATCATTACAAGTTTTCATATCAATGATTTAACATCTGTGCACAAATGGAGCTTAACGCCTTATCCACTATCTACTGGACCGCCTAGAACCTCCTTTTCAAACAAGGATCGATGTTGATGTTATAGTATCGCTCACATTTTAGTTCTAGAAAACATTTGTCTCTGCAGATGTTTGCATATGTAATTTTGTCAGAAATTGAAAATTTAGCTGTCATCTCTTTTATACAAATTTTATCAAAATTAGATTTAATTGCATGTAATAGAAACCCACGCTGCAGTAACTTAACCTGATGGTTGATTTTTTTCACAGGTGGTAGGCAGATTGGGCTGTTTCAGCCACTCAAGGAAGTCATCAAAGAAAGCAAGAAGGAGTTGCTATAAAATGGCACATCTGCAGAAGTCCACGTCTGCCCCTGTTGCCAGAGAAGCAATCACGAGGCGTCTGTTTCATTTCTGCTTTCTACATCACAAAAGGCATTGATCCCAGAAGACAGTAGGCAAAGATTCTGGGAAATGTAGTCTCCTGAGCCCTCATGGTCCAGGGGAGAGATTAGGATTGGATGGGAAAACCATTAAATTATCAACAGGCAACCCAGCACAGTATGGCTGGAAGGTGAACTACCCAGTAACATAAGGTCAAGTAATTCAAGTAGAACAGCAAGCATTCTGCTCAACAGACTATGACCACCCCTCATACAAATGAACACCCTATCATTTTTTCCATTTCAGTCACCAGCTGCACCTCTAGTTCAGTGGCCATTTCCCAGAAATATCTATAATCTGAAGCCAAAACATGAAAGTTAACTGCCAAATGTCTTATATAAAATGACAAAGGGTGATAGTGTTAAGGGGAGAAGATTTGTTACCCATATGTAAAATTAATTTGCTGATGTTACTAATATATTCATAACAATGCAAGGAATAAGATATGCAGGCTTATTATTGTCCTCCTATTCACCAGGCCATGGTTGGTATCTACAACTTTGTATTGTAGATCATACTATGCTCCCCCCCATACTATGCTCCCCTTTTGTGCTACCAACATCTTTGAAGCATAACTGGCCATAAAGCAATTTTGTCTTAAAGAGTACGCGAAAGGACATCGCAGAACATGCAAAACTGATAACGAAATTAGAAAGGCAATACAAATTAGAATACATGTATCTCCAAAAAACACAAATACAAAAGTTCAAATATATTTAGCCATGTGGATATACTTACTGCAATACTTTGCAAGAAACTGACTTTCTTCTGGGGACTGTACCTAAGCACTTACCTTTTAAATCTTGTGTTTGTTCAGTTTACACCAGTTTTGTTTTGTTTTTAATTTTAGAGGATACTGCATGTGTGAAACCAGCGTGTAAAATCAGATTGCATGGTACCAAACTAGAAAATGATAACAGCAGTTTGCAAAGTTGGTTTCTTACTTTGTCATCCCAGACATGAAGCCAAAGTGACCAGCAGTTCTTTGCTCTTTTACGCCAAAATTGCCTTACGGCCAATTAGCTTTGCGGCACACCTATTTAAAAGGCGAGAGAGGGCGGCCCCTCCCTTTGCCCTCTGCCGCTTCTTCTGCTGGTCCAGTCCCTACCCTGAGGAAGAGCCAAACCTGCCTGCCTGGTGGTGGTGTCTTCACCGACTCGCCCCTCTGGGAAAGGTAAGTACCGGGCACCCTGAGGTGCCTGGGACGCAAACCCGCGCGGTTCCCCATCGTGTGGCAGGAGCCCCCGGCTGCCCAGGACCCACCCTCTGCGACGCTAGTGAATAACCCGCCTTGCCTGTTGCTCCAGTGACGTGGGGGAGCGGGGCGAAAATGTGTAGTGGCCACCTCAGCTCCCCCTGCACTCAACCATGGTTGCTTTGCTTGACGAAAGCGGTTTCCCTTGGGGTTCAAGAGGTCTGGAACCAGTGGTATTGAAAGTGTGGGACCAGTGTGGGAAGCACAAACGTTCTGCAGGGGGGTGGTCTGGGGTGACAGTATACGGCCGCATCACAACCGCCAGCTAATTCTTGGACATGTGTTTTCTCTGTGGGTGAAAATGGACCCTGTGTTGTATTGCTAGTTCAAGGAATTGCGGCCTCCTGCAGGACCTAAGTGTTTAAATGAGCTTTCAATCGCCATCATGGGGCCTGAGCTCCGAACCTCGTGTGTGTCCGTCCGGGTTGCAAGGCGCTGGGTCTCAGGCTTATGACTGGTTTACACCAACTTGAGTAACAGAGGTGGCCTGGCTTGATCTGTGTCTGGTGTCTTCAGTGCCACTTAAACGCATGCAGAACTCTCTCTCTCTCTTCTTTCCCCCCTTACTCCCTCTCCCCCTTTCCCCCCCTCCCTTCCTTCCCTCGGTGTTTCTGTTGTAGTAAATCCTGAAAGCTGTGTTTTTTTAATTCTTTTGGAGGTCCCTTACTCCCACTCTTTCTTTGGCAGACCCATTTTAATGTGTTAAATCTAGGAAAAGATGTCATCAAAAAGAGAAAAACAGGTGGGGAAGAAAGAGATGAAAACACTCTTTGACAGTTCACTTCTGTTTTGCAGCTGTGAGAGCCACAGACTTGAATTGTTATTCCCCTCACCAAGCTAATTAATTCTTTAAAAAACACACACAAAAAAAACCCCACATCTCCTCCCTTCAATCAGTGTCAACAGCCAATTACGATCTTTCATCACCAAAAGTGTAATAAGACAAATGTTATCAAGGCAGAAAATAGTTGAACTGACAAGATTAGCAATTCACTCCCTTTCTTCATTCTGTAATCACTTGGTGTGTGGCGTGTACAATAACACACACCCAGGTTTGCTAGTCAATTGCTCCACAAAGGCTGAGTATAAATCCTCCTGCCTGTCATGTCGACTTTTGGCACAGAAGTTTGTGTCTTCTTGGAGGAGGCACGGGATGAATTAAGATCGACTCCTTAGGGATCTTTTTCCTCACGCGCGAACCACTGCAGAAGGTGGTTAATTATGTAAAGAGGGACACACTTGGTAAAGTCTATGACTGAATGGCATACAGGGGCAACTGAAAACCCAGGCAGCTGACAGTGACAGAAGGGATTTCACCAACATGAAGATTAACACTCTACTGTCACATGCTGGAAGACAAAAGGCTTCTTGCCTTATGGAGATCAAATGTTTGTTGATAGGATTTGGGTTTTTTCCCCTGACGTCTTTGAAAAGACTAATTTTGTTATCCAAGCTTGAAAGCCACACTCCCCATCACCCCAGAGTGTGTAATGAGCATGAATTTTAGACCACAACCTGGGTTGTGAAGGGAATGTCATTTGTGATTGATGTAAAGGACAGATTCCCAGCCCCCAACTTGTGATGAAGCCTCTCAAGCTCCATCTTTGCCACAATCCCTCAGCTCCCCTCAGGTCAAACAAAGCCCCAGGAGGCTTATGTGATGTTTAGAAAATGAATGCGGGAGCTCTGAATTTCTGTCCATTCTGGGTTGTTGGGGTCCCTGAACCCTGGTAATCTAGCAGCTCAGTGTCTGTCTTGGAAATGTTGCCTTGGTTTCTGCTTGGATGTCAGCATTTTCCTGGTTCCAAATGCCTGGTTTACCTCAAAGGAGCACGGGGGTGGGGTGGGGGGGTGGGGGGGTGGGGGGGTTCTGAGCAGGGGAATAAAGTCAGGTGAAGGCTCTTAATGAAGAGGCAGGTAGATTCTTCATGAAACACTTAGCAGCTGTAGGCTGGGTTTCTGCCTTGCGGGGAGGAAGACAGGGCTTGGCTTAGAATCTCTCATCTGCCTGATATTCTTCCCCTTGCTTCCCAGAGGCTTTACCCTTCACACCACCACCTCCGTCATGGGGAGACCCAGTAGGGTCAGTGGGGTTCCGTTTCCTGGTCTCTGTTGCTGCATTCACACCCATTCTTTGACTCGACCCTAAGGGAGAATTTCTCCTTCTGGAGTCACCACAGGAATTTCAGTCAATCTTAGGAAATGATGAGTGCCATCATCTGTGTTTCGGAATCCCTTTACCGAGAAAACAAACATGTTTCCTATTTCACAAAGTCCTCTTCATCATTTCTGCCAGGGCACCTAAAGGGTCTTCAATTCTGTTACTGAATAGCCCAGGAAGTTCAGGCCCAACACACTCCACTGCAGGAGTCTCACTTCCCACAGGGCAGATCTTGGCAGTCAGTAGGACAGAATCACAATCTTTGTTAATGAAAACCTAAGTTCCAAACCCTTGAATCATCTTTAGCCAAAATGTAACCACTATAGATAATTAATGGATGCTTAGTGCCTTGTGTTTGACCATCTCCTACCAAGAGTGAAAATGTTTCTATTTCAAATCAAACTAAGATACTCACACTGGGGTGGATACCTTGACTGCGCAGCCAAGGCAGAGATTCCACAGACACTTGGTGCTGACAGGCATTCAAAGGTGCTCTCCCATTTCCAGCACCCCAAGCCCCCTTGGCAGCAGTGGTTGTCTTACCCTGCCAGCTGCTTGTTCTGCAAGCAGGAATATATAATGATAAATGAAGGTTTAGAATACAGGGTAAATGATGAGTTATTGATAAAGGGCCTTGAAGTATTAAGAATTCTTACAATTTTTCAGGTGTTATTCTACTTGTTGAGTATCACAACTTACAAGTGCTGTGCTAAGATATAGCTATATCAAAGTGAAGAAACTTGGTACTGATGTCAATGTATTTACAAGCTAATGTGGTCATCATACTAATGGGTGGCTCCCTATGTGGAGACAACTACTGAGAACTGGCAGGGTCTTTCCAGTTTCTCTGTGCCTATAGACCATATACCAAAATTAGAATTTTACTGCATACATAGTTTTCTGTGGTCTGTTTTATTTACCTAACCCTGGTATGCATTTCTTATGTTCTTTGAAAATGTCCAGTTTTTATGATGTTCTGTCAAGTGGGTGTTCTGTAACTGTTTGAACAAACTCATTATTGTTGAACATTGTTTAAAGTTTCCATACTTTATTACAGTGACCAAGTGAACATCCTTATATATAAATCTGCCTTCATTGATTAATTTCTTTCTAGAATACATCCCTATAAGTAGATTTATTGATCTATGGGCTGTGAACAGTTTTATATGCTTAAAGACATAGAGCCAAGTTTTTGTGGATCTATACAGCACATCATCCATTAGACAAATATTTTTTTGAAAAGCTGCTCTGTGCCAGGTTGGTTCTCTGGCACTAGGGGTACACTGGGAAGCAAAATCCACAAGGTCTCTACCCTTACAGAGTGATGATCAATTAAGAGAATTAAGAGCTAATCTGAGAACAAAAAAATCTGAGATTTATCATTAAGTTTTATTGTAGAATTAACAGGTTTGGGAGAGAAAATAATTAGAACAAAATGAAAACTTGGACCCTCACACTCTCAGAATACCATTTATGCAAATAATTTCAACAAATGGTATTAAAATTTGCTAAGCATGATAGCAGCTGTCAAATTACCCATAAATTATGCAATTACCTATAAATTATGTATTCAGTTAGCTAAGGTTAGAGAGGAATATTAGAAATTGGTTTAACTCCAAATGTTACTCAGAGGGAGAAATGAAAAAATAATTATTTTACTTTGACAATTTAAAAATGATAATGAATGGCTCACATGTCAAAAGAATTGTATATTTATTTCCCCAAAATGTTACCTAGAAAAGAAAATGCTAAGAACAGGAAATGTAAGAGGAAGAGTCTCTTAGAAATTTCTATGTTTTGTGAGGGAGTGAGCTTAAGTGTGTGATTCTCCCTCCTATCCCAAACCCGTAGACATTCAAAGAAAAATGTAACAAGGAAGGGACGGAGAAAGGGAAAAGCAAAAGAGAAAATGAAGTCACAAACCAGGAAAGCATATTCTATATACACCCATGATATACATAGATGACTATTGTATATGTATAACATGTATGAGTGTATCCATAATAGTATATATAAAGTGTACATTTACATATATGTAGAAATCTAATAAAGGAGCAATATCTAGCTTTTATGTGGAACTTCTAAGATCCATATGGAAAAGGCAAATAACTAAATAGAACAGGCAAAAAGACATGAACAGTATTTCACAGAATAAAAAACACCAGTGGCTACTAAAATGAAGGGATGCTCAAGTGCCACTAATAATTTGAGAAACGTACCTTCAAACAAAACCAGAGTGATAGTTGATGTTACAGTCATCAAATTGGTTGACACTGAACAGTCAGCAAACAGCACGTGTGGACAAGTGCTATATCCCCAGGAACCTATACTACTGTGGAATGTTGGTTGATAGAGCCAGCTTGGAAAACAATTGACATATGTAAATTAAAGAATTTATATTATAAAAAGTAGCATACCAAAATTAAATTCATATTATGACAAACAAACAAAAAAAATAAAGCTGAAGCCATGTCTGTCCTGGGAATAGAGATTCACTCCTGGCTACAGCTATAGAGATCCCCCATGCAGTGTGGACCTGTGAGCATGTGAGTTCAACACTATTCAAAACAGTGCCATTAATAAAAAAGCAAAAATGGGAAAGTAATGGCTGAACTACAGCTTTACCCATCAACAAAGATGAATCTCACAATCACACTGTGGAGTAAAGTAAATCTCTGAAGATGGATGGTACACAGACTGGTAACCTTTTCATAAGGCCCTCCAGTTAGCAACATTGAACAATATGTGCTCTGAAAGAAGCCCCATAGGTAATGAATGGCAAACTGTAAATTCCAGGATGTGGCTATCTCTGCCCTCCTAGGGCTTATTTTTTAATAAAAAAAATATACAATAAGCAAAAATAATGAAAATAAATGTTAGATGGTGAAAATTGCTCTGAAGACAAATGATGCAGGGAAAGGCGATATTATTGGAAATGTGGGCTCTACACAGAGCTGTTAAATGGGGTGATCAGGGAAGACTTAGGACAGTGATGTGTGAGCAGAGACTGGAAAGCTGCAGGGGTGTGGGGTTACCTAGGGAAAGCTAGTGGGGGACAGAGCTTTCTCTTGTTACAGGAAGAGCATATTCTCTCATCAGTAGATTTCAAATATAAAGTGACCATGGACACTGGTCCATTGGCACCAACTAATATCCTTCACCATGCTGTTCTTGTTTTTCTTTTCCCTTCTTTTACCTGGCGTTCTGAAATTATGTAGATCACTTTGTTTTTTAAACCTAACCCAAGAATAAGCAAGCAGACTTATTTAGGTAAATTTAGCAGCCAAGCAGAATCTTTATCTGGCAAAATTCATAGTTAGGTCAGGAATTTTGCTGCAATTTACAAGCGCTGCAGTTCCAGGAAAAATAGATCAGCTCTGTACCTAAGCATAATGATCCAGTAAATATAAAATTTAAATATTCCACAGTGGCAATTGAGGATATTTTTGACTTTACAATTGGTAGGAAGTACTATTTCTTGTAGAAGTTAGAGAATTAGAGGCATGCATTAGGATAATAGAATTTTCAAGAGAACCTTATAAACTAGGGTGAAAATTAGATTTGGGGCTTTAATGTCTGGGATTCTAATTTAACATGCTGTGGAATTCACCTCATCAAATTGCTAAACTAATCTCTCATGCCAACAACTGCCTGGCTTAATAAAAAACCTGGGGCTTTTCACATGTTAATAAGTAAGAGAAAATATAAAACTGCAGACTTTTCCTCTTAAATGCAAGCAAGTAGCATATGACCTTAGCTGAGCCGTGTTGATTTGATGGTGACACACTAATTAGTGGATCAAATTACATTCATTTTTCATAGTTCTTGTTCCAAAAATCTTGCTGCATTTGCTTTTTTAAGAGTCTGTCTATATTAGATTATTCTACCAAGATGCTATTCTTCAGGTGTTGATTTCATCATCTTTGTAAACCACACCCTTTATTGTCAGGAGAGTCTGGGGGTTGGGGTGTTTTCATTCATCAGATTGTTTGGGGAAGAGTTTTTACACATGGCCACTCCTCAAAAAAGTGTGTAAACAACCCACAGTGCTTATGTCTTTGCAACTGTAAGTGGCATATGTTTGAAAGTACAGTGAGCTTTTGTTCCAGGGGTTTGATATGGTCAGGTAATTCTCTGGAGGCCCTGGAACCTCTTTTCCCTCCAATTCCTCTCTGCACTCCCTTCTTTGCTTGCCCCCCACCTCCACCCCCATGATAAGAAAACCATATTTGCTTTTCTATTTAGATTCTTATCTCATTTTACAATTTCTTTAATCTTTGTGTTCTCTACTTTGTCTTTGAAGTGTGATGATAGGTCTCATTGATTTCACATCTTAATGTAACACTTTAAAAATACTTAGAATTTTCAGTTTAAAATGGTTCTTCCAACTGCTCAAATGTTTTTGTTTAACAAGTCCAATATTGAAATCTTTTACACTGTGATATTGCTTGCATTTTTCTTTTTAGTCTGAGTTTTTACTTATTCTTGAAATGCTTGTTCATAAGCTTTTAAGTAACTTACTACTTCAACTTTTTATCCTATATTTAAGTAAAATTTAATAATTTAAAATATTAAATTCTTTCTCACATTATGTAAATAGGAAGGCTGGATTGACTGCATGTGACCTGTGCATAGAGCAACTCTATAAATTAGTGCCTGCACTAGAATACTCTGGACAGTGTCAGGGACTCCCTGTTAATAATCTTGCTGGGACACTATGGGATGGACCAGGACAGCCCCAAGCACTGGATGCGTGATTGCCCAACCCAAAGGGAATTTTTTGGTCTACGTGGGTCTTGCCTTTCCCAGGTACCAGAAACACAGCAGCATTCCTGCCTTCCTTAAGAACTCTTCCTCCCTCTCACTCCTGTCTTTCCAAGAATACTTCTAAAAATAAAAGGAACTAATATGTGAGTGTTTATCATTGATAAGTGCTTTGTATAGACAGTGCTTATGGTGGGAATGGAGTGTGAATTTCCTCTGAGGGTAGATGTAGCCGCCTCTAAACCTGGGGTAGATTAGCCCTTGGGTCTGCCCTTCCTGTGCTCTGGTCACTCAGACATGGTGGTCTGATACTCTCCTTGGTTGCCTTCAGGACCAGCCTTGCCAGTAACTTACACACAGGAGGGAGAGGGCAGAGGGAGGGTCTCTGGCACTGGTTTCTCAACTTGGTGAAAAAATCCACACCCATAGGGAAGTGGCCCTGGAGGGGCCCTTGACAGGTTGCCCACTTTCTCTCCATCTCTCTCTGAGAGTGTGTTGCTGTGTTTATCTGTGAGTTGATTCTTTTCCCTGCTGACAAAAGGAGGTTCCAGGCACCTTTGGTTCTTTTTCAGTTATGAGAGGCTTGGGAAAGGTGGCTCATGCAAGGGCTTAGCCCTAGCAGGGCATCGTTTTAAAGCAGAAGAGCTGTATTTCTGCTGAACACCTTCCCTGAAAGAAGCCAACCAGCAGGCATAATTCTGCCAGAAATTCAGATGGATCCAGTCCATCTCCCCAGACAGACCTAGGCTGCCCCTGTGGCAAAGCTGGTCTCTTTCAGTAATTATTCCCACCATATTTTTATTGAATCTAAGATGTAACAGATTGTAGCATACACCCTCGTTTTATATTCCACCAAGAAAGGAAAACAATGCTGCCAATTCAACAATGGCATGCCACTCATTTTTAAATGTGCCCGAATTTCAAAGACATTAAAGTGTGAAAAATGGCTCAGAATCGATAAAGTACTCTTGCTCCCCCTCCCCCGCCCCACTTCAGTTTTCATATGTTGCTCTCTTCCAAGAACCACCACAGTGGGGTGGGCGGGTGCGCTGCAGGTTTACTATTTCTCCTTTCCCACCCCATTCTGTTGTGCTCAGGGAGTGACGGGTCCATCAGCCTGCCCCTGACTGAACCTAACAGTTGAAGTAACAGGAAACTGCCCAAAGCAAATTCCTAGCAAGTAACAGAATCAGGGCTGTAACTTAGGAACTCCATCAGCATCTTACACAGCTAATCATGCTGTTAGAGCATGTTAGGATTTCTCAAATACCTTTGGGTGGGTGGGTGGGGGGCAGTGAGGCAGGAATTAAGATTTTGTATTCTACTTTTTTTTTTTTTAAGATTTATTTACTTATGCATACAAGAGCTGGGTTGTAGGCCAGAGGTGTGGGAGGTAAGAGGAGTCACCAGAGACAGAGTAAGGAGCAGAACAGGCAGATCTACTGAAATACACTGCTGAGGGGAGCAGCGGGTGAGGCAGAGGTCTGCTGCGCCAGGTGGATCAGCATCCCGGCCAGGGATCCAACTCGTGCTGCAGTGGCTGCGGATACTTAATAGTGCGGTGCTTAGCCCCTTGCGCCACTAGGGAGGTCCCTGTATTTTACTTAAACTGAAGAACAATACAAAGAAATACTGTCAAACTCAAGACTGTAGTTAATACCTGTAACATGTTGAAAGTGTAGCCCACTGATTCAGATAGCGCCCCCTATGGGAAAACTGAGAAATGTCTGGAGTCTCACTATCCAGGAAAAGGGTGATGCGGCTGGGGAGCTCTTTCCCTTAAGGTCACTAGGAATCTTGAAACTGGCGGACTGTACCTCCTTTTGTTCTCGCCTGTGATTACGGAGAAGCTCAATTCTGGTACCCCCTCTAACAATTAGATCTTTCACTTTATATATTAAATACCATCTTTTCTTCTTTTGCCTGATGTTTTCTCTGATTAATTGAATGCACTTGTGCTTTATATATGAAGTATCTTTCTCTCTCTGCCCCAGTAGCCCTTCTTTCTGTTTTATCTAATTGATTGACTGTATCACAGTAAGTGTCCTCAAACCCTTTTGGAATATAGTGGTATGCTATACCCACACATATATATGAATATTTGGAAAGTGTTTTCTAGAAATTGAAATTCAGATGTGTAGGTCAATGTGGCATATATTGGCAACTACCTATCTACCTTCCCATTGATGAACTATGGCAGACACACCCCTTATAAAACCAAGCTAAGTAATAACAGTAACCATCCGTAGGAAAAAAACTGGTTAAGTCCATATGTCAAAGTCTTGGTGTAGACACTGAGCTCAGTATTCTGAGGAGGGTAGAAAGAAAATATATCTGGGAGGCACAGAATAAATGCAAAAAGAAAGAAAACTATAGTAAACAAAAGGTTCAGTTGCCCTCACCGACTGAGTTTCCAACTATGTTTCTCTTCATAGAACACAGAAACCAAGTTTTTCTCCATTACTCTAGAACTATTTTTCTGAAAAGATCTTTTTTCCTTCACTTTCCATTCAGGATTTTTAGAACTTTAGGATTTTTAGAATTTGCACAAAAGGATTCATATTTTTAAAGAGATTATAAATACCGAAGTTGCTGAAAAGTCCAGAAAGAAATAAAATAGCCTAACCATTGACTATAAAGTCAAAACAGTTTTTTAAAGACTTCTTGGCAAAAAGTAGGGGTGAAGTTATATAGTTTAGTCTATAATTCTTAATTAAGTTCGTAGTTATGGGAATGAGAGAGTCAGGGAGAATTTAAAACATTTTGAATTCTATGATGTACATCAGAGAAGGGGGAACTCAATCTTCCAAAACACATGCAAAGTGACTGTAACCTCTATAAATGAAAAGCTATAAAAGTGAAAGACTCAAAACATTAAGTGAAACAGTAAAAATAACTCACAAAATAGAAGAGAAAATGATAAAAGTAGGGCTGAATTTCATTATTATTAGAGAAGTACAACTAATTTAGCCTCGAAATGGAAATGGAAAAATGAGTTAATGAAAATCCAACTATGTTTCTTATAACAGTGAGACCAAAATCAAATTACATAGGAGGAATAAAATTGAAAGGATAAAACAAAATGCATCAGGCAAACAAAAAGAGGTGGCACTGATAATTTCACAGGAAAATTAAACACAAAATTATTCAATGCAACAAAATAGGACCTTTTATACTGAAACAAGGTGAAAAATTATGACTTAATAGTCTTGAACATTTATGAACTGGTCAAAATTTAAACAGCAAAAAGTATTTTGATATGTAAGGGGAAACAACTACAGTGACATAGAAAAATACCAATATCACTTATCACAGAACAAGTTCATAAAAATAAGAAGATATACCTCTGTAGTTTAAATAATGTAAATTAGTAAAAATGACTTAATAGATGAGCAAAATTTTGTACCATTTTATACCATAGATTTTTCTTTCAATCCCACAATTTTTGAAAATTGAGTGCAGGCCAAGACATAAAGAACATTAATAGTTTATAAGATACAAATACATGAGCCATATTTTCATTCATTATAATTCACCAAAAGCAGAACTTAAAACCCAAAAACAATGATGATAAACACTTTATCGTTTAAGCTGCCCAATCTGGTGACCACTGGTTACCTCATATGTGGCTATTTACATGTAAATTAGTTAAAAGAAGTAAAATTTAAAATCCGTGCCTCAAGTACACTAAGCACATTTTATATACTCAGCAGCTGGAGCTAGCAGTTTCCGTATTGCACAATGTAGATATTTGTGTTCTCCATCACAGAAAGCCATGCTGAGCTGCAGTGCTTTGGGGAAATAGAATTCATGAGCACACACAAATACTACATCAGAGAACAGGAGTTTAAAAACTTCTGTATTTATTTATTTTTAAAGATTCATTTATTTATGCATACAAGAGCAGGGATATAGGCCAGAGTCGCAGCAGGTAAGAGGATTCACCAGAGACAGTGGGGAGCAGATTGGCGGAAATACACCACTAAGGGTAGCAGCAGGGGAGGCAGGAGAGGTCTGCTGTGCTATGTGAGTCCCCTCCCTGGCTGGGGATTGAACTCGTGCTGCTGTGCCACAGATGCTTCAGTGTGGCGCTCAACCCGCTGCTCCATCAGGGAGACCCCAAAAACTCTATTTACAATGAATGCAGACCAGAGACATAATGGGATGGATATCTACAACAGATGGGACCAAACATTTAAGACAGAAACCTCACAAAACGATAAAACACTAGCATTCCAGAATAAAAATGACAAAGACATTAAGGCAACAATTAAAAATAAACGTGAGGAAATATTACATGTAGTCAAAAAAATTTTCAGTTATTCAAATTAGTAATGATAAAAATCATGCTAATGAGTGTGTAAAATAGTCATTCACTAACTACTAAAGACCAATAATAATAAGAAAAAATAAATTGACAGAAATGTTCTGGAAAACCCTCACTCAGCTTTCTAGGAGCTGTGGTTCTCAACCCGGCTACACACTGGAATCCCTCCAAGGACTTTGAAAAAAGGTTTCTTTGATAGTGTCTGAGCCCCTATTCCTATAGAGCTTTCTTCAGTTGGTTTGGCATGAAACCTGGGTGCTAGCGTTTTTGAGACTATGAAGAAACTGTGTGCAAACTGGTTAAGTGTCATTACTCTAGAGACACAATCTCATGGTCTGAGATATAATAGAAAGTCTATTTGATTGTGGGACTTTAAATGCAGGGGTGTTTCATGACCACTGCTTGGCTTCCCTTGTAAAGCTCTGCCTGGCAGCCTGTTCTACGAGTTACAGTATATCCATGTGTTGGGAACTTGTCAAGGAAAGAAGACTGAGTGGTTGTCAAAGTACAGAGGGGCTCAGACAAACCTTGCTCCAGAATGGCACGAAGGAGCAATTGGTTTTTATGTCCTCCCATGAACAGAGCCAAAGTTACATTAAAAAGGGTTGGCACATCTGGAGTGGTCAGAACGATGGGAATGTAGAAGAAGCTACGTGCATGGGCCCTGGAAAGCAGGAAGGACCCATGGCTTTCTCAGTATTGCAGGGACCCAATGCCCCACCCCACCAGAGGTCTTAAAACTGTACCACCTGGAAATTAGATGCAGTTGCAGGTGAAAAAGCAAGAGAAGAAACAGAACTGAGACTGTCCTGAATTCGTGGAGAAATAAGATTTTCTTTCACTTTGGATATGGACTTAAAATTAAGTTTGTGGGGGCCTCCCTGGTGGCGCAGTTGGTTAAGCTACGCACTATGAAGCAAATCACAGTCACTGCAGCACGAGTTCGATCCCTGCTGCTGGCCAGAGAGGGGACCCACATGGTGCAGCAGACCTCTCCTGCTGTGCCCGCTGCTCCCCTCAGCAGTGTACTTCTGTTGATCTGCCTGTTCTGCTCCCCGCTCTCTGTGGTGAATCCTCTCACTGCCCCCCCCCCACATCTCTGGCCTGTACCCCAGTGCTTGTATGCATAAATAAATAAATCTTTAAAAAAAAATTAAGTTTGTGGCCATTATTTGTACTCACTACACGTACATTATCTAGCTTAATCATCCCG
This sequence comes from Galemys pyrenaicus, assembly GCA_019455555.1. Lineage (NCBI taxonomy): Eukaryota > Metazoa > Chordata > Mammalia > Eulipotyphla > Talpidae > Galemys > Galemys pyrenaicus. The sequence continues at coordinate 2,704,226 of JAGFMF010011700.1, read as the reverse complement.
AGGACTAAAGAGGCAATCCTGCCATTCCTCTAGTTCTATAGATGATAATGCTGTGGTTTGGAAAGAAAGTAATTTACATTTCTAATACTTTTTGTATCATATACTTTGATGTTCTATGACTCGATTTATAAGAGTTTATAAGTGGGATCCACCTGGTTTAATAAAAGGGTATTTTATGTATCATTTAATGATTTTTTTTATTGAAGTATAATTGACATACATTACTATAGTTTCAAGCGTATTGTAGCTAGTGTTGTAGCTTCAGTCCCCAGAGAGTTCCAATAGACCCTCTCCCCTTGGTAGGTGTTTCAAGATTGTTCAGTGTCTCCTTCATGTATGACAGTACTTTTTAAATTGCTACTTTTGTTCTGGGCCCACGGGTGTGAGTCTATACATATATTCTGTAAGAGCAAACTCTCCCTTCTCCACTACCTGTTAGGCCTTTGGGTCTCCTTGTTGCAAGCCTCATTAGTTTTCAAAGACAGATGCTTTATAGGGGCTGTCTCTCTGGTGCCAGGCCCAGGGTTGGACAACCTGATGTGGAGCATAAACACACCCTCCAGAAGCAGAAGCTCCATATCTGCGACATTGTTTCCAGTTGAGTCCCTTTGTCCGTTGTGGAGGAGCTCTTCAGCTCTTTTTCAGGGAGAATTGTTCCATGAAAGCTGCATATTTAGTGTGCCTGTGGGGGTGAGCCCACCTCCTGTGCCACCATCTTAACTGCCTCCTGTTATCTAATGACCTTTGTCTTGTCCTCTTCCTTTGTGTGGTGATAATATTGTGACCTCAGCTTGCTTTTGTACTTCCGTTTGTTCTTTTAATGTTTCTGTAACCAATGCTTTATGTGTCATTATTTCCCCTATAATCTGCAGGTAATCTGCTAAGGGAGATGAAAGAAAGAGGAAAGTGAAGGAAGGAAGTGGGGTGGGGGGGTTGTGAAGGAAAGGAAAGAAGAGATGATGGAAAAAAGAGAGGATGGTGAGTAGGAGGAAGAAAGGATAGAAGGAATGGAGGAGAAAGGGCAAAGGACAGAAACAGAAGGAAACAAATCCAATCCCACTAAGTTTGGTTTGTTGGTTTTTTTTTTTTTTTAATATACAGTGTGAATAAGAGAAAAACAAGTAGTAAACGATTTGAATAAAATGATTAATATGATTAAATTAGTATCTGGGTTTTTGTATTCTTCAAAGAAAACACATTTTTTTATTCTCATTCATAGTAAAACTCATAATTATTAATTCAATGAATTAGATGAGACACTTTATCCAAACAAGTTTATCTGCCAAAAAATAAAAGAATTACTATCTATACATGGGGCCTCCCTGGTGGCGCAGCAGGTTGACCGCCACACTGTGAAGCATCTGCGGCACAGTAGTGCGAGTTCAATCCCCGGCCAGGGAGGAGACTCACATGGCACAGCAGACCTCTCCTACCTCGCCCTCTGCTCCCTCAGCAGTGTATTTCTGTTGATGTGCCTGTTCTGCCCCCCACTCTGTCTCTGGTGAACCCCTAGGACTCTGGCCTGTATCCCAGCTCTTGTATGCATAAATAAATCTTTAAAAAAATAGCCATAGATGTAATAGTGAAGCAATGGAAATATTAAATCACAAGTGAGACAAGTATGCCCACTCTTACTGCTTCTATTTAACATTGTATTCAGGTTCTTTCCAGGGTTGTCCAAAAAAAATTAGAAATTAAATAGAAATAAAAAAGAATAGTGATAGAGGGGAAGCTGTCATTTTTGATAGTGGAAATCCTGAGATGATCTACAAATGTTAGAATTAATACACATGATCTCTATAGAAATGAACTGCATTTTTATACCAGTCACAGAAAATATAAATTTAAATAATATTCCACTTGCAATAATCAAAATAAAAGTTACCTTGAAGTAAATATTACTAATCATTCATATATGTCTTTTATCAAGAAAATGATACATTATTAAAGGAATTTAAAAAACCTATACAAATGAAGCATGTGTATAGATAGTGAGAGTTATATAAAGGAGACCCAGCCTCTTCTAAACTTATTTCAATTAATTCCAAGCAGGCATATACAATTTGATAAGAAAATTTAAAAATTACTTGGAAAGCAAAGTGTAAATAGCCAAGATAATTTTGTAGAAAACCTCAGTATACATGTTGTTCCTGCCACGTTGTAAGTCTTATAGATGTATAGTGAATAGTATAGTAGACAAAACTTACATAGAGCAGAGAACCCAGAAGCAGAGCTAAGCTTTCATGAAAATAAAACTGATGGAAAAATTGGGGAAAAAATTCTACCTTTCCCCCCATACATAAAAATACATATTCAGGGTAGATTTTTAGACTTAAACTGTAAAACAAAAATTCATTTTTTTCTTTATTCATGTATATTTGACATCATTTGTGGTCCCCATGGAATTCCCACCACCAATTCACCAGTGCACCATCACCTCAGTCCCTTGTGCTCTTTCTGCCCTCATCCCAGTCACTCTCCCTCCCCTCCTCCACAAAGTGCCCCTGATTTGCCTTTGTCTCTTTAGTAAAACAAAACTTTAAAAAATTAGAATAATATCTAGAACACTATGCTTAAGACAGTGAGGTAGGGCAGGAATTCATAAGATATAAAATGCATCCCATAGACAAAGATTGACAAATTTAGACATAACTTTTATTCATTAAAAAATTGCATTTAAAATGTGTAAGAATAAGCCATAGCCTTGGAAAAAGATATATAACACACATAATTTGTGAAGAATTAATAACCAGAATATTAAATCCTGCAAATTTGTCAGAAAAGATAATAATCCAGTTTAAAATGAGTTAAAACATATAAGAAAGCAATTAGCTGAAAAGGTAAAATAAATGGCCAATAAACTTATAAAAATGTTAAACTTCACTAGTATTTAGAAAAATTCAAATGAAAACATCACAATGAATTTATATTATCATCCATTGGATTAGCAATAAAGACTTTTGATTCTTTGGGGATTCTTTAATATGAGGTAGAGGATATATTAAAACAACAAGTATAGCAAAATCTGATAAAGACTTGTATATATCTACAACACAGTAATTCAACTGCTAGAAAATGTTTTCAGAAGTATCATTTGCAATAGCAAAAAATAAAAGATGGAAACAAATTCAGCAACCAAAATGTACATTTTGGTATGGGGTATCATATAGCAGTGGGGAAACTTTAAAACAACACAATCTAGATGAATTAATCCCACAAACAGAATGTTTAAGGAAAAGATTAATTCATGAACACATAAGGCATAACATGCAGTTTAAAAGCCTCATGAACAAAAGTATACGTTGTTTGGGGCTAGTGTACGTAAGTACTACAGTCTGTTAAATTAAGAGAGGTCTCTACGCCAATAAATTTATCGTGAACGGGGTGTTGGACTTTGTCAGATGCTTTTCTTTATCAATTGACATCATCCAATTTTTTTGTTTAGGCTGTTATTTTTGGTAAATTCCTTTATATTAGTTGATTTAAACTATTGAACCAACATTGCATCTCTGTGTTAAACTCACTTGGTTATAGTGTATGGTTTTATGGATTCTTGAATTTTATTTACTAGTATTTTGTTAAGGATCTTTTCATCTATATTCATGAGGCCAGGGTAATCCTGGCCTCAGAAAATAAGTTGGAAAGTGTTCCTTCCTTTCCTATTTTCTGGAAGAGAATGTGTAGAATTAGTGTGACTTCTGTAACTGTTTGGTAAAATTTTCCAGTGGAAGTATCTGTACCTGATTTTTTAAAGAAATTAATTATGAATTTTTCAATTTAATATTAAAATGCTATCTCCCATAATAGCTGAGTGGTAGTTTTTGTTTTTGAGGAATTGGTCCATTTCACTTAAGTTTCCAAATTTATATATGTAGAATTATTTGTAGTATTCTTTTATTCTTTTGATGTCTGCAGAGTCTATAGTTTCATCACATTTTATTTCTAATATTGGTAAATTATGTCATTTTTCTTTGGTTTACCAAAGAGAAGTTGTGAATTTTACTAATTTTTCCCGAAGAACCAACTTTTTTTGGTTGTTTTCTATTTGTTTTTATTTTTAATGATTTCTGCTCTTTATTACTTACTTCTGCCTACTTTGGGTTTATTTAGGTTTTCTAGGAACTTACTGACTAGAATACCCCTCTTTTCTAACATACTTAGTGATATAAATTTCCATTTCAGCACTGTGTTAGCAATATCCCATAAATTTTGATATGTATATTCTCATTTTTGTTCAGTTTGAAGTATTTAATCCTTTTGAGACCTTCTTATTGATCCATGGATTATTTAGGAATGTACTGTTTTGTTTCCTGATGTTTGGAGAGTTTCCAGTTATCTTCTTGCTGTTAACTTCAAGTTTGAGTCCATTATGGTCAAAGGAGATACTTTGTATGATTTCAAGTCTCATAAATTTATTAAGGCTTCTTCCATGGTTCAGAAGATGCTCTATCCTGGTAAATGTTCCATGGGCACTTGAAAAGAATTTTTATGGGCCTGTCATTGCTTGGAATGTTCTGTGAGTATAAACTAAATCCTATTGGTTGATGAAGTTGCTAAATTCTTGTTTTTGTTTCACTGATTATTAAGAAAGGAGTGTTGAGATCTCTAATTATAATTATAAATCTGTCCATTTCTCCTGTCAGTTCTATCAGTTTTGGTTTCACATCTTGCATACACAGTTAATCTTGTTAGGTCTTCTTGGGGAATTGGCTCTTTTATTCTTATGTAATGTATCTCTGTCTCCAGTATGGTTTTTTTTTTTTTTTTTTCTCTCTGAAGCTTCCCTTATTTGATCTTAATACCATCGCTCCTGATTTTTTTTGATTGATGTTTGCATTAAACATGCAAACACTTTTTCATCCTTTCAACCTGTCTACATTGTTAAATTTCAAGTGACTGTCTTGTAGGCAGTATATAAGTAGGTCATTTTTTAGATCCATTCTGCTAATCTCTGCCTTTTACTTGGTATATTTAGACCACTTACTGCAGTGCAATTGTAGATAGGTTAAGCAACTTACAATTACACTTGGGGTTTTGTTTTCTTCTTTTCTGCCTTCATTATGTAACTTGGACATTTTTTAATTCCATTTTTATTTGTTCAAAGGATCCCTGAAGGTGTCTCACAAAGTAGCTTTTTTTAAGTGATGTTCTAGGTACTACATTCATATATGACTTAACATAGCCTACAGTTCTTTGATATTTTTAGTGAAATGTAAAAGACATACTTCCTTTAAAACCTTTACTCCTGTTTATAATTACTTTAAATTAGACATACCTTTTTATGTATATTGAGAACCACATCAGGCAGTGTTATAGTTTTCACTCAACCATCAACAGAAATTAGAAAAGTCAAGATATGAAGGAACTTATATATGTCCTTACTTTTTCTTTCCATTATTCTCTTTCCCTTCTGACACCCCAGGTTCCCCTTCTTTATACTTTTGTTCTGTTTCCAGAATTTTTTAGTCATTCTTCAGATAGATCTTCTAGCAAAATAGTCATAGTTTTTCTTCACCGGATTATGACTTGATTTTCCCTTCATTCCTAAAGGACATTTTCATTGACTACAGAATTCTGTGTTCATGTATTTATTTTTTGTATTGGAACTTGAAAAAAAAGTTGTTTCACTTCGATGATTTCTGGTGGTACTATGATTTCTAATGATAAATCCATTTTACTTTTGTTTTTTCTGTAATAAGATATCACTTCTCTTCTCCCTGCTTTAACATATTTTTCCTTGTCTTTAGCTTTCAGAAGTGTATTTATGATGTGTCATGTTCTGAATTTATTTGGGTTTATCCTTTTCAGAGTTTTTCATCTTGAATATCTAGGGGTCTGATTTTGCCAAATTGGGGGATTTTTCAGTCATTGTTTAAATACTTCCTAAGCTCCATGCTTTTTTTTCTCATTCTTGACCTCTAATGACATAAACATTAGTTCTTTTCATATTGTCCCACATGTCCCTGGAGCTGATTTTCTTTTTCTTTTAGCCAGTTTTTCCTCTGATATTCATATTGGGTAATTTCAATTGGTGTGTCTTCAAATTCATTAGTTTCTCCCCACTCTGTCCTCTTCATTTCACTGTTGAGTCTACACAGTTAAGTTTATAAATTTCAGTTATCAGACATTTCTAGAATGTTCATTTGGTTCTTGCTTACATCTATTTCTTTGCTAAGACTTTTTGCTTTGCTAAGGTTGTCTATCATTTTCATTTGTTTCAATCATGCCCATAATAGTTTTTTTAATGGTAACCACTTTAAGATGCTTGTCAGATAATTCAAAAATGAAAATGAGGAATGCCTTATCAATACTGGGTGGGGTGAAAACTTTGTGTTCCTGCTAGGCCTCCACTGACACCATCCTGGCTGGGATGCAGAGAAGTACTATTTACTACTCCCACATGTCTGCAGTTTGACACCACAAACAGATGTGTTAGTGGTGAAAGTCTTGGATCTCCCTAAGACCTTCTCTGTCACAACCTTGAATGGCAGGGGAAGAGGTCATTACTGCCAGGTGGGGATGGAAGTCCAAGTCCCTAGGTGGCTTCAATCCACTCTGGGAAGGGTTCTCATTGGCCAGATAGTAAAAGTCCTGGTTATTCATGAAATCTCTAAAAGAATCCCAGTAGGGAGTTTGAAAATCTTATTACAGCCAGAAATTATAGATGCCTATACTGACAGGATTATGGGGAGTGAGAGTGGGGCCATAGTTTTATCCATGGTGCTTAGCTGGAGTAGGGCATTCTAAGAATTTTCCTGTCTTGTTAAGCTGCCCTTTTCCCAGTCATTTATCTAGAGAGAACAGGATTTTGTGGGTACTTTTATTGTCTGTGCCTTTAGTACTGGATTATAGCTTCTCCAACACCCAGCTCAGGATAGCTGAGATAAGAAGGGAACTCAACCAGGTCATTAGTCAGGTTCCAAGTAAAATCTTCTTTCCACCTCTCAATCTTATGTTTGTTTTCTATGTAATTCCTATAATTTAATTGTTCTTAGTGGGAGAAATAAAAAAAAAGGTATATATACTCTGTGTTGCCTGAAATTGGAACTAATATGCTCATATCTTCTTGTGTGTCTAAAATATTTCATAATAACTTTTGAAAACATTAGGTGATGCTGGTGATAATTATTCTGAAGATTTGTGAGCACAGTCATTCTTTGCGCCTTGTTTTTCCAGAGAGCATAACCTCTCTCTTCGGCTCAGCTCTTCCCTCCACTTCTCCTCTCCATTCCCCTTCCACCAATCCCAAGAAAAGAACTTTAACTAACTCCTGTTGAGATTAGGGCTAGGTGGAAGATAGGCGCCAGTAACCAATTGTGTCATATTCCAAATTTTAGACATGGGAAAGGAGACTGTTTAAGGGGGCTTGATATTTTAAGCAGTCATTAGAGAGTATTATGTTTAAAGTATTCCGCAATTAGTACAGCACTGTGTGAAGGCTCCTGTTTGCAGGGGTTCTCATGCACATAAGATACAGAAAAGAGGTCACGTCCCATTGTTTCAGTGTTTTAACAACCAGGGTAGCCTTACTGGCAGCTGGGAGCTGAATACCAGTGATGTAAAACTAGTCAAATTTTCTTTGGTTTGGTTTGGCAAATGGCCAGGTATTGAAACCATAAAGTGATGAAAGTAGTTTAAAAACATTTCTAATGATAGCCATCCATGACCAAAATTAGGTAAAGTGTAAAATAAAATACCTGATACATTTACTCCTTCATATGACTGAGAGCAAGTTGAGAACCATAAAAAATTACTTTAGTTCCCTCTGAGAGACATAGTCCATATCATGTTGGTCACCACATTCTTTTATAATCAGAAAAACAAAATATTTCAATCCCTGCGAGTATACAGTAATGTTATAAAGGACACACTGAAATTTTAGGAGCTAGATCCAAAAATCACTCTGCATGTAGCAATGCAGAGATCTTGGGAGATTTTTGCCATCTGACATTTCAGAGCAGGAGACAGCTGGAAAAATCATTAATAGCTATGGGAAAAACTGAAATGACATTCCTAAACACTAAGAATAACTTAAAAAAAAAAGAAGCTATTCAGAGAATCACCAAAGAAATTGATTGAATGAAGCACATAGAACGTTTTTTGTAGGTAGGTGGTTGATTGAGAAATGCCAGCATCCATGGCCCAGTAAGATGGAGGGGCTGCAGTGGTCAGAGCGAATCTTCATGCTAAGAACAGATGGGGGCGCTGGTCTACTTGCGACAGTGAGGGATTGGAGGGAGGGTGGGCTTGGTGTTGAGACCAGCACGGCTGATAGGCAGCATCAAGTGTCTTCTGTGTTGGCCAGGCACTTTTCCAGCGGGATGGAGATGTTCATATAATGCTGCAAGATATTAAGGAAAAACAGGCACTACAGATAATCAACCCATTTGGCGCATTAGCACTGCATGAGGTAAGCACCAGAATAATATTTAGAATTCATTCATAACTATAAGGAATAAATGACAATAAGACAAGAAAAATAGGGACCAAGTTTCAAATTATCTCAAATGTGTGGCTGGACAAGTCTTTGGTTTTATGGCCTTGCCCAAAGACCAGAAGATTGCTCAAGTAAGAAATTCTTGTGTTGCTCCTCTACCCTACTTATACTTGTAACAACATCCTGTGTCTTGCTCTTTCATAATCACATATAAGCAGACTTGGCACACGTGTGCCCGCATGCAAACACGCACGTGCATGCGTGCACACGCGCACACACACACACACACCCGAAGTCCTTCCTAGAGAAACATTATCTAATGAGGTTAATCTGTTCAAAAGTTAGTCTGTTCACCAAGAATGGAAACACCAAGGACAAATCTTGAAGGCAGTATGGGAAGTAAGAGGAGTTTAGAAGACAGACACTTAGGTAACAGGATGGTGGATGAGGAAGCAGAATCTCACTGGGAGACAGCATTGTGGTTGACATTGAGAAAATGAGGCAGATGATGCTATAGGGAGTAAGAAAAATGGAATGAACTATAGGGTCAGAAATTCAATGTACTGGGAAACTGAAGAATTCAGAACTGTTAAAGGCAAAATTGATCTTTTAAGATATATTCACAGCAAGATTGGCTCATATCTTAAGACGATAGCATGGGGGTTTTTTGTTTAAGGTTTACTTTTATTTATGCATACAAGAACTGGGATGTAGGTCAGAGGTACGGGAGTTGAGAGGATTCACCAGAGACAGAGTAGGGAGCAGAACAGGCAGATTGACTGAAACACACTGCTGAGGGAAGCAGCAGGCGAGACAGAAGAGGTCTGCTACGCCATGTGCATCAGCTTATGCTAAGAGAAGGGAGATGGTCAGCCTCTCTGGGGGCTGTTTATCTCTGTGTCATTCGGGAGCTCAGATGGCCAAAAGGGGCACAGCACAGACAAGGGGAGACCGCAGGAAGGAGTGGGCATCTTGGCAAGGGGGTAATAGATTGGCAGATGCCTGGGGCAAGAGATTATTGAGAAATGCAAGAGATCTGCTCAGGCTCCAAGAAGCAGCAGGAGAGTAATGCTGTGGAAGCTATGCTATAGGAGAATTGGAAAGAAGCACACACTTCAGGTCCAGGGAAGGGGCACGCCCAGGCAAGGACTGCACGTCCTTCAGCCTGCACACCGACCTTGGGCGCAAACAGGCCCTGCGAACTAGGAAGATCTTCCCCTGCACAGGGCCAGTTTGCAAACCTGAAACGTAGCTGCTTTTTCAAATATGTAATTATCATCAATAGATCACAAGGCATATAAAAAAGCAGGAAAACATGATTTATTCAAAGGAACAAAATAAACCTCCAGAAACCATCCCTGCAGAAAATTACCACAATCTTCTATAAATGTATAGTCATAATACTTACCAGCTACCTAGCAATTTACTTCTTTCTTATATCCTCTTGTCTGGTTCTATATTTGTACAGACTACATCATAATATACATGTTACATTAATATAGAGCAATATAAGATGGTATATATTACTGCAGGACAGCTATTATTCTCAAAGCCAGATGTTAACTCATTTGTCCAACACTATGTAGCCAGATGATACTGGACATGAAACTGGATCCTCGATCTCTGCTTCTACTAGAAACAACCCCACTTTGCTCTGCCTTCTGTTTGGAATGCAGCTTTGGACTCCCAGGCTCCTAGTTAGAGGAGGATGCAGGCATGAGGCAGCAAAGGTCTGGGCACACTGTCCCATGAGGAGCCACACCTGTGATGACATGTTTTGTGAGGGCTCCTGTGTGCCCTCAAGAGTGAAATGACAGGTCACAGCTTTCAAGGGGTTCCTAGGACAATTGCACACCTTATGAAATGAGACTGAGTGTCTACTTGAGAAGTGGGGATTATTTCCTGGAACTTGGATCTTGGGACGTGAATCCTTATGGTATATATCCTCTCTCATAAGTAAAATCTTTGAAGAGCTTCTCTGGCCAACTGAGCACAGCTGCAGCGGAAGAGGGTGTCCATCCTCGCTGGCAGGTGGCTGCTTTCAGTGCCCTTCCCTCTGGAGATACCATCCACCATGTCCTCTTGCTGACAACCTAACATTCGCTTTCTAGATCCCCCGGCCACCTGAGCAAGCAGGGGACCCTCATGTCTTCCTTTGGGCTCTGACAGAACACCCTCTTTTCAGGCTACCTTCCTCCTAGCCTTCAGGTCCATTGCTCATTGAGCCCCCTTCTGTCCTCTAAGGGGTTTACTTTCTCCCTCTGTCATTTGTCCCTTTCTCCCTTCAGCCTCGCAGCACTGTTCAGGCACTCCACTTGCAATTATGAACTTTGCCACTGAGTCCAGTGAGAAGGTTGCATTGACCATTCTGCCTGTGCAAGAAGATCTGCATTCACATGTGTGTTGGGGCTCAAGAGGCAAAAGGGGGTGAAGGGGAGGGGGTGGGTTAGGTCCTTCAAACTGAAAGCCATCAGGATGCTCTGCCAGACTCCCAGAGCAGGGAATTGGCTGGGATTCTGAACCCTCCATGGATCTCTACTTTTTATTCTCAAATTTTATTGATTTGTCAATCATTTCTATAACTTCATGGTTGTGGTAGCCCAGTTTACTGCTCCACATCTGCACGGGCTTCATTCCCTGCACCAAAGCTCTATTTCCAACACCCTCTCCCACTCCTCCCCTATTCCCACCTCTCTGCCCCCAGCCACTCTGGTAACCAGTATATTTTACAAAGACACTAAGATATTTTTTGTTTTGTTTTGCGAGTTTGCCAATATATGTTTATATTCTTCAAATGAGTAAAACCATCCGGTAACTACTTTTTCACTCCCTGACTTATTTCACTCAGCATCAACACTCAAGGGCCATCCACTTTGTCCTCAAAGATACTACTCAGCCATTAACAATAGAAATAGTATTCCATTGGGTGTATTTACCACAGTTTCTTTAGCCACTCTACTGTCACTGGACATTTCAGGCTGATTCCATGACTTGACTATTGTGAGTAAAATGCTGCTTTGAACATACAAATGCATAATTTTTCTGTATTCGTGTTTTCAGATTCATTGGGTAAATACTGGATCATTTGATAATATTTTTAGTTTCCTTTGTGGTTCACTTCATGTTTACTGAATGGATCCCAAGCTGTTGGAGACAGCTAGAGAGCATGTGCCCTTCATGCCATGGACCCTGCAGGCTGTATGACCTGTTGGGCAGAGAGCAGCATCCACCCTGAGTAGCTAAGTGGCCCAACCATTCTGAACTGTGCTTCTTATCTATAAAGACAGGAGACAAATAACCCACTCTACACTTCAGGGAGGTTTCATTTGAAAAATCAGGAGCAGTCACACTGATAAAGATATACTTAAAATTAATATTTATATGAAGAATGCATGTAAAGTGACACGTACTTTTTAGGGCATGCTCCGCGGCACCATCACTGACTTCTGATGATGGGTGAAAATAACTGTGCTGCTTTGGAAACTGGTAAGACAAATAGCTTGACCACGAACAAGACTCATATAATGCAGAATATTTCTCAGTGTCCTTGCTACTGAAAAATGAAATGAGATCTTTGAGATGCAGAACGACTAATGGCATTATGACCGATGCCTATGACTTCCTGCATTATCTCTAACAAGTCACGCCAGAAATTTGCAAACATGCTTGCTCAGCGAGTTTTCAATGGTATGTGTAGCAAGAACTAAATAGCAGCTGACGTAATAAATACTATTCAGACAAGCAGAAACCTCATACCTGTTATACATGTCATAACCGAATGCATAAGGAGGGTAAGGCATTGTGATAGCTTCTGGAATGTAAACCAATATGAGTAAGCAGAGATCCTAACTCCTAGGATTTGACTTAGTATCAAGTGCAGTGTGTATGTAGCAGTTCCTGCTTGCTCCCAGGATGAGAACATGAAAGCATGTTACAGGCCTAATCTGGGCTATGCAGCCGGCATACCAATTGCTAATTTGGGGGCTCTGACTTTACTACCCTTTTTGGCCTGTGAGGAGAATGGCTGAAGTCCTTCTGCCTGCACTTCCTACCTTGAGGTTGCTTTCCTTTGTGCTCTAACATATTTCCCGGCTTCCTCCCAGAGGTAGCAGCTCCACTGGAGCTCCCCCTTCCTGGTGCTCTGGATAGTTGAGCTCTGTTGTTTGTTTATAGCAGGATTAAATATTATTTATGGTATTTTATTAATTAGCTTTTCTCCTCTCTTTGTGAACTGTTGACGTCTCTTCCTCATTTATTTTTGGAGGATTTGTGTGAAATCTTTATATACTGAAGGCTAACTCTTGTTATATTTTATGTGGCTTGCTATTTTTCTTTTAAATTTGTTTTGGACCTAAGGAAATTTAAAATGCTATATGATCAAAATATATTCATCTTTTTCTCACTTCTCCAAAAATAATTTAATATTTGGATCAATGACTACATAGAGCTAGCACGAAGTCATATAGAAAGGCTTATAATAAAAGTTCTAGAATGAACCCCAGTCTCTCTCCCAAGAGTCAATCATTTTTAATCATATCTGTTTTTATATGTTGTTCTGACAAATTTATTTCTAAATAATGTTACTGACTTTTATTGTCTTATTTTTTATTTTATTGAGGTAACATTGTTTTACAATACTGCATATGACTCAGAAGTAGAAGGTCACACCTCTTCAAATGTATGATCCCACCAAGACATCTATAGTTCACCACCACAGTCCATTAGGCCTCCTCAATATTGCTCTCCACCCTTCCACACCCCCTCTGGTAGCCTTAATTCTACAGACAGATTACTATGTTTGTTTGTTTTTTATTGTTTCGGTGTTGACTGACCCTTTGTTTCATTTCTCTATATTCCACATATAAGTGAAACCATACAGTGTGTGTCTCTCTCTTTTTGACTTATTTCACATAGCATAATCCCCTCTGTTCTCTCCACCTTGTTGTGAATGGCAAGGGTTCATCTTTTTTTTTATCATATTAGTATTCCATTGTGTGTATGTGTATGTGTGTGTATAAACACATATCTTCTCAATGCATTCATCTGTCCTTGTGCACTTGGGTTGTCTTTTGTCAAGTTACGTGCTTTTAAATAGTGCTGCAATAAATATAGGAGTGCAAATAAACTTTTTAATCAGTGCTTTTGGATTCTTTGGGTAGCAACCTCAGAGTGGAATTGCTGGATCACGTGGTAAATCTACTTTTAATACTTTTAGAAACCACCATACTGTTTTCCATAGGGCTCAACCAATCCATATCCCTACCAACAGTGTAAGAAAATTCCTATTTTTCTACATCCTTGTCAACATTTCTTGTTTGTAGACTTTTTGATATGGACTATTCCACAGGTGGGATCTCACTGTGGTTTTGATTTGCATTTCTCTGATGATACGTGATGATGAGCATTTTATCATGTATCTTTTGTCCATCTCTGTCTTTGGAAAAATGTCTGCTTAGTAATTCCACCCATTTCTGAGGTGTTTGTTTGTTGTTGTTGTTGAGTTGAATGAGTTTTTTGTAGACCTTGAATATTACTCCTTGTCAGATGTATGACAATATTTTCTCCCACTCAGTAGGGTGACTTTCTGTTTTAATGATGGTTCCTTTTGCTGTGCAAAAGTTTTTTAGTTTAATGTAATCTCAGTTACTTATACTCACTTTTGTTTTACTTACCACTGGATATGAATCCACAAAGACATCACTGAAGTGAATTCATGGAGTGTTTTGCCTTAGTTATTTTGTATGTATTCTATCATTTCTGCTTTTACATACAAGTTTTCAGTCCATTTTGAGTATAATGCTAGCAATGAGTTTGTCATATATGATCTTTATTGTGTCAAAGTATATCCATCTATTCCCAGTTTTTATCATAAATGGATGTTGAATCTTACCAAGTTTATGTGAGAAACCCAAAGTATTACCACAATAAAATTCAGAGATGAAGGAAAGCATTACTCAGTTTTTAAATTGTCATTCTCAGTGTGACACATCTCCCTTATAAAATATCCCTCTGTTGAAACACTTTTAAAATAATTTTTAAGTTACATTAGCCTTCAAAAATGATAAAATGCTCAGTATTGAAAGTATGGGGAAGAACAAGGAAAATGAAAGTTCAACATAGTCCATCACTAGAAGATAATGACTGATAATATTCTGTTGTACTTGTTTTCAGTGCTTTTTCCTATACTTATACATTAATATTTTAAACCTAGATTATGCTATATAAACATTTGCATTTGATTTCTAATACTTACAGATTTCAAATGGAGCCCTACTTGCCTGCTTTAGGATTTTTCTGAAACCTGGGAATAAGTCCCATGATCTTAATTAACCAAAGGAAAATAACTCATTCTATCCAACAAAGCTCAACTCACCTCATTTCAGAACATGATGTCATACGGACTTTCAAATCCTCACAAATGTCAAAATGTTTCTGTAGTTCTAGTGCAGAAAAATAGCGTACATCATCAATGTTGGGTGCTGGTACTGGACCCCTGAAGGTGGAAATTTTTTAAATTTTAAATAATATCAAGTAATATCTAAATGCAGACCACTACATCCCACAAATGCCAACAGATCTATTTAGAACAACATTCATAAAAGTTCAAATCAGATTTTGTCTCAGACACTGCCATTATATCCTAATTTGTATGTTAAGCAAATCTGTAATGTTTTGATCATTTCTTATCCATTGAGTCCTTAATATGGGCAAATTATCTTTATGTTGATTAGTGTATATTCTGTTATAAACCCTAGTTCATTTGTTGTGTTAGGTCCAGCAGTATATAAACTGTTATTAAAAATTGGAGTAGATGGAATTATCCATTGATAGCCTCATAATATAGAGAAATTATATCACATTTTTTTTCTTTATAATGGTAGCAAATTAACAAAACTTAATTTTATATTGGTTAAAGATTTTCAACAGACAAGAAAAAACTGAAATTGCAAAAATTTGACACTTTTTAAATTCTGCTTCCTTGAATCATTAAAAATGCTTTTTAAGATGCTATAATTAAGGTCTTGCCAGTGTTCTTAGTAACTTTTGAGTAAATTTATTACTCAAATTTTCTAAAAAGTCACACAGAAAAGAGAATGCAGAATGCTGAAATCTAGAACATTAATGAGAAAATTGAGTATAAGCATTTCATAACCATCCTGTGACCTGCTTATTTATTTTGAGTAAGCCTCAAAGTCTAACTATGCCTCTTCCCATGTGGTAATAGTACAGTAATTATTATAGTAACTAATATCCATAAAGTCTTCACTAAGTGAAACACTTCATATTCAAAATTAAGTACTCATCGATTATTAAGAATACAGTGATTCCCCTTATGCGATTCACAGTTTAACATGGAGAGGAGACATGAAGCAAATGAGCCTGTAAATAATACAGAACTATTGTTTTCAGAGTCATGATGAATAAGTATAGAATATTCAACAGGATGTAATCAACCTCATAAGCAGCTTTTAAAAACCATCAGGTGTATCATGCTTTGCAGTTCAAGGGCTATAAAACTCATCAGTTTCTAGTAACTGTGGACATACTGTGCCTGTGTGCATGTGTGTGTGTGTGTGTGCGTGCACGCATGTGTGGGTCAATACACATGCAAGGGAATTACAACATTTAGAATTTGGTTTACTGTTCATCACTGGTCCATTTCAGTACAGGGGACCCTGTTTATGTTGATAATTTAGGTTTAATTTGGTATATGTGGATATGGAAAATCAACTGAAAGATGCCAGGTGTAAATAATGTGTTCAGCAGATACCTTTGAAATAGGAGTGTGTGACAAGGAGGAATCTGTCCCATTAAGGACCGCCGGGCTGTCTCATGCTGTCTCTTCGAAGACAGTCTTTCCTGGGCAGGAAATATGATGAAAATTGTTAGACTATATTCTTAAAAATATGTCATGATTAAAATAACTATAATATTCTCTTGTACTAGAGAATTATGTGAAAAAAACAAAGGAAGAAAAGATAGGTCTAAAAAACAATAAAAGCAATTAAACAATTGACATTTATTCAGTGGGAAGAAAACCTTTATAAACAAAATCAAATATTTTTATGGGGGACACAGTTTGATATAACAACTTTACATCTAAATAATGATGTGGCAGGTTTTTTAACATTTCATGTTCATCTTTTTATCTCTCCAGTGAGATTCTCAAGTATACAGATTATCATCTTTTAGCCTTCCCAGATTCTTAGCACACAGAATCACTAGCTGCTTGTTTAAATCTGACAATGTTTAAGTCTGATCCTGAGATGGACAAACTGGACCCTTCTAAGACATCAGCATCACCATCACTATATAATAGTATACATTTGATGGGGATACAGAGATAGAAAAGATACAGCTTCTGCATTCAAAAGATTTATAATCTAGTGGCAAAGGACAATTTCAAAAAGTAAAGAAAACAAGACGGCACATGCTGTGTTGTCAGTAGCACAACTTGTGTTTACGTGCAGATTATCTGATGGTGTTTGCTCTGTTGGGCAACTGCTGGATTTCCTCTAAGTAAACCTAACTTGAAATCCTTCATGTATAGAAAGATAATTCCTTACTCGTTGAGTCTGAAAAAATTCTGTTTACATCACTTTTCTTGTTTGTTTCTCCAAAACTTATCAATATGAAATGGTCTGTGAATATGACCATAATTTAATAAATGATTCAATTACTCCTTCATTGCTTATACAATTCTTTGTTGCTTTAGTTCTTCTTCCCTTCATAGCTTAAAAGGCATTTACTTTTTTGAATGACTCCCAAAGCACATTAATTGAGCATCTCTAAAAGATTCTTGGGAAACTGTAAATATAATTTTAATCAGCCTTACTTCTTAAACACAATTTTCTTTTTAGGATTGAGAAAATAAATGCACATCTCTTTTCTTACCACTGCATACAGTACCTAACAAACACTATCCTATTATTTATACAACACTCACAAGTACTGTGGAGCTCAGAAATCCAAGTCCTTGTGTTTTACTCATCACAATACTTTGCTTTGGTTTCCCTTGCTGCTAGCAGCCCAAACTCTCCCTCCCCCTGCACTCCCCTTTATGGGATTGGTTCCCTGGAAACTGCATGAAGGCAATAGTGACTCAGTGAGAAATTTTATTCTGGAATTGTGACTAGTGTCTTTGCCTTCTAGAAGAAGCTTCATTTGCTGAACTTCAATTCTGTTTTCTTCCACCAGCTCCTCTGACAACTTATCCTAATCAGGCCAAATCATAGAGAGCTAATCCTCTAGAAAGAAAAAAATTGCTGAATGACCAGTTCATTGAAAGCCAATTTAGAAAATCTATGTGTGCCGCAGACAAGACTAGTATAAAGTATAAAAGTCACTGAGAAAGTGGCTCTGCGGAGGGCACCTATAACTAACTACCAAGCACCACTTCCTTCCAGTTCTATGGGCAGGTCAATCAAGGAGCGTGTCTAAGATCATGTATATTTAAAAAGTCTATTTTATCCGAGAAGAAAAATGTTCTTCTACTTGGGTGCATTTTTCAGTATTGATTTATCGGTGGGAATTCTAGGAAAATAAATTTGGTTTCCAGGAAATCTTTGACCTCTGTTCTTTGTGTCCATCTGCACTCGGGATCCTCCTATCCTAGTCACAGGTCCCGCACTATTTCACTATCAAATTTTCTTTTGTCATAAAAAAACATTAGATGGAGGCACTGAACAGCACCTCAGAGATGTTCTTCAGCTCTTCATTTAGCCAATTCTGAAATGTCTCCTTCTAAACCATTTTATTACTCCTTCATTAAGTATTATAATAAATTGCATTACCCCATTCACTTGGCTTCTTCCTGTACTGGACTCAGAACAGAGTCCACTGTGTTAATAGGTCATTTCCCTGTATCTAGGAAGGGGTTCAACAAATACTGCTGTAAGGGTTCAACAAATACCCCTGTAAGGGTTCAACAAATACTGCTGAAACAATGAATGATTAAATGTGTGATGTCATTTGATTCCTTTCTGTGTTGTATTTCCAAATGGGATAGGTGGGTGGGCAGGGGACTGATGCCACGATAGTGTTTTTACTGTTATCTCCAGGCCCCTAAAATTAGCACCATGTTCCTTCCCACGAGAAAATCATTCTCATAGCCATAGATTTCTTGCCTGAGACTTTTAATGAAATCTTGGTTTTCTTCTTTCTCAATGTTTGTTCCTTCTCAAAATCCTTCCTCCTTTTCTCCCCAGTGTCCTTCTATTGGAGAGCATCAAAGCTCACTTCTTAGCCCTTCCCTTCCATTCCATCCTCTTCTTTTTCCTTCCCTTTTCCTTTCCCTTTCCTTTCATCAACACTCATTTTCTCCAAAGCTGAAATCTTTCTACCAAAACAAGTCACTTGAGTCCTAGAGTAAATCTCCTTAGAGATGAGGAACAGAAAAAAACTCATCAGTATATTAAGAACTGTATCGAGGAGCCCCAAGATCCCTTAGCCCATTCTCTGTTCAAAGAAAGAGGTAGGAGAGAGGCTAGAGATGCACTGACCTCCCCACCAACAAGAGCAGCCCACAGGATGTACATGAACATAAGGGCATGAAATGCAGCACCACCTCGTTCTAGCATTTAGAACAACAATAACCTGTGCTAGACTGAAAAGCCTATCCAGATCCTTGCTGCGTGGCAGGAATTCAATAGATACGGCATAGGGAGAAAGATGAATGAGAAGAGATGAAGGGAAGGGAAGGGACTGATGGGCTGGATGCGACTGGAACAAAGGCTCTTCCTAGGCTTGCAAAACTAGCAAAGACATAAATCCTACACTTTAGTGTAGTTCACTATGTACAAACTGTACACACTATTCCTGTCACACATGACCGCATGTCCCTTAGCTCACTATTTCACTTTTTTTCAGATTTATATCCAGTGGAATAATAAGCTGGGTTGCAGCCCTTAAGAGCTCCCACCTTAATATGAGCTATTGCTGGAGTCCCTTCAATTCCTTCAGGTTGATCATCAATTTGGTTTTCATTTGGGCATCACCCCTAGTCCCTTACAGAGCCCTTACCTCTTCAAACCTTAGGAAATTCTCCCCAATCCTAAATGGTGAAGCAACTCCTGACATTTATCCAACTAGTAAACAACACTCAATTCACAGATGACCCCCTATACCCCACAAATGCCAGAACCTCACGGGTCCTTCAACGCCCTTTTTCGCCATCACCACCTTCTTCCCCTCCTGGCTTCTATGATAGCCGTTTGTTAGTTTAACACTCAGATGTGTACCCCTAAATATTATGGTTTAGGATTGCCTGTTTGTATATGTACACTAGTAGAATTATACAGCACGTATTCTTTTGAGTCCAGAATTCTTTGGTTCAACAGCATGTTTGTGAGCTAAATCCATGGAGGAAAGTGTTTTGATTTTCATTACTGTTCCCATTTCATCATAAACTTTTTCCTTGGCTATTTTACTACTGATGGACACGTGAGCTTTCTGGTCAGGGCTACTACAAACGCTGCTATTCTAAACACACTTGGATACATCTTTTGGTGCATGTGACCACTCAGTCTTGTTGGGGATATGCTAAGAGTATAAGATGCACCTGTGTTAGTAACTAATGCCCAACTATTCACTAAAGGGTAGAAATCAAACCTCCCAGCTGTTGAACTTCCATTGCTGTGTATCTTAAGTCACTCCTAATTTTAGCACTTCTATTTGACACATACTGGCATCTCCATTGTGGTTATAACTTTCATTTTCCTGATTATGAGGTTAAATATCTCTAAATATAATTATTAGCCATGAAATATCTTATGTGAAGGGATTTTTCTATGAATTGTTTGCTCTTTTCCCCTTTATAGTTCTTTATATATCCTGGAAACAAGCACTTTGACAGACATACTGCAATTATCCTCTGCTTGTCTGAATTTTGCATTTTGTTCCCTCTCTAATGTTATTTTTTATTATCAACAGAAGTTCTAACTTTTAATGTACTCCAATGTTTCCTTTGGAACTAGTAGTTTTTTTGTGTGTACATGTTGTAATTAAGAAATTTCCCCCACCTCAAAGTCAGAGAAATATTCTCTTAGATTATCTTCTAGAAGTATTTATTGTTTTCCCTTTCACATTTATGTTGACAAGGTACTTTAAGTTAATTTTTGTGAATGGGGTGAGGTCATAGTTAAATTTAATCTTTTTCATATTTGTCTGATGCTATACAAAATACCATAATTTTCAGATTGCCTAGTAGTGCCACTCTTTTCATAAATCACCTTCCCTTTTGTGCATGGATCTCTTCTTCAGTCTCCTAAGCTATTTTTTGTACCAATACCAGCATTTCCATATACATATTAAAATTCACTTATTAAGTTCCACAAAAACAATTGTGGGGATTTGGCTGGACTGCATTGAATCTATAGGTCTATTTGGGAAGAGCTGACATTTATACAATATTGAATTTTGCAACCTATAAATAATTGTCTACTTACCCATTTATTTAGGTGTGTTAATTTTTCCAACTAATGTTTCTTTTTTTTAAGTATAGAAATGTTACACTTCTTTCATTAGATTTATTCTTAAATATTTGATTTTTGGATACTACGCAATGTATCAAAACATTCAAGTATATTTAACATTATTGCTCTTACATAAAACTACAGTTTATTTTTGTACATTGACATTGTAACAAAGAACCACACCAAATGAACTTATTAATTACTTCCAAAATTTACATAAATTATTTCTTGTTCATGCTTTGTTGTACTAGGTAGGCCCTAAGATGCAAGGTTGAGTTTTTTATTAATCTGCCTCTACTTCCCATAATTTCACCTATTCATCTTAAAATTCATCTTTTAGTGTCATCTTAAAATATTTGTCCAAGGATTTTAGAAGACTGTATTTATATTTCTTCTTTATTATTGCTATACATTTTATTTTTATATTTACATTTTAATCCTATATATATTTAAACAAATATTATTGCTAGATAAACATAACTTTTTGATGTACTTGTGTATTTACTCTTACCTCTTGCCCTTCATTCTACTCTATTTCATAGGTATTCTTTTTTTTTTTTTAAGATTTATGCATTCAAGAACTGGGGTACAGGCTAGAGATGAGGGGGTGGTGTGAGGATTCACCAGAGACAGAGTGGGGAACAGAACAGGCAGAACAACTGAAATACACTGCTGAGGAGAGCAGTGGGTGAGGCAGGAGAGGTCTGCTGCGCCTCGTAGTTCCCCTCCCTGGCCGGCGGCAGGGATTGAACTCATGCTGCAGTTGCTGCAGTTTGCTTCATAGTGTGTTGCTTAACCCACTGCGCCACCAGGGAGGTCCTGTTTCATAGATATTCTAAGGTTATTTTTATTCTGCCTTAAAAAAAATTCTCTAGTGTTTATTTCATGTAGACTTTCTGTGACAAATTTTCTGTTCTTTAGATAAATCTTAGTCATTTTTGAAGGGTATTTTTCCTTAGGTACAAAATTGTAGGTGATAATTTTCTTTTATTGTTTTAAGATAATTCTTCCATAGTCATGCATTATTCCTTTTGGAAAGTCAGCCATCAGTCTAATTTTACTCCTTTGGAAGTTTTTTCTCCTGACTTCTCATATGGATGTTTGCCTTTGTACTTATTTTTAGTACAATTTAACTTCAAAACAAATGAGTCTAAATCAAGCTTTTACGTTTCTTGATGACTTTGTCAGAATTGTAAAGTTTCATTCATCCACTATCTTTTCAAACATTTCTTCTTTTAGAATTCAGTAACATGTTAGATCTTCTCATTATATTTTGTCTCTAACCCTTTCATTTTATTTTCCATGGTTTTGTCCTTATCTTTCTGAAGTATAATTGACATATTAGTTTCAGGTGTACACCATAATGATTTGACATTTGTATACAATGGAAAATGATCACCAAAATTAAGTATTTTCTAATACTCTTATCAATTTTGCAATACTATATTATTGTCTGTGAGCGAATGCTATATACTACAACCCTGTGACTCACTTATTTTATAAGTGGAAATTTGTTCCTCCTAAACCATTCTGTCTACTTAATCCATCCCCAGTCTCCCTCCCCTCTGGTAATCAACAACTTACTCTCTGTATGCATCAACTGGTTTTGTATTATTTTGTTTTTTAAGAGTACACATACAAGAAAAAATCATATGGCATTGTATTTCTATGTCTGGCTTATTTCTCCTAATATACTACCCACAAGATCTATTCATGTTGTCATAAATAGCAAGATTTTGTCCTTTTATACAACTGCATAGTATTCCATTGTGTGTATATGTAAATTATCTTCTCATTTAATCATATATTGATAGATCACATAGTTGTTTACAAACTTGGATATTATAAATAATCCTGCAAAGAACATTGGGATGTATATCTAGTCAAATTAGTGTTTTTGCTTCCTTTGGGTAAATGCTCAGAGTGGAATTGCTCCATCCTATGACAGTCTAGTTTTTTTTTTTTTAAAGATTCATCCATTTATGCATACAAGAACTGGGGTACAGGCTAGAGATGAGGGGGAGGTGTGAGGATTCACCATAGACAGAGTGGGGACCAGAACAGGCAGATGAACTGAAATACACTGCTGAGGGGAGCAGCGGGCATGGCAGGAGTCAGCTGCGCCATGTGGGTCCCCTCCCTGGCCGGCGGCAGGGATTGAACTTGTGCCGCAGTGGCTGCAATCTGCTTTATAGTGCGTTGCTTAACTCACTGTGCCACCAGGGAGACCCTGATAGTCTAGTTTTAATTTTTTGAGAACCTTCCATAATGTTTTCCATAGTGGCTGCACAAATTTATACTACTACCAACAGTGACCAAGGGTCCGCTATTTCCACATTCTTGCTAATAGTGGTTATTTATTATCTTTCTGATAATAGACAGGAGTGATATTATATCTTATTGTAGTTTTGATTTTATTTCCCTGACGATCAGTGATGTTGAGCATCTTGTCATGACTATTATGTTTTTTTTTTTTAATGTTTAAGATTCCCTGCTCCTTTTAAATCAGATTAGTTTTAAATTGAGTTGAGTTCTTCATGTATTTTGGATATTAACCCTTATTGCTTATATGACTTACATATATTTTCTCCCATTTGGTATGCTGCTTTTTTCATTTTTAAGTTAAATAGTAAACTACCTTTTAGCCTCTCAATTATGTTAATTGAAGTAAAGCTGGTTTACATCATTGTATCTACTTTGCGGCTTATAAATTCAAACCTCTATATATGTGTGTTTTCATGCCATGCCTACCACCAGTGCCTGAATAATCCCCTATTATGTTCCACTGAGCCCCCTCCCTCCCTCCCTCTCACCCACCACCCTCCCACTATGGATACATCCGTTTTGCAGTCAGGAGTCAGAGTATTTTTGGTTTGGCCTGACCCCCCCCCCACCTTTTTTTTTTTTCCTAAATTGCACGTATAAGTGAGATCATTTGGTCTCTCATTCTCCTTATGACTTATTTTGCTTAGCATTACTCTCTTCATTTCTATTCATGTTGTTGCACATAGATTTTGAGGAGGATAGACATTAGTTTATCTTTGAAGGTTTAGTAGAACTCACTAGTGAGAACCTGGACTTTTGTCCTTGGGAGACTTATGATTATTTCAATTTCCTTGTTTATGATTGGTCAGTTGAGGTTTTCTATTTCTTTCTGGTTCAATCTCAGAGGCTCAGATTACAAAGAATTTCTCCATTTCATCTAGGTTATTCAATTTTTTGGCATATAGGTGTTTAGTAATCTCTTACTTTCCATATTTCTGAAATGTTAGTCATAAATAGAATTAGAAATGAAGAGGAAAATTATTATATTCTTTCTTTAGGCAGTTATTTGTCTTGAACTCTTGGTAGTTTTGTGACTTTGTGTCTTGATGTAGGTCTCATTACACTTAGATAATTGTTCTTTTTTTAAAGATTTATTAATTTATGCATACAGGAACTGGGGTACAGGCCAAAGGTGAGGGGAGGTGAGAAGATTCACCAGAGACAGAGGCGAGCACAGAACAGACAGATCGACTGAAAACCACTGCTGAGGAGAGAAGTGGGCGAGGCAGGAGAGATCTGCTGTGCCATGTGGGTTCCCTCCTTGGCTGGGGATTGAACTTGAGCTGCAGTGGCTGTGAATGCTTCATAGTGTGGTGCTTAACCCCTTGCACCACCAGGGAGGCCCAGATAATTGTTCTTTTGGCCCATGAACTTACATATTTTCTGTCCTAGATTTGCGAAGTTTGCCTGTATTATTTCTTTGAATAAACTGTTTCCTTTTCTTTCTTCCACCTTTTGGGATACCCATTATCTTTATGTTGCCTTTCTTAATAGAGTTTGATAGACATTGGAGTGTTTCTTCATTTTTTTCCTTCGTATTTCTCTTTATTTTTCCACCTGGGTCCTTTGTGTGTTATTATTTTCAGAATCACTAATTCAGTTTACCATTTGGTCTAGTCTACTTACATAGCTTTCTGCAGAATTTTTTTTTTAAAAGACTATTTGTTTATGCATACAATAGCTAGGGTACAGGCCATAGTCCAGGGAGGTGAGAGGATTCACCAGAGATAGAGTGGGGAACAGAACAGGCAGAACAACTGAAACACACTGCTGAGGGGAGCAGTGGGGCAGGCGAGGCAGAAGAGGTCTGCTGCACCATGTGGGTCTCCTCCCTGGCCGGCGGGAGAGATCGAACTTATACTACAGTGGCTGCGGTTTGCTTCATAGTGTGCTTCTTAACCCACTGCGCCACCAGGAAGGCCCTCTGCAGAATTATTCAGTTCCTCTACTGATCTTTTTGCATCTTGAAATTCCCTTATTTAAATTTTCAATTTCTATTTCTGTTCATAAAAATGTATTTCTCAAGGTCATTTTTGTCTCCCTGCATTTTCTTTTTGCAGCAATGGGAATTGTTTTCCATGTCTTTGAATTCCTTTATTATGTCTAATTTGAACTCTGTCTGACGAGAAGATAAGTTCTTTTATATCTTTTTTTAAAAAAGATTTATTTATGCACATAAGCACTGGGGTACAGGCCAGAGGTGTGGGGGTGGGGTGAGAGGATTCACCACAGAGAGTGGGGAGCAGAACAGGCAGATCAACAGAAGTACACTGCTGAGGGGAGCAGCGGGCATAGCAGGAGAGGTCTGCCGGGCCATGTGGGTTCCCTCCCTGGCTGGCAGCAGGGATCGAACTCTTGCTGCAGTGGCTGCGGTTTGCTTCATAGTGTGTTGCTTAACCCACTGCGCCAACAGGGAGGCCCGAGTTCTTTTATATCTTTATGGTTGTATTCTGGAGAATTGTTACTTCTTTGTAGTTCCCTCCATGTTCCCTGGAGGTCTGCTGTGTACTGTGGGTTTTTGTCTTCCCATTTTGCTGTATTAGGTCTTCTCCCCTGGAA
This sequence comes from Galemys pyrenaicus, assembly GCA_019455555.1. Classification (NCBI taxonomy): domain Eukaryota; kingdom Metazoa; phylum Chordata; class Mammalia; order Eulipotyphla; family Talpidae; genus Galemys; species Galemys pyrenaicus. The sequence goes on along the minus strand of JAGFMF010011700.1, from coordinate 2,678,432 downwards.
TTCTGAAATCTCGGAGTAGCAAATTGGAAGCTTTCAGGGAAGTCCAAGAAGGCATGTCGTGGGAAGGCAGGTACCACTCCTTTCTCCCCACATTGGCCACCAACAACCAGGAAACCCTTTATTCACAGGTTCCGTTTCTTCCCTGAGGTTATCTGTAGTTTCTCGCTATATAGGCTGGATGCTGGTTCAGAGGTTCTGGAGGGGTGGGTGTGTAATGAACATTTTTGAAGTCTGTAGTCTAGAAACTCCTTGTCAAAAAGCCTGCACATACAATGTGCCCAGTGGTGCTGCACTCTACCCTATCTTGGGGAAAGATAAGTTGACAGAGCTTACAGTTTCTTTGTGAGTGCAAGCCATGGAGGGGAGGAGTAGGCATGCATTCAATCACTCTGAAACATGCAGTCTAGAAGCCCCCTGCTAAAAAGTCCATATGCCAGTGTTGCTGCTCTCTCCTTATGGGGCTAGACAGGTGCCTGTGCTTACAGTTTCTCTGTAAGTGTAGACCAGGGACCACTTGCAGGGGGAAAGGTGCACTCAGTCTTTCTGAAGTCCATGATCAATGCCTAAAAGGTTATGTGTGTAATATTTCCAGTGGCTACACTATACCCTACCATGAGGTTAGACAGATGCCTGAGTAGCATCATTTCCAGGTCAACTCTTTGGCTGCCTTCCCATGGTGGCCATGAAGAAGACTCCTATAGTCTCCCTCTAAGTGCAGGCTGGAGGTTGTGTGGGTTTGGGAGAGGAGTAAGCATCTTCCCTGGCTCCTCATGGCAGTCACAGACACCCCTGGGAGCCCAGAGACCATGCTGGGGATAACCATGTGGCCCCACTACCAAATTCAGGTTGGTTCCTGCCAGCTGGGTATCTCTTGCTGGAGTGTTGAACAAGCTATGCTCTCACAGTGAGTTATGCTGTCTCCATCCCAGGCTGGTATGGACCAGCCTGAGGGACTGTTGGAGAAAGGTTCAGTATTCTTCTTCTCAGTGAACTTTACCGTTCCTAACTTACTGTTTCTCAGCCTTTCTTTCCCTTTCTGAGGGTTTCTTGTGCTCCTCTTTGCTATGATACTGGTCCTCACCCAGATCCATTCCAGAACTGGCTGCTCCCTTTTGAATTCTTTGATACTCCTGAGGGAAGCAACAACTCAAGGGTCCTGTCTGTCCACCATCTTTTCTCCTCTCTCTGCTTTTTCATTTTGTTGGTAGTTTTTTGTACTTCATAGAATTGTTTTAATTTGATATAGTGCCATTTATTTATGTTTTTGTAGTTAGTTTCAAAAAAATTAAGACTGATGTAAAATGACTTTTAAGTGTTTTCTGGTATAAGGTCTTATATTCAAATCCATTCAATCCTGAATTAATTTTTATGTATTGTGTAAGATAATGGTACAATTTCATTGGTTTGCATGCAGAGGTTTGAAGAGGGAGGAGGGGATGTTTCCAGACTCATATGATACCAAAATTAGAGGATATCACAAAAGAGTTACAGGACGATATCCAAAAGGAACATTGATTCAAAAATCCTAATAATAAGGGAACATGATGCCCCTAGATTTGCTCTTCATCCTTAAGAGTCCTTCAGCTATTTGGAGTATTTTGTGGTCCCATACAAATTTTAGGATATTTTGTTGTATTTCTGTGAAAAATGCCATTGGAATTTTGATAAGGTTGCATTGAATCTGTGTATTGTTTTGGGTAATATGTACATTTAAACAATATTCCTCCAAGTCATGAGAATGAAATATCTTTCTATTTCTTTGTTTCTTCTAAGTTTCATTCATCAGTGTCTTACAGCTTTGAGTATAGCTCTTTCACACTTGGTTTATTTCTAAGTTTTTTTTATGCAATCAAAATGGGATTGTTTTCTTAATTTCTCATGTTATTGGTGTATAAAACAAAATATTTTTATATATTGGTTTATTGAATTTGTTTACTAGTTCTAACAGTTTTCTGGTAGAGTCTTCAGAGTTTTCTATATATAAAATCATGTCATCTGTGAATAGTGACAGTTTTACTTCCCTTCCAATTGGATGTCTTATTTCTTTTTCCTCCCTAATATTTTAGCTAAGACTTATAGTACTATACAGTATTATACACAGTGATGAAACTGGGCATCCTTGTCTTGTTTTTGATCTTACAGAAAAGGCATTCAGACTTTAGCCATTGAGTGTGATGCTAGGTGTGGGTACTGTCACTATGGCCTTTACTATGTGGAAGTATGTTTCTTTTAAACCCATTTTATCATAAATGGATGCTGAATATTCAAATGCTTTTTCTGTCTCTAATGAGATATGATTTTTATCCTTTTTGTTGATTTGGTATACCCTGTTGATTTTTTGCAAATTTTGAACCATCCTTCCATCCTTGGAATGAATCTCACTTGATAATGTTGTATGATTATTTTAATGTATTGTTGAATTCAATTTGTAATATTTTGTTGAGGATTTTTGCATCTATGTTCTTTATGGACATAGGTCTATAACACTTTTTTTGTGGTTCCTCTGATTCTGGTATCATATGAGCTTGGAAGCATACTCTCCTCCCTCTTCAACACTTTGGCAGAGCTGAAGAAGGGTAGGTATTAATTCTTTGAATATTTGGTAGACTTTCCAGTGAAACCACATGGTCCTGGACTTTTATTTTTGCTATTAATTGACCTATTCCAATTTCATATTTCTTCCTAATTCAGTCTTAGAAGACTGTTGATTCTAGGAATTCTTCCATTTCTTCTAGGTTTTCCAATTCATTAGCATATAATTGTTAAGTTATCGTTTAGTTTCTTATTTCTGAGTTATCAGTTGAAACTTTTCCTCTTTGATTTCAGATTTTGACTCCTCTTTCTTTCTTGGTGAATCTAGGTAAGGGTTTCTCAATTTTATCTTAAAAAAAATGAGCTCTTAGTTTTATTAGTCTTCTTTATTGTCTTTTTCCTTCTACAAAAATTGGGTTTCATTTGTTCTTACTTTCCTAGTTCCTTTAGATGTAGTTATTTTCCTCACTAGTTGAGGTAGACCTAAAGCATTATAGATTTCCCTCTTAGAATCACTTATATTGCAACCCATAAATCTTGGTGTGTGAATTTCCATTTGTCTAAAGGTATTTTTTACTTCTTTGATTTTTTTCATTTACCCAGAATAGTGTTGTTTAATTTCCTTATATTTGTTATTGACAGACTCTTGCCCCCAGCTGACACTTTAACAATGACTAATGAGACTCATGATTTAGACGCTTGTCAAATTGAGTCTGTACATTTTCTCCCAAATGGAATGCCTCTCTTCCCCAATCCCTGTTGTGTCTCTCAGTGGCTGTCCTTGTTGGTTTTCAAAACTAGATGTTTATAGTGAAAGTCTCAAGGGTTGAGATATGTAGTCTGAGGCATGAACCCCATACTCTTCCTGGAGAGTATTTGTGAGATCCCTCCAGATCGTGGGTCACCACACTGTGGGTAGTTTTCTTGACAAATCTTCATTTCTGTCTCTTCTACCCATTTTGGTCTAGTCCTTTTTCACCTTATTGTAGAGGATGTTCAGGTCATTCTTGGGCCTTTTTCGTATATTTGGTATGTATATTTGGTATGTCCAGGTGAGCCTAGGATCTTCCTACACCAACATCTTTTGCACTAAAAATAATCTCAGACAGGTTCATCCCATGTATATGACAACAGTGATTTAGTGTTACATTCACACTACTTTTCTGAATTATAAATCTGTGGTATGTGTATAAAGGAACCAGTAACCAGTTTTATTATTTTGACTACTATCTGTGGTTCTGACTTTAGAAGGTGGTGTGATTATTTGCTTAGAACAGTCTAGCCTTAAGGAAATAACACCAAGGAGCTGACAACCAGATCAAAGTCCTATGGCTTCTGTGGCAATTGCAATCACAATAAATTAGGTCTCTGTATTTCCAGATCATTCCATATTGTAAGTAGAAAATAAGTACAACCTAATTTGAATGCACTGCCAATTGGACATTCAGTGCCTGCACACACTAATTTCTTTGACTCCTCAGAAGAGTTGGGACTGTTACAGGTCTGGCTTCAATACTGCTAATTTGAAAACATGGATTCTTGGGGTGGACTCACTCTGAAGGTCCAACACAAGAATACTCAGTTATATCCCAACAACAAAGCAAATTTTCCTTTGAAATGCATATTTTACAGCACTAATTTTATCATGGTACTAAATAAAAGAGTATATAAAAGAGTATCAGAGCTTTGACTAAACAGGCAGGGGAAATGGTACTAGCAAAATCTACACTGAAGAATATTATTTTAGAACTCATGTCTATTCTTACAGGTGTAGAAAAGGGCTAAAATATAAACTTGTCTTCAGCTGACACCAGAGAAGGAATAGTTTTGGGGGAAATGTATTAGTCTTACAACATGAAACCCTCTTTGGGTCTGATAGTATGTATCGCTTAGTGGTGGTTTCCCCCCAACTGTCTCTCCTTACCACTGGTGTCTTATTGGCTGAAAGTCTGGCCCATAATTTCATACAGTAGTTTCTGTCTGTAGAATCTATTAAATCACCAGAATTTGAAGTAGTAAGACTCTTAGAAGACTCTTCAGATTTCAGCTGAGGTGCCACAATATCTAGTAGGGAAAAGAACAAAGCTTAAACTAAAAGGCACAAAAAACGAAATAAAATAATAAAAAAATAAACTAAAAGGCACAGAAAAGGATAAGGATAAGGGATCGTCCTAAAGTGAGAGAAGTGTTTTTTAGCTGGATTTATCTAAATATAACAAACTATACATAAAGTCTGTGCATTTCAACTTGAAAGTAAGATAACTAAAACTTTTAGAATTAAGAATAATTGTTGCTGCAGATTTTAATTAATTTTTATTAAAATATTTTAAAATTTACATATACTTGCCATTAATTGTAATCCCCATGTATTCCCCATCACCATCTCACCAGTGCACCATCA
>JAGFMF010011700.1:2588061-2673442 GCA_019455555.1 Galemys pyrenaicus | reverse complement strand
TGGGCATTTAGGTTGTTTCCAGGTCTTACCTATTGTAAAGAGTGCTGCTATAAACATAGGGGTGCAGTTATTCTTTTGAATCAGTGTATTTGTGTCTTTGGGGTAAGATTTTAATTTAAAGTTATACTGTTTACTTGCTGTGGAAGTTAAATTGTTAATTACAGATAATTCATTCTCCATTTAGAAAATAACTAAGTAAATGGTCAATAGTCATTCAAAAGACAGACACTTCCATACTGACTACACATTGATCAAGAGTATATTTTTGTTGTATAATATGACTGTATTATAGGATTTGATGAATGATAGTGAGACCCTGAAAACTTTGCTTCACATATTAAACTTAGATTTTAAAATTAAGAAAAATGCATAAGCAATTCAGATGTAATTTTCAGTTTGTATGATTTGCTAGCCATTTGTTTTAGCTTAATTGATAAATGTGGGGTTTTGAGCATCAATTAAAAACAACAAAATGCCTTTTCAACAACAACAAAAAGAATAATTGTTGCTGGATAATAATAAAGGCAGCCCACAGTGGCTAATGTACCTGTCCTGGGAGTGTACTTAGAACTCAATATATATAGGCTTATGAATAGAATTAAAGGAAGTAAAATTTGGCAAAAGATAATGGCTTCAAGATACTTAACTGAAAAGTCATCCTTATAATTATTTTCCGTTAAGCAAAGGTCTCCTAAATGCTAAAAGGAGAATAAAATATGCAATGGTAAAGAGAAACTTAAATATAGAATGGAATGAATAATGAAGTCCTGTATAACAGAATTTATTTATAAATGTCTAATGTTTCCTTTAAAACATGAGGCTATCCAGACACCTAGAATATATACACTAAATTACTGTTACTGTTCACCTATAAAAGGTTCAGGTGTAAATAACTTTGGATACAGAGGAGTGACTACATTTTTATGCATATTGTTTTAAAGTGATAATTTCCATGTCCTACCAGACAATAAGGTTGACTGAACTGAGACCCACCCCAAAACAAAGAAAAATGCTAGATAATACGTAACAAAACAATTCTTTTTAACATACAGCAAAGCTGAGACAAAGGAAAAAAAAATTAGGTAGTGGAGTGAAGTTTTAATTCTAAGTCAGAAGATGGAAATGGGGGCAAAGAAGTCAGAGTGTATCAGGGGCTGAGGTTTCTGAACTCAGAGGGGGTGACCAAAGTCCATTTGTGTTACTATGTAAGCCCTGGGCTCTCTTATAATGAGAGAAACTATAAGGGGGGGGGGCTGCAAATAGACCTAGGGACTTTGTCTGGGAACAGTCTCACCTGGACTGAGGTTGGAATACCTGTGGATATGAGACCATTATTGTGTGACAGGCAGAAACATTAACAGATGAGTAAAAGTGCTTAGTCATGGTAAGGAAGTCTAAAGATCCATAACCCAGCATCGGTCTTAAGAGAGACAGACTCTGAAGATGCAATCAGTGGACAAACTACACTCAAGAATTCCAGGTAACATTACAATCTGAAAAAGAACGCTAAAGTAACTGTTCTAGAACAATCAAAGGGGCAATAGGAGACAACTGTATGTGGAAACACTCTTAAATCTTCACAGTGGGAAAGTCATTCAACCTACCTTCGTCGAGTATCAGTGTGTCTGACAATATGCTGGATGTGGGGGGTATAGCAGTGAGTAGAAAGTCCTAGACTTATGGAAATGACATTCCAATGTTAGAGACAGACAAGTAGCACATTACATGGTGTCAGATAGTGATCCATGTGGTGAAGGACCAGGAAGACACATTAAGGAGCCAGTGGGAGAGATGGCTTGATGGTCCACGGAAGTCCTCTCCCAGGTGGTAGCTGCAATCTGGACAGTTACCTAAAGTCATGAAGACTCTTTTTTTTTTTTTTTTTTTTAGATTTATTTATTTATGCATACAAGAGCTAGGTACAGGCCAGAGTCCAGGGAGGGGAGAGGATTCACCNAAGACTCTTTTTTTTTTTTTTTTTTTTAGATTTATTTATTTATGCATACAAGAGCTAGGTACAGGCCAGAGTCCAGGGAGGTGAGAGGATTCACCAGAGACAGAGTGGCGAGCAGAACAGGCAGACTGATCAAAACACAATGCTGAGGGGAGCAGTGGGCAAGGTAGGAGAGGTCTCCTGCACCATGTGGGTTCCCTCCCTGGCCGGCAGCAGGGATCAAACTCATGCTGTAGTGGCTGCAGTTTGCTTCATAGTGTGTTGCTTAACCCACTGCGCCACCAGGGAGGCCCTTGATGGGACTCTTAGTACAAAGCATTATGGAAAGACCAGATGAGCTAGAAAAAAGTGAAAATACAGGGGCCTTCCTGGTGGTGCAGTGGTTTAAGCTATGCACTATGAAGCAAACTGCAGCATGAGTTTGATCCCTGCTGCAGGCCAGGGAGGGGACCCACATGGCGCAGCAGACCTCTCCTACCTTGCCCACTGCTCCCCTCAGCATTGTGTTTTGATCAGTCTGCCTGTTCTGCTCCCCACTCTGTCTAGTGAATCCTCTCACCATCTGTGACTCTGGCCTGTACCCCAGCTCTGGTACACATAAATAAATCTTTTTAAAAAATGAAAATACAATGTAAAAGAATAGAAGCTATATATATTAAAATATAGTCTCCATAGAAATGATTTTACATGCATATCCTTATTTAAAATATAGTATAATACAGTATTTTATGCCAGGATCCCTTTTTATGGCTTTCTGACACATAAGTCATTTAGACCACAGTGTAAACAAGTCAGGTTCATCTGATGATACAGTGCAGCTATAAATCTAACATTTCAATGTCTTAATGGTTTCTCAGATACAAAACATTTTGTTAATGTGTGTACATTACTATTAAAACTACATTATAATGCCACTGCTTTAATAGCTTGGACTCCTATAATAAATATAGTTCTTAACATAGTTTCTAATGTCTTAACACACCAATGGACACATCAGTGGACCCTACTTCTCAACGTACAAAAGCATTATTACCAGTGTCATCATACCCTGCCACAAAGTTTTTTAATGTGCTTTTTTAAAGTCTTCAAATTAAAGTCAACCTTGAGGCAACATTAAAATACATACATAAATCACTATAATCCACCCAAAGAACCAAGTTCTTCAGTATATAGGCTAGTTAAATTTATTTAAACACTTACAAAGAATCATAAATGGATTTAATGATGCATGACAGATTTCAGTTATTTTATGGATTAGTATCATTGCCAAATGTAGCAAAATAATGTTACAACGAGAACTGCTTCTCAAATTAATGGCTTAAATTTAGACTTATATTCCTTTGCAGTCAAGAGAATTAAAATAGTATTTGAATAAGTATTTTAAAAGATTAAGCATAGAATCCAAACTACATAAGAATTGCAGTAGAAGCCCTGTATCAAAAACTAAGTAGTCTGTGTATTCAATACATCAATACAGACTAAACAGGGTGGTTTACCACATAAAGGAGAAAATGAAAGATGCCAATGATCTGCTGTGACAAGCGGCAAGCCAAGTCAACAACTACTAATACAATTAGGATTTGGCAGTCATATCCTATTTTAATAACCAATACTAAGAGGATTGCTTATATAGGAAAGCAACTAAGTCATTCTTTCCAAAAACATGAAACCACCACTTTAAATGCAGTTTATAGCAAGTAAATAAATCTTGGGGGAAAGTGAATCAACATTAGTTTCATTTTTTGAAGACACCTAGACATGTCTGATTTGGAAATAGTTAAAACTTGATAACCAGATGGCTTCAGATTGTTACTTTTGCCCCATCAGGTAGGGCTTTAAGTATGTTTATTTAGATATATTTTTGAACAAGTTATCTATCCTATCTCATGATTAAATCCATGCATATAAATAAATATCTATAAAATCCCCACACAGGAATCGCAATACTGAAATATGAACCAAAAAAGGGAGCCAAAAACAAATGAAAGCACAATCTGCTACACAATTTAAAATATTTATTTTTAATAGGATAGTTACATAATTTGTGGTGATAAATTAAAGGGAAAACTCAGTTCATTAGGAAGTGTTAATATAAAATTGAAGGTGTTGAAAGAAGCTGTTTCTCCAAAATATAATTAAGTCTTAAGTCTTGTCTATCTGCACTTCTAAGAAAGGAATAACAGCAACTATAAAAATAATCATTTCACATTATATCTGTAATATTTCACAGCATAGTAAACTTTATAGTAGAGAGCTACTATATAAGTCCAAGGAAATAGTAATAATGCTCACTATATAGGTAGAAATAATATGCTTACTAAACTATTTTAAGAGTAAAGTGACATATTTTTGAGTGTCAAGTAAAAGGAATAATCTATTTAAAAAGACTAGATTCTTTAAGAAGACAAATGTGAATGTATACCTTCACATGGAGAATGGGGTATAAAAAAGTGTTTCCATTGAACTTCATACTTTGAGAGGTCTTATGCAGAGCTGAACTAATGGGGTCAATATCTTTGAGCATGTATCCAGAATGTCCAAATTAAAATAACAATAGCAGCCAGAATTTCAACTTTTGTAATGGATGAGATTATCATGTAGTAGTGAGACTGAAGGAGATAAGATATAGGACCAGTGACATTTCAAGAGTGGAAACTTGATATTAATACATGAGATATGTGTGTGTATAAAATTTAGAAGGAAAGAAAAGGGTATCAATTGCCAGGGAACAGAGAATAAACTTCAGGGAGCTTTAATATACACTGTTTCCTCTCTTTTGAGCAATGTGATAGCATTTCTAATGTGACTTTCAACCAAACCTATGCCTCCACCCTTCCGAGAGGTGTGATAAGTTTAGGGCTCACCCTTCAAGAACAACTTTTCAGGGTGTTATTTTCATTGGTCACTTCCTCTAACAAAGACATTTTTTTAGTGTTACTTTGCTTTTCTTTATCCTTAAAAACTGAGTGTTCTTAGATCAGGTAGTTTCTGGAAGCCAGTCTTTGTTTCAACCCACACAAAGAGAGAAAAGGGTCCACTACCCTGACAGAATTTACCATCTACCCCAAAATGAATATAAATGCTCTGGGTTTTATCAATAATGGAACAGTAAAATTATTTATTGAGCAGGTATCATGTACCAGGCACTCTTACAAATCTATTTTTTATTTAAGTACCATTAGTTTACATAGTTTGTAAGTATTTTATAAGTATAGAATCTCCATGCATTTCTCCCCATTCCATCACCATACATTCACCATAGTGCACTCATTATCAAAATACCCATAGTCCACCATAGTCCATTGTGCTATCTCCCCACTTTGTTTTCTTTCCTCTCCATCTGGATGTCTCAGTTCTGTGGTCAGGTGTCAAGGGTTAGTTTTAAATTTGACTTTATCTGACCCTTTGGTTGGTTTCTCTGCATTCCACATGTGTCACCATCTGATATTTATCTTTCTCCTTTGCTTATCATGATCCCTTCCAGCTCCATCCATGTTGCCACCAATAGTTTGAATTTACCTTTGATTGCTGAGTAATACTCCATTGTGAATATATACCACCTCTTCTTGATCCACTCATTTGTGCTGGGGCACTTAGGTTATTTCCATGGTGTAACTATTGTAAATACTGCTGCAATAAGCATGTGAGTGCAAGTTTCCTCAAATTAGTATTTTTGTGAGTGCAAGTTTCCTCAAATTAGTATTTTTGTGACCTTTGGTTAGATACCTAGGAGTGGGATTATTGGTTTGTATGTAGATCCATTTTTAGTCTTTTGAGGAAACACCATACTGTTTTCCACAGAGGCTGGACCAGTTTACATTCCCGCCAACACTTGTAAGAGAGTTGCTTTTTCTCTATATTCTCTTTGATCTCTATATTCTTTTTGGTCTTCTTGATATGGGCCATTCTCAGCTATTAGGTAAACTCACTGTGGTTATGATTTGCATTTCCTTGATGGCAAGTAGGTAAGTGATTAACATTTCTTAAAGTTCCTGCTGGCCATTTGTATGTCTTTGGAGACATGCCTATTTAGTGATTCTTTCCATTTTTTTGGATTATTTTCTTTTTGTTGAGCTATATGAGCTCTTTGTACAACTTCAATATCGGTTCCTTTTCAGATGTATGGTGTGCAAACACTTTCTCCCATTCAATGGGGTACCTTTTGTTTTTGAGATGGTGGTTTCTTTTGTTGTGTGGAAGCCTTGTTTAGTGGAGTCCCAGTTATTTATGCTATTGGAGACAAATCTGCAGACATCACTAAAACTTATGAAGTTTCTTCCTAACCCTATGTATTTTATGGTTTTAAGTCTTACATTCAAGACTTTTATCCATTTTAAGTTGATTTTTGGATATGGTGTAGAATAGTGGTCTAGTTCCAACCTTTTGCAGGCAAGTGTCAAGTTTTCCCAATACCAGTTATTGAAGAGGAATTTCTTGTTTCAGTATATATTCTTGACTCTTTTGTCGTAGATTAGCTGTTCACCTAGAGGTGGGTTTATTTCTGGGCTTTCAATTCTATTCCATTGGTCTATATGTCTGTTTTTGATCGAGTACCATGTTCTCAATTATTATGGCTTTATGGTATAGTTTGAGGTCTGGGAATGAATTGCATATGACTAATGCAATTCATATGAATTTCAGTAATGTTTGCTCCACTTGTTTGAAAAATGCCATTGAGATTTTTATTGGGATTACATTGAATCTATACATTGTTGTGTAGGCTGAACATTTTGATAATGTTGCATCTTCCAAATTCATGGAGCTATTACAAATCTTTCCTGTGTGTATCCAAAGTAAATTTCAAAATAGCCTCTGAACTGATACTTTCCTTACTCCTCCTAGCTGTAGTGCTGCCTGTTTATGCCCATGACACCACCTCTTGATCTGAACTACAGGCTTTTGTTCAGTATTATTGTAATTCTAATTCTTTTTAATTCTATTTAAGCCCCTAATTCCATCAAGGTTGTTTAACAGGATTTTCAGAAAAGACCATGTACTAAATATTCTCACTTAGTTTGAAGAGTATTGTCCAATAAATGATCAAATGGCATTTATTTTTGCGACTTACATATTGATGCTAGCAAACATTCCTGTGAGCACTTGCTATGTGCCCTTTCTTGTTCTGGGTGTTGTTACTTTTTACTTACACATTTAATTCTGCTAACAATCTTGAAGTAGGTATTATCATGAGAACTTTGTAACTTGCCCAAGGTCATACAGATAGATTGTACTACAATTGGAACTTCCAATGATTATTTTAGTTGTGTTACTTGAAACCACAAGGTTATAATCTTTTTTTTAAAGGTCTTTTTTTGCCAATCATAACTGCACTTTCAAGATCACATCTTAAAAGAACATCTATAAAGTATGAATGAGTTTTAATGCCATTAGCTACATTCAGTCTTCTAACATTTAGTGTAAACAACAACATATTGAGGCTCTTATTCTCTCTTTAGAATGCTTGGTCAATAAAAACAACAAAAGTAGTTTTCAGAAGTCTGTCTTTCAAATTGAACTAAGCAATTAAATTCATTTATAGACTTACTGTGCTAGATACAGTAATTTAAAGTGGAATTTGGAGTATCTTTTACAGTAAAAGGTGATTTTCATGGTTGTCATGGGGCAAGAGTAAAGACTCAACTGAGTATTTTATAGTGAAATCACCATTGATCATTGTTATGAAGACTTTTTTTTAACTTTACATAACATTCCTATGCTATGACTTTTGTACAGATCTTATTCAAAACCCTAATAGCGACAAAAAGCATAATGCAAATACAGTGGATCCTTCTTGGATTGTCTCAGAAAAGAATCAGTAGAAATCATGCCAGCCCATTCCACATCACTTGCAAGCAGCCAGAGCAAGGAAGTGTCTGGCCAGCAGGCCTCTAAGAACAGCACCCTGGAGATGCTCTAGAGCACTAGGGCAAGGTGCAAGTTACACTGCACACTCCACTCAGGAGGTCACAATTAGCATTTTTGAAAAATGAATAGAATTGGAAAGATCAGAGGGTGTCACTGTAGTAAAGGTGTTTTATGATACCATTATTTTCTCTGTGTGTCTCTATGAAGGTCATGTATCCTAAAATGCACTCCTATTTGTGGATCTTGGACCAGAAAGTTGGAAAGCCACTGGCCTACTGAGTATTAACCACATGCAGTTTTTCAGTACTTTGTAACTAAGCTCTGCATTTAATAAAATGGACTTCTGGGTTCTTCAGAGCAAGGAAAGCTAGTAATAGTGAATGGATCATTGATCATAGAAGGAGCCTTAAAGTTCATCTGGCCCAGATACCCACTTAACATATGGAGGTTTTCTGTAAGAGCCCCATTCTGGAGCAAAGTCTGCCTCTTCTTTGCTATACAACTAACTCTTCGAAAGTTCTTCATTTTGCCAAATCGAGATTGAACAGAAGGCTGCTGCTTTCACATGACAGCTTTTCATGTGTGTGAATTTAGTTCTATGTAACTTTTTCTGAATAACCATGGGTTATAGAAAAAAAAAAAAACATGAAAATAATCACCCATTATCTGACCCAGAGGCATCAGCTTGGGACATTCCTGGCTATGCCCTTTCCCCCTGCCTTCTCCCGGACACACTACATCACTCTTCTCTCTGCGGATCCTCCCGCATGATTATCACAGCAGCACCATATCCCAGCATATGGCTGATTCTTGACTTTTCCCCAATAACTTATTATTTAAACCCTATTAGATGGCAAGATTTTCACCTTAATACAAACATCCTGTAAATTCTTTATGATAATTCTTAGATGAGATTACTAGGTTAAAGCTTATGCAAAATTATAAGGTTTTTACACACTGTCAAATTGGCCCCCAAAGCTGTGCCTACTTTCTCACAGATGACACAGAAAGTGCACCTACTGCTAACTTCAGGAAAAGGCTTTAGTTTGCTTCCCATCTTTTCCATTTGGTGCCCCCCAAAAGTCTATTCTGTTTTAACCTGCAGAGATTAAAAACTTTTGATATATTTACTGGTATATAAATGATATTTATTTTTTATTTCCTCTTTTGTGAATCATCATGCCCTTTGTCCCATTGTCTTTGGAGATTTGAAAATCCATTCAGCTCTTTAAGCATTTGGAGAAAACTGTTCTGCTCCGCGGAAGCATTGTCTCTGTTGACTTGAATACAAGCTTCCAGAAAAATTTTTGAAGCTGAAAACAGCATTGGCTAGTGCAGTTAAGTCCACAATGTGTTTTTTTCCCCTTGTAAGGATGACTTTGCTAAGGAACACACCAAATGTAAGTGACAGGAATTTTGTAAAGGTAGAAGGGAAGTCACACTTTTAAATATTTATATACTACAATTAAAAATCAGAAATTGCAGTAAATTTCACCAGAGAGGTGATGACGATCTTTTGTATTCCTTTCCTTGCATCACAAACAAATTATTGACTAGTTGCATTGAGTCTGATTTATCCCACAACAAAGCCACAAACACCAACAAGAAACTTAGACCACCAGGAGGAGGCTACAGTGTCCCCCAAGTCAAATGAAAGGAAATCTGGTTCTCATTTCCCTTAAATATCTTAATGAAAATGTAACCCCAAATGCCTTAAGGAGTTTCACATTTGTCCAAAGAACAACCCAATTTCTAGAGTTAAAAACTGAGGTGTTGGTACCTCAAAAATGTCCCATACCAAGTTCATTAAAAAAGAACAACAATCATTTCTTTCTTCCTCTCTCACAACTTCTTCCAAACCCTTACCATTGTGCAGCACAACTGCAGTAGCTAGCTTCCCAGTGAGTCTTCCTGCCTCCTGTGTTGCTCTCTTTAAATTTACCCTCTATACTAAGTCGACACAAATGCCTCTAAAATAAAATTTTAATCATTCAGTGGCTCCCATCGTTAGGAGATCCCATTTCCTAGATCATTAGCATGGCACAAAAGGACGCCTGCGTTCACATACATCTCTAGCTCTCCTGGTCTGGGGATCCTTGCAAAGTGTGATGCTTGCTCTTGCCTCCATGCTCAGGCCTCCCCTCTGGCTGCTAATTCTCCTTCTGCAACCTCAGGAACTTAGCTGAAGGATAAACTACTATTCTTGAAGTATTTTCTGATCCAATTCTCACATCCCAGGCTGAAGTCGGCATCTTTCCTTGGTGTCCTTGTCACATTTTGGAGAAGTTAGTAGATTTTCTCATCTATTTGATAACCCTGGCCTAACAGGCTGTGGGGTCTCCAGTTGCCCTAATTACGTGGTATTGTAATGAACCCTCCTATGTGTCTCTTGATAAGAGCTTCTTGAGATGTCCCTGTCATCTCACTATATGTGGTGATTGTCACAATGTATGGTGCATAGCAAGTGCTCAACCAGTGCTTGTTGGATAACTCAACTGACTCCTAAAGGTAAATTGGTATGCTTTAAAAAAAAAAAAAAAGCTTATTACTTTCATCTTGAACAAACCAGCTAAATTAGAAGGTAGTGACTAGTGTAGCCCAGGCTCATTTCACAAGAAAATTCCTGGAGTTTTAAAATAACAATTTCTTCTACTGTATATTGGCATACATACAATTTTGTGGACACCTATCTTCTGAGTAAGCTAAAATTCACTTATACATTTCATCCTCAATTACCTCTTGTGAGTACAGGATGCCCACCTCGGGTTAGCACACTGCTATATACATCCTAAGCGCTCATTACATGTCTCATAACTCTTGAACAGGTGAATTTCTGGTTGCCTGCCCTGCACACAGTTCTCTGGTCTTCTGGGGATACAGCCTCCATGTGCCCTAGTAATGGGTCCAGCAGATGTGTCTAAATATGAATGGGTCCTTGACTAGTGTTGCTTGTTTGAGAATGAGCACCCAGGGTCAATCTGAGTTTCCAATGTGTTTTTTAAATCTTAGGATCAAGGAACATGTGAGCTAGTTAGTCCCTTTTTAGTAGTGGGAGCTGCCAGATGTAAAACTTGACAGCTGTTGGTGGCCATATGCAGAATGTGATATACAGTTATTTGCATCGAAGGAAATGAAGCCAAGAGGGACAAAGAAATAGATGAGATGACAAGAGTCCAGGTTATGTTCAGTAACTGGTCCCCAAGTTTTCTGGGCTCTGATGCCCCTGGTTGTGTGAGCTATTCCACTCCCTTCACATAAACTGGCTCAGCCTGGATGCCTGTCATTTGCCAGCAAAAGAATCATGATGGTATGAAAAGATAAATGAAAAAGTGATTTGCCCAAATCTTCTCACTGACTCTTCCAACCGATTCAACCAGATGGTTTGGCATAATGAAGGCATGGGCTAATTTACATGAGGCTCCTATTCAGAGCAGGAAGGTATTCATTTTGAAATACATTTCAAACAAAAGTAAGTTTCAGGCGCTCTATGCCAAGGCAAATCTAAAGCGTTCAATCCCGGTCTCACGCGTGTAAAGAACGTGTCCGCTTTCCTTCAAAAGACTCTCACAAATTAACTGTGGGTTTGGAATCCCCATGGGGGAAACTGAAAAGGCTTCTTTTCAGATTTCTTTTTGCCTCTGGAGCTGTTGAATAGTGCAGGAGGCAGGAGAGAATTTTCTAATGGAGAAATGATTTTTCCCAATGATTAGAACAAAACCGATGGCCGGCACGGCACAGCTCCGGCCAGCACGGGGGCTCCTGCTGGACTTCACAGGAGTCTGGACACAAGCACCCCTTGCTGATGCCACCAGGCAGCCTTGGCAAGGCACAGAAGTGCAGCTGCTGCCATATAAGAGTGCAGTGGCTGTAGAGGAAGCAGGCAGAGGGACAGGCGCCCTGGCCACAGCTCTCCATTCTGGGGCATGGTGCTGATGGCCCGGAGGTCCCAGGTGGCTTACACCTTGGTGCTCTGACTGCCCCTGGCACGCAGCCTTCCTTTCCGGCTGCCCTGCTTCTCGGCAGACACCTGCTGCTGGGGCGCAGCCGGGCTTTGGTCCTGCAGTGCTCCATGTTTGTGGGGACGTTTCTCTTCGGTTTGCTGTCCAGAAGCACTGTCCTCTTGGACAGCGCTCTCTCGGGCCTGACTGCCCTGATCCGCTAGTGCCTCATGCCCAGGCTCCTTGGTGTGGGCTGCGGCCACCAGCTCCGCTTGGTTGGCTGCTGCAGTCTCTCTCTTCTGAGACCGTCCCCGTCCCTTTTTAGGAACCTGTTCTTTCCTCCCTGGACCCTCCACAGGAGCAGAACTGCCCAATGTGGCCTCCACAGAGGGCTTTTCACTCTGGAAAGGGCTGGTGTGCATTGGCTGATCACTGTGGGCACTTTCATTTTCTTGAGATAATCCTCCAGAATTCTCTCTCTTCAAAGATGGCCTTTTTTTGGACACAGCTCTCTTCTGAACTAGGTTATTTGAGGGGAGCTTGGTATGAGTCTTTTTTCTGGAATAATGTCCTTTTTCATTTTTCTCTTCCTGTAAGTAGGGGTCTTCAGGCAGTGGTGCAGCGTGAGGTGGCTCTGGGATTTCTGATGTGTGTGCTTTTCCTTTCTGGTTCCCAGGAGAGCTGGGGCGAGGGTGGTGGGGTGCCTTTGAGGGCGTCGGCTTACTCTGGGACTCTGGCTGCGAGGCTGTCCGATGGCCTGGCGCCGTATTTTTCAGATGTGCTTGTCCTTTAGCTGTCTCTCTTTGGGTTGGGAGTTTTTTTTTTCTAGCACCCGTTGACTTCCCTGACTCTTGGTTTTGGGATGAAGGTTGCAGATCTGGAATCTTCTTACTAGAGGAATGGCCTACTTTGGAGGCTTGCCTTTCCTTTGCAGGGTGAGATCCTCTGTTCTGAGGCTGCTGCTGTTCTGTGAAGGGCGTGGAGATGCGAGGGAGCCTGACTACCTGAGCCTCCTCTGCTGGCGGGTCAGGTGCCTGCTCCTGGACCGGTGGGCTGATGGGAGGGAGTTTCACTTCCCTGACTGTCTCTTCCTGGACCTGCTGAGGACTGGGACCTATATGGGGAGGGCTGATGGGAGGAAGTTTACTGGGGTCACCTTCTTGGACTGGCAGAGGCCTGGGAGAAGGAGTCATGGTTTGATCTGAGGCTGTCCCTAATGCATCCTCCCTGCTGGGGGAGAGCAGTTTGGGCGTAGGCCTTGGACTTTGGAGGGGAGCAAGGACCCGCGGCTGGGGCAGTCTGGTGGGGGCCAGACGGCTTCTGGGAAGCAAAATGGCTGGGGGCTCCCTGTCCTGGGCCTGGTTTGTATTTGTTGAGTCTTGGGGATGTGGCAATTCTGGGTAAGGAGTGCCAGCCCTAACAACTTCTGCCTTTGGGGATCCCTCTTCTAGAGGTTGTTGCCTATCCCCATCAGGGTGGGAAGGATCTCTTGGAGGCTTGTGATGGGAACTGGTGGGTGGCAGCTTGGCTGACTCAGTTTCCTGATCCTGGGGTTTCTGGGGGTTGAGGGATGTTGGGCCAATGGGGGTTACCTTGGCCTCCCCTGATTCCTCATCTTGCTCTGGCTGCTGTGGAGGCCCTTGGGAAGGAGCAGTAGAAGATGGTCCAACTTTACTCGCTTTCCCCTTGGATGTCTGGACCTCGACAGGGAGATCTGTGGTGGTTTTTGGAGAAGGATCTAACCGTTGAACATCCCCTTCCTTCTGGTTTGGGGATGTGTCTTGAGTCTGCTGGGGAATAGCAAGTGCTGATGAGTTGGACTCGGAAGGTGGCTTGTCTTCGACGTGGCTATTGGGAGGAAGCTCTTTTTGGTGAGTTTCTCCTTCCTGGTTCTGGGAGGGAGCCAAGTTCTGACTTTCAGGGACATTTGCATGAATCTGCATTCCAGAGAGATGATCTGTTATCTTGCCATCTGCTTGCAGTTTCGCCAAGCGTCTTGGGGAGGGAACTAGGTGTGCTGGTACCCCAGAGGGTGTTTTCTTGCTAGAGGGAATGCCTGCTTTAATATAGAAAGAAGTTAGCTAAAGAGGTACAGCTGTGTAACTTTAGAAATTAATAATTAAACATGTCTTTCCCTTTGTGCAAAAGGCCTTGAACAGAATAAAATGACACAGGTGAAGAATATAATCATGCTTTCTCCTTGGGGATACTAAAGGCCTAGAATTCTCTTATTTAGCCAACTGAAAACATGAGCTTTAATGAATAAACATAGAGATGTAGTCACAGAATCAGAATTTGTCTCTTACCACTGGCGAGTGTTAAGAGAAGTTTCAAAGTGATTGAGATTTAAAATGTTCATCACTTTGGAGATTAAGGCTGCTTTTGATGGAAGAGGATGGGCAGCTAAGCCAGATGGACACCCACTTGTTCCTTGTCTATAGCAAGCCTCTTAAGACTGTGAGGAGTCAAGTTGGGTTACTAATATCTCAGCAGGCACTCATAAATAAACGATGAAGGAAAGAATAGATGTAACGGAATCATAAGGCACCATGGCTCAGAGAAGGTGTTCCATCATCACCCATCCCCACAGCTGCCCTTTCACCTCTAAGTCTGTCCTGACTTTAAAAATGGCTTTCAGGGCCCTCCCTGGTGGCGCAGTGGGTTAAGCAACACACTATGAAGCAAACCGCAGCCACTGCAGCACGAGTTCAATCCCTGCCGCTGGCTGGGGAGGTGACCCACATGGTGCAGGCAGCCCTCTCCTGCCTCACCCACTGCTCCTCTCAGCAGTGTATTTCAGTAGATCTGCCTTTTCTGTTCTCTGCTCTGTCTGGTGATTCTGTCACCCCCCACACCGCTGGCCTATACCCCAGTGCTTGTATGTATAAATAAATAAATCTTTTAAAAAATGGCTTTCAGAGGCCACTGGCAATGCTAATGCTGCAGATGGGAGTTGCTTCCATCAATCACCATGAGAATGAATTCTCAGAGTGACTCTAGTGTCATAGACACAGTCACTCCCAGCAGACACTTATTTAGGATAGATGCTCATGGCCCAGTGTCACCTTATGCCATCCATAGTGCACAGCTATGCAATGCTAGTGGTTGGGGGTGGTACACCTGTCTGAAACAGCCTTGAAGAAATGGTTTAGCTCATTTGGGATAAGACCTGATACACAGAGATAGCAAACCATCCCCCTACAAACCTGGGTGAGCTTGGCCTACTCCAGGTTCTCACCATCCACCTATTCTGGGTATCTATCAGAAAGGAGTGGGAGCAAGGACATGCTCAGTTTCTGAGCGTATGTCCTATTCATCATTCTTACCTCCCTAGTTTACAAAGTTATAAATGAGAACTTGAATTTAGTTTAAAAAATAAACAAGGATAATGTAGACTAGAGAAAGTTATCAGGGAATACAGAAGTTTCTGTTTGGGTGATGAAAAATTCTGTAATTTGGTAGTGGTGATGGTTATACCACATTGTGGATGTAATTAGTGCTATTAAACTGTACACTTAAATTGGTCAAAATGGCAAGTTTTAACATAAAAAATAATAGACTAATATAAAAATAGTAAAACCCAATGCTGAGGATTCGCTTCACCTGTAGGCCCTACTGATTTCCTATAATCAGACTTGTAAGGATTTTTTTTAACAAGTCACACAATTTGGCAAATGATACCATGCCCTTTATTAGAGATAAAGGCATCACTTACAGACCATTAAATTGCTCAATTTCCCCATTTGACTCATCACCATCCTCATTTTCCTCTATCATTAGTCAGAATTTTGAATACTGATTTGCAAATACTTTATGATCTTTAAAGCAAGAATTCAGGGTTGAGGTGGATCAGCTTTTAAAAAGCTTTACTAAAATCACCAAATATTCCAGAAATCAGTTGTATAAAAAACAAAGGGCAAAGCTATCACTTACACTGAATTGTGAAGATTCGTTTTAAAATAATTATGGTTTTTACTCAGGCTTTTTTTTGGTCATCTTGCTTTAGAAATGAATATTTCTGCATTGTTGTAGGGAAAAAATAAGAATTCTGTACCTTAATAGGTACACATTTTTATTAATGATACATCTAAAGATCTCAAGGATTTACAATTGCGCTGTACCTAAAGTTACTATTTTCTGTATTAGATGAAAATTTAATCTTGTTTGTCCCTGATGAAGGTTTGCATTTCTGGGTTCAGTCTACGGGTGGCTCTACTCAGAACCGACAGAACTTAGGTCTACTTTTCATCATTTTGTTTCACTCAACATTAAGTGCAGAAATTAAAACTGCATTCTGATTCACAAATGAGCAACATAAAATTACTAAAAAGAAATGTGTTCTTCAAAAATTTGGGAATAGTTTTCAGTTACTCTGACACAGGATCACTGCCTCTGTGAAAACAATGCCACTGGCCAGCAGATCTCTTTGCACTGGAGCCTAACACACAGTCTAATCCAAGTGGGGAAAACCTCAGCTCCAGAAGAGCAGATTCTAACAATATCCCCATGATATGATCTATGGTGGTTTTTACCTTTGTTTTTTTAGAATTGGGAGTTCAAAGTGATTTTTATAATCAAATTGATGACTAGAAATTTGGTGAAATTTAAAATACAAAACTAAGGATCCATCCTCACGGAGGATGTTCTTGCTTTGCTCACAAAAGGAAACCACTGAGTGAATCCTACAGCCTGGTGGTGAGGCTGAAGAACCACAGCCCCTCAGAGGCCAGCATGCCCAAGGAGCTCCACGCACTGGTATGAAGAGAGTTGAGTAGAGAGGAACATGTGGAGGGGGCACTCTGGAGTAGTGAGCAGAGGCGTCTAAGGGCACACACCTTGGTCCAGGGGAAACTGAGGCTGAGGTGCTCCACATGATTGGAGACCCGAGCAAGGAGCACAACAGAGAATGTACTCCACATACACTCTCCCCCCACACAGAATTGATCTGCACTGGCACCATAACGTGTACTCACAGAGAGGTGGGATAAGGGGAACCAGACCTCTGCCAGCTTGCCCACAATAGCAGCTGGCCACCTCCATGCCCCTCCTCCGTCCCATTGACTACAAGTCCCTCGCTGGAGGCACTTAAGATAGTCTGCAACATACAGACATACACAGGCATAAGTGCAGCCCAGCGCCACCTGCTGGAAAATTAAAAAGATAAGTAGCTTAGTTGTAGTTGACCCAGATTAAACAAATAAAAAACTAGAATAATTTAAAGTAGCAAAATGGGAAGAAAGAAACACCTGGCAACTTGAGATCTTAAGGAGAGAACCTCTCTCTAGAACCAAACTCAAAGGTATGGAAGATTCTATTTTCCAACCAAATCGAGAATTCAAAATAGCTATTGTGGAAAAACCCAGGCACAAGGAAACTCAAAAAAGCAATTTAAGAAGTTCAAGAATAAAATTAACCAGCAGGTCAAAATTGGCGCTTTAAGTGATAAAAACACATCTAGGTTCTGAAGACTCAATAAGTGAGATCACAGGGCTATAGAGTTATGTAGCCAAAAATTGGATGACCTAGAAAAAATAGAAAACATGAACAGACCCATTAAGGGTAAGGAAATTGAAACAGCAACCAAAAACCTCCCAAAAAATAAATTCCCAGGACCAGATGGCTTCACTTTGAATGCTACCAAATTTTCAAAGAAAAACTAATATCTATACTTTTCAAGTGTTTCCAAAAAATTAAAAAAGGAAAGCTTTCAAATAATTTTCACAATGAACCATCATTCTCATTCCAAAACCGGTAAAAAATCAAACAAGCAAAAAACCAAAATCACAGACCAGTGTCTCTGAACATACATGCAAATATCCTCAACAAAATACGAGTAAACAGCTTCAACATTGAGAATTATACAATACGATGAAGTGGAAGTTATTCCACAGAAAAGAAATGGTCAGTTGCAAACCAATTAATGTGGCCTGATCATATGAACAAAAGACCAAAACCATGTGTATGTCAACAGATGCAACAAAAACTTCTGACAAGACTCAACATCCTTTTATGATAAGAACCCTTAAAGTGTACAGAAGGAACATAATTCAATATAATGAGAAACCCACAGCTACCATCATAGCTAGTGATAAAAATCTAAAAGGATGCCGCCAGATGTTGACTTTCAAAGGTGCAAATGGTGCAGACACCTGCTTACTTCAGAGACTCAGAACCAGTCAGGCTCAGGGCACTGACTCGTGTTTACCCAACTCCCCAGGGACTGGTTTAAAAGCCAGAACACCAATTTATTAATTTACAATGGGAGATGGATCTGGTTCAGGGCACAGGGCAGGGTGTTCTAACGTAGGAGGCAGCCCCCACAGGGAGAAATCCACCCAGGGACCAAATTAGAGATCACAAGGTTGCTGGGTGAGCAAAGATGTCAGATTTCCTCAAGAGAAATTTCCACGGAGCTACGAAAACCTCATTAGAGACATGGCACAACTCCACCATCACAGCTTTCTAAAGAACTGAGCCTAGTGTGAAGAATCCGAGGTGCTGGATAAACACACTCAGAACTTAATGTCCCCAGCCCCCTTGTGGGCTGAGCACAGGTTTCCACTAATGCTGTTTTCAACAGGTCACAGGTTCCTCAGGACAGGCCCCTGTGTCCTACGGGACATACAGGGGAAAACCTTGGTCATTAAACCTGTTGGTTGCTACCAGTGTCACCCTGACCTGAGGAACATGTGTCAAACGCACAACAGCACAGTGAGTTTGAACTCTGGCGAAACCATATGGCCTGGCCTGCCCTAGTCTGGCCCGGATGCAAACTGACCAACACACAACTTCCCGTGGCTCAAGAGTCACAAGAGCAGAAACACAGTTATAGACAAAGCTGCACAACTCCTGATACACATCTGAAGATGTATGAGCTGACAGGTCCAAGTCTCATAGACAAGGGTTGCAGCTTAACATTAACAATTGAAGACATGCGTAGGAGGTTTAGTCCATTGGGGGCCCTCTTTTTAAATTATGGTGTTAACATATACATCATCTATTCTTTCCCAGCTTGACTATTTTCTAAGTGTACAGCTCAGTGTCATCAAGTTCATTCACATTGTTGTATAACCATCACCATTGCCCACCTCCAGTAACCAAACACTAATTGTCTCTTTTCCCCTCTACCCGCTGCCCACACCATACTACTTTTTGTTTTAGTTTAATGACTCTAGACACCGTACATGATGGACTCATATAGTACTTCAGTTTTGTGACTGGCTTATTTAACTGAGCAGTGTCCTCAAGGCTTAGCATTGTTGTTGACTATGTCAGAATTTTTCTTTAAGGCTTAATATTTCATTTTGTCTGTTTTTCTGTTGGTGGACACGTGGGTTGCTTTCACCTTTTGGTTCTCTTGAATGATGCTGCTATAAATCTGGGTGGGCAAATGCCTGTTGACGTCCCTGTTTGCAGTTCATTTCAGTGGATGCCCAGAAGTGAAGCTGCAGGGTCATATGTGGTAATTCTATCCTTAACACCTAAGCAGACTGCCTGAGGGAACAGCAGGGCCAGGACCAGGCTCCCACCCTGTGAGCAGAGGTCCTCCACTGTACTCTCTGGTACAACATTTTGAGGTCAGAAGTAAAGCAAACAAAAGGGTAAAGGAGTCTCTTGGACAGAAGCAACAGTAAATACAAACCTGCCAGTCAGAACCCTACTCTGGTCCTATAATGGAGCCAGGCTTCTGGAAGGCTGACTTCTGGACAATGAGGCTGACCTTTCTGACTGTGAATGCCAAGGCATGTTCCCAAAGGGCCTGCGTTCTGCTCACCAACATGAGCAGAGGACAGGCCCAGAAGGCTGACGCAGACAGCTTGTTTGTGGAGACCATCGCCCCAGAGGATGTATAGGGGCTCCAGGGCTAGAACCAGCTTTTACTTGGTTGAGAAGTACCCACCCTGGTAACTTGCAGATTAGCTTTCTGCTCCATAAGAAAAAAATTCTGGCACAAAAGGAAGAAGAAAGTACCTGTAGTGGGAGCCAACGTCTTGGTCGTTTCCTCAGACAACCCCAGGTATTCTCTTACCAGCTGACTCAGATTTTGGTAGGCAGCATCCAGGTCATCTGCAGCAAATGTGAGAATGTGCCTTAAGGAAGCAGAACCATACCAGAATGGTCCATGTGTGACTGCTTGTAGGACTGGTTTTGGCTACATTTAATTTTATGAATGGAGGGGGGCAGAACCTGGGAATGTGATATTACTCCTGTGATTATGTGATATTTTAAGGCAAAGGGGTTTTGCAGATGTAATTAAGATTACTTATCAGCTTGAGTTTGGATTGATCAGAAGGGACGTTATCCAGGGGAGTCAACTCTAATCACATGGAGCCCCACAGAAGGAGGATTCTCTGGTAGCAGAAGAGGAAGGCAGAGACTTGGAGCTCAAGGAAGGTTTGATGTGTGGTGGCTGACGCAAAAGTGAAGAAACTGCATGGACAGGACCTGGGAGCAGCCTATGGGAACTAGGGACCTCATTCCCACACCCAAACCCGAGAACAGTAAGCATGGATGCACCTGGGAGTGGGTTTTCTGCCCAGTGACTAACACTTCAAAAATGAAATTTGCTCAAGTTACTGACCTGCATTGATCACTGCATCAAAATAGCCTGGGAATTTCTGATTGATTTTGATATATAGGTCCACTCTCGAGACAGCAAATTCAATCTCTGCCCGACTGAATAATCCTTTTCTCCGCAAATATCCCTCATATTTTTTCTTGTTCATGGGTACCACCATGATATACCGAGGCTCAAAGTAGGAGTATTTCAAACTTCTTACACCCTAAGCATTTAAAGAAAAGATAATAAATTAGAAACATAAAATAAATCATCATGGAGACGTCTGACAATGTAGGTATAAGTAATATTGGGTTGCAGAGGGTTTTTTTATCTGTATAATTAGATATTTTCCTATAACTATCTCAAAGTTGGATTATTTCTCTCTGTTCATCAAATACTAAATTGTCATTAGAACAATTCATTCTACCTGGTTATCCTCTAGCTCATTATGCTAATGAATATGCTAAAAAAGAAAATTGCTAGCTACAGATAGGTACATTTCACAGTGGCATTGTACTGTTACTGGAAAGTAATTTCAGTTCTACATTTCACCAGGTAACCAAGCAGCACCAGGAGACAGAGCCCCCACCAGATAGAAAAGTTCCTCTGCTGTGCCAGCTCATTGAAACCTTTCCTGCATCTATTAGGTGTCCCAGCCTTCTCCCAGAGCAGGGGAGGGGCAAGTTCACGTCCCCCCGCCCTCCCCACCCTCCTCCTCACCCCAAAGCTCACAGCATGAAGCAGTGACAGGCAGTGGGCTGCAGAGCTGGAGGGCGACTGAGGCTCTGGAGACTACTCCATGCAAACCTTTAGGTTCCCTCATCAGGGAAGCAGAAGGTTGTGCTGAATGGACAGTGAAGACCCTCCCCCACCTCCATCTTATTCTCAGTAGTTTAACTCCGTGTTCGACATGTTTAAAAACTTCAGAGGGAAGAAAAAGGTATTCTTTTCAAACAGTTTCTGGAAGAATGAATGACGAGCAGTTGGGAAAAATGCCCACACTGAGGACAACCCAGGAAAGAAGAACTGGTTTCCACACTCAACCTCTCAGAAATGAGCAGAGCAGTGGAGCAGGAACCAGCATTAGTCCTGAGGGCGGGAAGAGGCAGCTCAGCTTTGTCCAGCTGCAGGCTCTCTGATTCTGCCTTGTCAAGGAAGACATTTTGGCAAATAAGCAAAACAAAATGTGCCTTGTTAGTACAGAAACAAAGAAAACCTCCTTACAGGTGCAAAGCCAGTAAATTGCAGAAAGATGAAAATCGCAGAATTTTGAGGTGAGGAAATGTGGACGAAACGTCACAGGCCTCAATGAACTGGCAACACTGCTGCCAATCCAAGACGTCAAAAAGGAATCGCAGTTTCCTCCCGCGTCGTCACTCAGGAACGTTTCTAAGACTTGGAGTCAATAGTAAAGGACACGCCAGGGTCTTGTCCTTTAGGTTTGACCTGATGGAATCATTCCTATTTTAACTTTTCTGATGACAAAAATGTTAATGAGTACTTCAATTTTTAAATGTGTCTTTTGCCATCTCACAGAAGATGACTTGAGAGAAAAATTA
This sequence comes from Galemys pyrenaicus, assembly GCA_019455555.1. NCBI lineage: Eukaryota > Metazoa > Chordata > Mammalia > Eulipotyphla > Talpidae > Galemys > Galemys pyrenaicus. The sequence continues at coordinate 2,651,566 of JAGFMF010011700.1, read as the reverse complement.
ACTGCCTAAAGATTTCAAATATTTAATAAAGCTATCTATTTTTAAAACAAATGAGTGAGCTGCTCATGCCTTCACCCTCTGTCTAAATTTTTGGAGAAGATTCTGTTACAGAGGATCACAGAGGAAAGACAGGGTATTGAGGCAGAGAGAGATGTTTCCTGAAATCTGCAAGTCTGAATTGCTAAGAAGTATAAAGAATGATGACCAGTGAGCCACCAGAGTCAAGGGACAGCACAGACCACAGTCTGTGGAGAATGAGGAATAAGGTCAACTGCAGGGAGCTGCATGGAGAGCCCCACCCTGTCAGCACCAGGCTTTCTCCGACACCACTTTATATAAATGGAGACCACGGTCTGCAACAAAAGGGATAATGGAGTGGAGTGGTGAGGAAGTAAATCCTGAGTGGCAGTTTTACTCAAAGTATACATGTGATGTCTTGTAAGCTAACTCCTGTCATTCAGTTCTTTACAAGTATTGCTTCCTGCATGCCAATGATGCACTTGAACCTAGCAACATGCTGCCTGCTCACTGCAGTCCCCTCCCTCCGCCCAACATATACACACACACAAATTCACACACACTTAAAACAGATGAACTGAATGAAAAGCACTTACCTCTATTTCCATATGGATACAGCTTGCTAGCCCATCTCTTGCAATGCCTTCGACGGTGTCCCTATTTAGTCCATAATTGTGGTTGCCGTAATTAAATGTGAGGATGAATTTCCCCTGAAAATGGAAAAATAACAAATAGTTTCCTATAACAGCTGCCATCATGGAATTTAACATAAATATAATTTTATGTCTTACATTATATGATTGCATAAAACACAAATATTAGCAGTTAGATGAGAATGACAATAGGTTTATGAAACTTAATATCACACTGTGCTAGAGAAATTTATATTCAGCATCCCAGGCTGACAAAAAACTTTTTTGAAAAACTCTGCTAAAGGCACTGAAGCTTATGATAAAACAGATCGCTTTGCTTGCCTATTCCCTGCCAAAACAGCACCGTGAACCACCAGTACTGAGAGAGCCAGGCAAATAACTCACTCTTGCCTCGGCCATTTTGGTTAAGCCAGTATGCCAGAAAGCCTCCCAAAAGCTTCCATTCTCAAAAGTCTTGCCTTTCTAGATCAGTCTGAAGGCCATGAATTTAAGGACATTCTAAAACCTTTGCATCCTCTTTTTTCTTATAAACAGAGCTCATTACTAAAATGTCCTTAGATGTTATTCAACAGATTTGTGTACGCCTTGTCACCCAAGATCTAAACACTGCCTTCTCTTTGTATTCTGGAAGTCCTGGTCTTCAGAAAGCTGAAGACCTTTTAAGAAATGCAAGTGAAAACATCACTCTCAAAATAGTGACTTTTTCCCTAGACACCATTATATTTATAAAGCCACCAGGTCTAGTCTAAACTGGAAGGCCAATGACAATAGAACAGAAAAAGAAAAATGTAGATGACCTTGAGAACTCTTACTCTCTATTCATGGGACTTTGAAATGAATCTTGAAGTATAACACCCCAAGGCCTGGTGAATTGCATAGAGAGGTGGCAGTGTTGCTAAGAATAGTAGTGGGTAGGGGTCTTTAATATCACCTGTGCAGATGGAAGATGGGCTATCAGGAGGTGGTACTTGGAAGGCCAAGAGACATAGGGTGACTCTTGTGGGGTATAGTGGGTGGACTCTGGGGAATGTGTCTTCTCTGGGTAGTAAAGAATATCCCTTCACCCCATAATCAAAGAGATTGTCAAGTGTTCACTAAAAGTTCAAAATTCAACAATGAATATTCTTAACTTTTTGTTTCCTCAATGTCATACTTTCTTTGCCCTTTGGAACAAATACCATGCCCTCTTTTATTCTAATATACATTATATCTAGATGGACAAGACATGTTTGAACTTTCTCTTCGGTGTGTAATTCAACTCATTTACTATGACTCAGGTGTCTTCGAAATTGACAACTCCAACCACTCTTCAGATATATGCTGTGAGTCTGTTTACTTTTGTGCATAAGGGCATCCTCTGTGTACCCCCAAAAACATTACCTGGAAGGACAGAGGACAGGGAGAATCTAGCCCTGTACCATATAAAACAGACCCTGTTAAATGTTTTTTTAAAGAATTGAGATGAAGTGGCTCCCTAACGTTCATTTCTTCCTCTACTAATTTCTGAAGTAGTAATACTCCTATGTCAGAAACTTCCAGGTCAGTGATCTTGTCAACACAAGAGAGAAAAAGTTTTCTATAGGAGACTATATATACCTTATTAAAAGGCTTGTATGTTTGCGGGCATGTGGCGGAAGATTTGTGCCAAGGTGAGCTTCAAGGCCATGAATTAGAGGACTATCCTAAAACAGAGAGTAGTATTAGGTTTCAGGGGAGGTTTTGGTCAGAGTGGTTGTGCACAGTAGGCATGTGGGGTGTGTAGCCAGGATTATCTGTAAGTGGGGCAGTGGGGGGTAGGCCATCTGGGCAACTGTTCTGTGTAGAGAGGGTGGAGTGTGGTGAGGCCGACGGTGTGTCATGAGGGTATAACCTGTATGTCTCTCTTCATGAAATAGTCTCAAGCTCGTTTCATAGGAAAAGAGGGTAGAGGCAAAATTCCAATGAAGGAAGTGACATTATATTAAAATCATCTTTGGTAGCTGAAGTGGTGGTGAAAATGAGTACTTCTCAAACATACATGGATTTCCGTAGAGCAAGGAAAAGCTTCAGACTAAATATACTATAGAGCGCAGTGATTTCCTAGACTCGGCGTTGGACCAGACAGGATAAGGTATGGCGCATTGGGAGCATATGTGCTACTGAGAACAGATGCGCTGAACCAAGCAAAATAAGTGCCTCAGACTCTAACGAGAGTTTGGGGGATGAATTATCTTTCAAGTCGGAGTCCTAGGAGAATGCTTCCTGCCAGTATCAAGATAACCCCTCAAATCTTTATTCAGGCTCTTAGAAATAGAAGGTCTAGGGTACTCTTGGCACATTAACGAACTACTAAAATAGAGCCCAAGGAGAGAAGGTTATCTAGCGCTTCCAGGATTCTTCTGACAAGGTCAGAGGGAAAACAGCCCAGGGATTATAGAACTTTCTCACTATGGTTTCTCTGTGAATGCAAGGGTGCTTTTCAGAATTAATCCATGTTTCATTGTATGGGTATTGGGGTATACGCCAGTCTGATATATGAGAGTGGGGCAGAGAAAGGAGGGGAGAAGGAGAAGGGGCTGGAGAGGGAGGAGCTATAACTATCAGAACATCCCTGGTTGGAGGGGATGATGATCTTTCAAAAGCGGGAACACAGGCTGCTCAGTAATCTGGCCTCAGGAACAAAATCACTGGTGTGTAGGTTTTGTTTGGTGATAGAAGGTGAAGAGATCTACAAAAGGTCTACAGGCTCACAGGCAGTGATGAAGATAGGAGGTGGTCATTTAGGTGAGCTACCCTCACAATAAAGAGGTGTTAACAGTAGACTAAACACTTGGGGGAGGGTGGGAGGAGGGGAGCATTCCTTTTGTGTGTGAAGCTTCAGAAAGAACAAATACATTTTAAGAAAATGAACTCGGAGATAAGAGTGCTATGATTAACCCCAAGCGGTAGACTTACCGGTGTTTCAGGAACCAAAAAATCACATTGAACTAGATTGTCCAGTGGGTCTACAAAACAGGCCAATAAGGGTAATTACCCTCACCTAGTGAAGAGACAGACCTCAAAGCAACTAGGAATTTTCTCCCAAATAACAAATAGCTAGGAGTTCCAGCTGCATTAAAATGCCCAGCCCCACAGACCAGAGACTTCTCAAACAGAGATGGAAGGTCAAGGCTGTACTTGCATCTGGGATAAGCCAATGGGATGGCACATAGCATGAGGAAATGATGTGTAGGGTCACAACAACTAGAAAGCAAGCCAGAGATAGCAAGCAGGAGTGGGGCCTGGCTAGAACACCCCAACCTGGGGATGCTCAATCCCAGCACCTTGTGCAGCAAATCATCTGTAAGAGCAGCACCGTATTTTCTTAAGCCATCTACTTAGTTTTATAGGAAATTTGTGATATTTTCTCCAAGATCCTAAAATAAAACCTCATTTGAAAGAGCAGTTTAGGAGCTTAAGAAAATCCATTTCCAATAAGAACACATCTCTCATAATGTAACATTTGATTGTTCTGTTTCTTAATACCATTTCCTAATCTCTCTACCAGAAAACATGTATTTATTGTACAACAGAAGTAAAGGAATGCTCTTACCATGTGGATCATTTCATCAAAAACTTCTTGAGAGATAAAATGATAATCGACTCGATCCCCTTCTCCGAAGTAAGGTGGTCTCGTGGTGTGACAGGCCCTGGAAACATACAACAGAGAAGCTCGTCTGTGTCTGTTAAGGTGGGATCCAAGATGGAAATGGGTTCAGTGTAAAGCACATTGGGAAAGACTAAAGCTGATCCAAGAATCATAAATCACTAGTAACATAACTGTGGGGCTGGAGAAGGCACTACTATTTTGAAGGACTAGACTTCAGTTTTATGTTCTGAGGATTACACAAATTTTGGCTTTGTTGACACCAAGTTTTTACTCATTGCCATTTAATCAGCTTCAAGCTCTGCTTCTCAATATCACATGATAATATAGTAGAAAACATGGCCTATTTATTACTCATATTTTCCACATTTTTTGCCTGTATGAAGGCAAACTGATTTTTTTTAAAGATTTTTTTATGCATACAAGAACTGGGTTGTAGGTTAGAGATGAGGGTAGAGAGGATTCATCAGAACCAGAGTGGGGAGCAGAACATGCAGATTGACTGAAAATCACTGCTGAGGGGAGCATCGGGTGAGACAAGAGGTCTGTTGTGCCATGTGGGTCCCCTCCCTTGCTGGGGATTGAACACATGCTGAAATACTGCGACTTATCCCCTGCATCACCAGGGAGGCCCCCAAACTGTTTTTTGTTTTTTTGTTTTTTTTTTTAGATTATCCTATGGTTTTTAAGATGGGGAATGAGCACAGGTAAATCCTTGACAGGTTACTTTATTCCTTACAAAAAAGCTTTGGGTAGGTGTTACTGTTTATATTTGACAGATGATGACGCTAAGGCACAACAATTAAGCAATGTCAGGAGATTCCGAAGTCAATTCATTTTCATATCACATTAAGAGGGTAACATCTCAACCTTGAAAATCTCTCCATGTCAAAGGCAAAGGAATTTTTATAATTCATACCACTGCCCTTCTTCCATTATAAACAAGGAGCAACTCCACTGGTAAATTTTGAAGTCTTAACATTACTTCTGAATTGCATACTTAGGGAAGAGAATGAGTTCTTAAGAGGAAGCTGTCAAAACACCATGACATTTGTTTAGTTGTTTGAACACACTGGCATTTCTTCACACACCTTGGCGGAGACCTGAGACCCTCTATCTATTGGAGTCCCTGACAGTCAGGAAAGATTAAGCCGTGAGTTGGCATCCCAGCTGCACTCCCTTAGCTAAACCTGTGTACAGTGCAATGAATTTGCATTTCTCAACAAAAGAAATGTGTGATAGGGATTTTTTTTCAGGATTTCTAAAAAAGACAAAGCAAAGAAGCACTTCGAAGCGTCTAGGGGAATGAAAAGATGGCTTCAGTGATGTGGAGAATGCTGATGACAGACCTTGCATCCCCTGCAGAACTTTCTAGCAAGAAAGACCTAAGACAACCTGCAGTGTTTTGAATCTGTCATCCAATTTTCACATATGGAAACATTCGCTGTGTAGTGTGCCACCCAAATACGAACATCTTTCAAAGGAAATACTTCATATCGAAAGCAACGTTTCACTAAATTTACTTAGGGAAAAAAAGATGCCAGATTTCAGACAAGGACATTTTCCTGGGCTATCAGTTTCAATATCCTTCCTCTCCCTTGTCTAAGTATAAATTCAGTGATAATTTACATTTCTGTGGGTTTGTTATTTACTAATTAATTCACTAGTTAAAACATGGAAAATTAGTTAAAATTTGGCTTGTAGTGGGAGCCATATGCTGTCAGTTTCACTAAACAGCATGGGTCTTAAAAGTCTAAGGGTGAGGTTGGACAGTCCAAAGGCCAACTCATGGGCCAGCTGTCATCAAGGATCCTGACAAACCAAGTGCATGGAAAGGAAGACTGGGAGGGAGAGGAATCTCGACGACAAGGCCAAAGAATGTAATGGTAAATTAATTATCGAGGGAAGCCTAATAGAGCAAAAGATGTCTAAGAAGTTAGCAGGTGAATGAAGAAGTAGAATTTTTACAGTGTGGTTCAGAAGCATCTCAATTCTGGACCAGACTGCTCAGGAAATAACGGACTTCTTGTTACTGCAAATATTTAAGTAGAGGCTTGGCTGTGAACACATTGAAATTCAAGCAGAATATAGCACGTATAGGCAAGTGAACTCTTTCCATGGGTATCCACCAAAGGTCAGGTTTTCCTAGGACATTCGGTAGGCAAATTGGTGCTAATGCTCAGTGCAGATATGTGTCAATCAGTGGCTGTCAATTTAAGAGATCATGAACACATAAGATTTCACTAACACTGTGTCTGAGTATCTAATTCCAGAAGTCATTATTTTGTCCACATTCCACTAAATACATACTACTATCTAACTCATGCCATTTCTCCTGTAATTATATCCTAACCAGTCTCTTATCTCTAGTCTTCTCCCAAACTGCTGACAGGGTTTGCTTCTAAAATGCAGTAGTAATGCCACCTTCCTGCCCCCTCCTTACTTAGATCCCTTATGACTGGACCCCATTTATCTTCCTGGTCTTATATCTTCTGCCAGCTCCCTTTATACTTCATGCTTAGTCACAGTGTGTGTTCAATTAATCCAATGAGCTTATTCTTCCTCAAATGCACACCTCTGTAAGTCCCATATCCCACCTGTCTTTTGCTTCTATCATAGAGGTTCTTTTCTTCCCTCATCACAGCACCCATCAAACTATCTTGTTAGAGAACACCTATTATCTAATTTTCATACTAGGCTGCTGTAAGCTTCCAGAAAGGCAAGGCTCATGTCTATTTGTTTTATGACTTTATCACAGACTCTTGGCACCTGGATGCTCAATAAACATTGACTGAGGGGCTAAAGAATAATTCTAGTTTGTCACAGCTCTATAAACAAACAGATTAGATTGTACTTAAGTAGCTATAGCTCATAACATCTCATTTAGGTAAACGGTGATAGTCTTACTTTATTGTACTTTAGTGCTGAATAGTCAGCGTCAAAGAACAGATTATGAAAATAGAGATGGCCCTAAAAGAGCCACCTGAGGAAGAAGTAAGTTCTTTTGTGACTATCAAATCACTTTCACAGCCTTAGCTCTGGAGGATGAATGGACTTGGTGGCAGTGCGTCCTACTTCCCTCATTATCCAGCACTCTTCAGGAAGCTACTACTTATGTAGCAACACTAAGGTTGGAAATTACTAGGACATGAAGATCACCAGGTCACTAATGACTAATACAGGTGAAAAAAGAACAATGAACCTACTTCTGAAACCAAGCACAAACCTAAAACAAGAGCAAAATCTCACTAAGTTGTGCTTTTGATATTTACTTATCTGGATATGCAACTTAGCATGAGAAAATTCCACCAAATGTCTTAGTTTTGGGTCAGTGCTATCTGAAAAGGCAGGCAAAATGCCAGGAGAAAATGAAATAAACAGTAAAAAGAGTCAAGTGAATGGCAGAGTAAGAGCTTTTATAAATGCTTGTCTGTCTTACCATTAGACAGTATGCATGCTTTTTGTTCATTTAATTAAAGAAATCAATAAAGTTCATGTCAGATAAAGAACAGAAGAAAACCTAAGCAAGAGCAGTGACTTGCCCCTGAGGATGTACTTTGGTTTCATCATTTATTTGAACTAGAAAATTGTAGCATTAACTGGACTACGGTAGTGGACTGTGGGCATGTTGGTGGTGGGAGTGCTATGGTAACATCACAGGAAGGGAGGATCTAGACTTCCAAAATACAAACAACAATGTAAACCATTGTTTCCTCAATACTTTTTTTTAAAATTACTGCATAGAGTAGTAATAGTACAACTTACTTTCTCAATGGATGAAATTATCATCTAATATCCATGCCTCTAAGGAATTCTTAGGGTAGTGTGCTACTGAACAACTCTGATTTCTGCCCCCAAGACAGTGCCTATTTATGGACCTATGAAGGAAGGGGGTGAGTGAGTGGGGCAGTTAGGAACATCTTTTCACTCACCAGAACAATAAATAACCGTAACAGTAGTAACAGCACAAAAGCATGTTAGGAATTTGTTTCACCATCTTGTGCATCCACAAAAACAGGGAACAATTCTACTTAAGGTCTGAGTTACCCCGCTTGATTATAAATTTCATCAAGGCAGGACCTCACCAATCTCATTCCCACTGCATATTCAGAGCTTAGCACATGGAGAACACTCAGTATTTACTAGAATAATGAATAGATGAGGAATTTATCCTTTCATCTCTCTATATACCCATCATTGGAAGTTGGGGAAATCACTAATGTTGCTTATCACAAAAACTTCCCACTACATGTAGCATCTGACACTATTAATCACTCATTTGTTCACTCAACCAATTAGTCATCCACTTAGTATTTATCAGATGCATATTAAGTCCTAGGCCATGTGCTAAGTATTGAGAACTCAATGGTGAACCAAGCTGACATTGCTCCCTACCCTCACTAGGTTTTTAGATGAGCAGAGAAAACAGACACTTGTACAGAACAATCACAAGCTAGATGGATAAGCATTCTAATAGAGAAAAATGTTGGGTTTAATGAAAATGAATAATTGAGCCTATCCAGGTAAAAATGCAGAGGCAGACTGCATCAAAGTCTTGATATTGAGTGAAACAACCTCTCCGGGGAACACCTCCACCCCTGCCCACAAAGCACATCAATCCAGTGTCCTTCGCAGTGCCTATTACGAATAGGAAGCACCAGGCTACCAACCTTTTGCAACAAAATTAGAATCTCAGGTATGAAAGGAATTCTAAGCAGAGGGAGCCTTGGTTTTCCTCATTTTGGTTTACTAAAAAGGTTCAAGTTTACATGTCAGCACAATAGTCAGGATGCACTCTCTGGATCTCTGCCACTCACATTATTCCATTGATCCTTCAAGAAAAGGCTTGGTACCCCTGTATGAGCATAATGGCACGTTATACTTTCTTATTGTAATATTGAGTTCAAATTTATGTTGTAGCTTCAAGGTTTAAACTATATTAATGAATAAATTATTCCATAGTATTTATGTCCTGGGTTGTCCAAATGAGGGGTGTAATTTCAGATATCTAAATAAAGAGGCCTGTTAAAAATAGTACTTACATTGTTTTGAACATATGAAGCCAGAGAAGGCACTTTTATATAACAGCAATAGAAAACTATTTGCATTTATTTTTCTTTCTGTTCTTAATTCACCGAGGAACACTAATCTGAAAATAATTTTACCATTTGTAAAAAACTAAAAGAGGAGGACAGTTTAAAAGGCCATGATGATTATTCTAAATCTGATTTCAAAGGTCTATAAATCCATCTGGAGAGATTTTTGAATGACTTAACTTTTGGGCTATTTTGCTCTATTTTAAGTGGGTCTTTAGGGAATCCCATGGTTAAATGTTTGTTCCAGAAAATTGTGAGATGCAATGAATACTATCCTGAGGGAAAGGAAAGGAAAAACTCTGCTTCTGTTTCTCTTTCCTACCTCAGATAAGCAGCTGAATGGGACTTTCCAGGAGAGGCTGTGGCGGCTACCAACACGCCATACGCAAACCCACGCACCACGACTGCACACGCGTGCAGGCCAGCCCTTCCCTCATCACCACCATATGCTCACAGACCCATCATCACTCACCACAACTCTGTAACTGCTGGTGCCATTTGATGCAGGAGGAGCCTGCATCAACCACCACTTGGCTTGATTAAAAAGCACATTTATTTTCAAAACCTTGGAGGCATGCATTAGCTTAAACATTTCAAGGATTACAATTTTAAAAAGTATATAGCCTATCTCAACATAACAAGTGACCCAGAAGATAATAAGCCATCCATGTATATTTTCGCAGTTGCTTAAAACCGTTAGTCAGAATGAGCAATATCTGAGTTTTCTACAGCTCTACCAGCCAAAAAACAAACTTACCCATATCTGAAGTAAGTGCTAAACTGTCTGCAGAGGCGGTGGGCGAGTTCTCGTTTCCCACAAGCTTGAGGACCAGCTAATATCAGCATGGGATAAGGTGCGTCCAGACTGGGCAGAGTGCTGCAAGGGACACAGGGTGTTTCAGCGATGGGCCAATCCGGCATGAAGGCAGCTCAGTGCCGTCACAATCCAATGGACAAATGTTAGCTCCGTGTACACACTGGCTAGAAGGATTGTTCTACTTTACAGAAGGAAGCTTATCAGAATATGCCAAAAACAATATTCAAAGCACAGCTGACAGGGTAAAATCCAAATACACGTAAAACTAACAACACCTTAAAGGAAAAACATGGTTAGTGTATGTAAAATCCTGGTTGATAAAGCTCCTTGCTGGAGCTAGAATCTGTGCAGGAGAAAGGAAGAGGAGCCACTTCCAAAAGTTATGATTCGGTTTATAGAACATTCTTGAAATGGCAACATTATAGAGATGGGGAACAGATTTGGGGTTGTCAGGGCTTAGAAAAAGATCAGAAAGAGGAAGAGGATACTCCTCTAAGAGGGAAGCAGGAGGAGGGGTGGTCCTTCTGACAAAATCTGGCTGGATCTTGACTATAGACATTGGTGCGTGAACCTGCACCTTGGACAAGAGGCACAGCACTGAAAGCACATGCCAGCACATGTGAGCCTGGTAAGGGCAGTGGGCCACATCAATGTCAGGTCTCTGACTGGCGCTAGCTACTGCCTATTGATACTGTAGCCATTAGGGAAAACTAGGTGAAAGATACATGGGCTTTCTCTATATCATTTCTTACAACTGAATGTCAGTCTAAAATTGTCTCAAAATGTAATTTTTAAACGATTAAAGAGAAAAGAGATGTTAAAGTAACAATTATTGGAGCGAGACAAAGTGTATCTTCCTTAAGAAGAAACCTCAAAACAAAGAAACGGATCAAATATTAAACCTTGCAATTCCAGAAAACTTTTAAAATAAGAAAATAAAAGCATCCATTGAAAGAGCAACAGTATACCTAAGAATATTAATCCATAATGACAGTCTAGTAAAATCACTGGCCTTCAAGAAAAGGGGGTGAGGTCTTAACTAGAAAAAAAGATAGCACATGATTTTTAATGGAAAGAAAATTAAATTTGTCATCATGTTTTCTTTGACAGTAACGTTTTGCACCAAAAGAAAGTAGAGTAGCGTTTTTAATATATTCAAGAGAAAAAGGAGTGAGTCATAGATTTTATACTTAGTAAAAGTGACTTTCAAGTATAAAGGGCAAAGAATATCATCAACACACAAGAAGGTTCCAGGGACACTTATCCCATAGCATTTCCTAAGGAATCTTCTGCAGAGCAAGCTCCACACAACCCAAATGACTGGAAAGACATCAACAGAAGGGCTTGAAGTGAGTAATAAACATGCTGCTATCCATGGAACTAAGAGTAAATGACAGCAAAGGACAAAGGACAGTTTGTGATGGATCTATGTTCTGACAATATATAGTATACTATCTTTAAAATGGGTAATTGTCACTTATAAGAAATATGTACAATAGACAAATTCATAGAGACAGAAAATAGGTAAGCAGTTACCAAGGACTGGGACTAGGAGGCATGGGGAGTTACTGCTTAGTGGGGCCAGAGTTTCTGTTTGGGGTGAAGTTTTGGATATAGATGGTAGTGATTGTTGCACATAACTGTGAATATTATTGCCACTGAACTGTATACTAAAAGTGGTTAAGGAGGTAAATTTTATATCATATATATTTTGCTACAATAAAAAAAATTGGGGGTGGGGAATAGAGAGAGCATGGGCAAGTGTGTTTCTAACGTTGGCAGTAATCGTGCTGCCGGTAGAATAAGTACCGGTGTCTGGAGACTGTTGTGGTGTAATATGGGATAAAAGAGTATTTATGGGATATTTGAATCCCTGGAAACCTTGCTGTGTGAGAAAAAGAGGTAAAGAAAGATAAAGCTCAACTAAGTCTTGTAAAAGAATTGTATCAATATGAATTCAGTACTTCTATCTCTAGATAGAAACATAGCTCTATCTAGATAAGGGTTACATAGATATAAACAGATTGAATGTATGTAGAAGGAGGGAGGGAGGGAGGGAATAAAGTAATATATCTTTAACTCTGTCCACTAAAAGACCTAGAAACAAAGACCACCCCAGTAGCATTGTCTCTAGCATTCCTGATTGTGGAATACCATTTCTCACTGAAACCAACCAAGGCCTTTTGGAGAAATGATTAATTCCAGAGTTCAGACAGAACTTGTAGTAGACAATCCTGGAGACCTTGTCATACCAGAGATAAGGAAGCTATTGATGACCTTTGGGACAGAGTTCAGGTTCTGCTGTGTCACTTTAATACTTTATCCTCACACCAATCATGCTAGAAGAGGGGACATTTCTAGTAATGGGGCATAAAAGCCCCAAGGCCGGAAGTTGGTTCCATGCTAGGAGCCTGACTTCGGGGCTTCTAGAGCGCTGGGCACTGACCAGGAGTGACCAGGGTAATGGTGGCCTGCTTCTGCCTGTGAGTTTTTCATAATGAACTCCACTCCAACCTGGAGCATCTAGGACTGCTTGACCACTTGATTTTCTCTGCCTGACAGTGAGAAGTGCTCAAGAAATATGTGTTCACCAGACACTGCTGTAAGTTTCTTTGATAAATGTTTTTATATCAATGCACCCTAAAGCATGAGGCAACCAGCAGTCTCAAACTTGAAAAGAAATACAACGAGGACTCAGATGCCCTTCTTTTAAGTCACATGTGCATTTCCAGGTGTATGCAAATCAATCATCACTCATCTCACCTAGAGGGGTACCATAAATATATAAAACTGTCAATGTCTATATTATGCAATTACATCTAAAAATCGTGTCCTGTATGCAAAATAAAACGTTTTGCTTTCTGTGGGGAACCAACCCTGTGAAGTACAGGAGCAAATATCACATGGAGAAGCCATTTATAACCAAGAGATTTCACAAGTATTTTTAAAATGCCTTTGGGTATTGATAGAATTTCTACATTATACTTATAGCATAAATGGCCATCTGCTACAACAGATTGTTTAAAAAGAAAGGGAGAAACCATGGTAAATCTGTCTTTGAACCTGGAGGTGAGAGACTCTATTCATGTGTTCAACCAGGCTGGGCGACTCTTCCCTGCTGGGTTGATCACAGCTCAGGGCAAGCAGGATAAAGACTATTTCAGGTTTCCCCTAGGCTCGCTGGGCTCCCTTCTAAGGGACTCCCTAATAATCAGAATTCAGGCCATGTTCTTCGGCAGGGGTACCTAGCATTCACTCCCTGCTAAGAAAAAATTTACAAAGCAACGAAATCATCACAGCTCTGTTAATGAAGCAGAGGACTGCGGCTCCATTCTACAGCAGAGAAGCTGACCGACTCCTTGTTTAATTTCACTGTCCAGTGTCACAGGCTTTAAACGCCTTTGTCCAGTTCAAAGGCCAGACGAGAGAGGAGAGGTGAGTACACTCATCACCAACCTTGGGAAAACACCGAGAACCAAGCCCCATACTCCTGCAGGTGAGGATTACACAGCAAGACTGAGACCACGCAACCTATTTATCTAAAGACCTGATTCCCTCCCTCAGAGAGGATGAGAGAGGAGGACGAAGGGCAAAGACAGGCTTCCATCCTGAGCTCCCCACTGCGGGTCGCTGAGGAGTCCCTACCTGTCAAAGATCTTCTGTGGCTGCATCACGCTGTTGACCACGTGGGTCAGATGATCTCGCACGGCGACCACTTCTGGGGGAGGGTCGTATTTATTTACAGCAGCCACCTTTTTGTATTAGAAATATGAAAGGAAAACAAGTTTTGTTTCTAAAAGGAAGACAAGGCTTAGATTTTCTTAAAGGAAATATTCTAGACAGGCAACCACATGCTCAGGAATCTGAGTTCAGTGTTCAGGTCTACTCAAACTTTTCCACAGCCTTAGTAATGATTCCTTAAAATATTGAAAAAAAATAAAAATACGTAAAATATTGAGCTGTTGTCCTTGGTCTCCTCCTTCTTTGTACTACCCGGTTTGACAATGGAAAAGTAAAAACAAAAAACCTCTACAACCCATGATCCACTGCAAATAAGCAAATATTCCAGCTCTTTGTATGAGATGGAATAAAATTCATTGTTCTAGATTCTAGGCAGCTGTTCTGCATAATTTTTTTCTCATGCTAGTCACCAAGATCTATTCCCATTATCTCATTCCACCAAAATGCTCTCCTCCTTTGACTTAGGTTTCTCCATTCAAGGATATGGGTCTTTCCTCATGTACTATTCTCTGTTCCCTTGTCTTTGTCATCCCTCTAAATACATTATCCTTGTCTATCACATTTCATTTAATACATGGTTTTAAATTTTATTGCATTCACAAAATATTAAAGGGAAAGAGTTGAATTCTAATAAATGCCTTTAAGTGTGAGAATAACAGACTAGCATCTATACCTATTTTTAATCAAGATTTCAGAAAGGCATTTATAAAATGGAATATTTGCCTCTCTGCATTTATCCCTGTTTTTAGTCCCACCTCAAATTTACATCCAGTGTGAGAAATCCCTCATGAGTGGAGATTTTAGCTGTCACCAGTCACTAGGGCAAGCTGTCCCTGGGATAGTGGTGGAGGGTGGTAGGGGCTAGTCTCAAAGGTCTGGTTACTCTCAATCATTATTTTAAAGATCAGAATTAAGGATTTAATACATCAGGGTAGCGCTTTATTTGAGTATCTTTTGGCGATAAGTCAGAAAGTCGTTTAATACTTTTCATTATCAAATGAAGTTTGGGAGTAACGCAGCTGTGATTGCACACCCTCCAAAAATGAGCGTGAACCCCGTGAATAGTCTGCCATCGCGCCACTGGCCTGCATGAACAGGGTGCTGCTCTTCTCCCCACTTTCTCCACTGTGTTAGCAGCAGGGTGTTTGCCGCGTTGGCGTTGATGCTTAGCTTTGCAGAGGGTTCCACTGACAGCCCAGAATAAGAAAATACTCCCCAATTAATTTACAGTGTTGGGTGTGCCCTTCAGAGATTATATTGGCCCTGTGGAGGGAAGCCGGAGCTTCTCAGCACATGAACACATAAACATGGGACATAATGGGACCACGTACCTTTTCTTCCACTTTAATCTTCTTCTGATCTAATTCTGTTAAACGTAGTAGCATAAAAATGACGAAGAACCAATATTCAGGTTTTTCCTATTTAAAAGAGCAAGGGGATGACTCAATTTGCCTTCCTTTTCCTAAATTCACAAGCACCCCATTCTACTGTCGTGAGTGCAGGTCTTTCAACTAGGAGCCCCTGCAGCCCCTACGCAGCCCCTCCCCTTATCTTAATGATGCACATGCAGGCTCGCCTGTTAAATTACAAACCCTTCAAATGCATGAGCTCCCTAATCTCCCTGTGAGACAAGGATGAGTATGCTCATAATTTTTTTCTGAAAGAAAAGCCTCAGAGAGGTAGGATTGTCACCTAAGGCTCACGGCCAGCAACTCAAACCCTAGTCTAACATCAAGGATGACATTATCTCAAAATGACACATTATTGAGACTTTGTCACTGTTATTACTTTGCCTAATTTGGATCGATTATAAAATTTTTACAATAACAAAACAATTTCGTTTGTAGAATAAACTCCTTAATATACTCTACCACCTACTGTTCGGATTATCTACCTTTTAGAAATACAATGGAAGATTTTAATATTAAGAAATTATATCTCTTTGAAGGGGGAGATTAGTGGATGATGCATTTTTGTAGCTGGACAAGTTGTGTACATAAGCATAAATAAACAGCAAAGCCCTTTCATGCATATGAACTCATATATATAGCTGCCCTTCCCCTTAGACACTAAAGTACATGTAAGGCACCTTTGGGCATTCATTCATGTACTTCACTGTGTAAGGGGAGGGGCGGCTGTATATATAAATGAGTTCACATGCATGAAAGAGCTTTGTTGTTTATGCTTATGTACACAATTTGTCCATCTGAAACTGGGGTGATGGCCTTTGTAAGCCCTACTTGTCTCGTTCCCATGGGTGTTTTTAAATTCCCTGCCATTATTCCCATACCAAGGGTTGTTTTTATTGTTAAATCTTATTTTTCATTTTGTTTTCTTTCTGTCTGTCTGAATTTATTCATCAAAATACACACAAAACGAAAGATACTCAGAGATAAATACTAATGCAAGAATCAATGAAAAAGTAAGAGAAGTGTCTGGGGGGAAGCAGATGAAGGACATAGGGGCATAAATGGAAGACTAGAGACCGGAAGAAAAGAAAGACCTATCAATGGAGAGAAAGAGAAGGGCCTGAAAGAGAGTAGCAGATTTTTGAATCCCCAGGGTGAAGAATCCATAGGAAATGCATTGTTTTTCTACAGTTCTTTTATAACATTACCAATTCCACAGCTAAATCCAGGCAAATTAAGATTAGGTATCTAATAGTCTGTCAACACAACAGCAGTGCACATTTGCTAATGTGAAAGGACATTTCCTTACCATCTCACTAGCTCCCCATAATCTTTATTGCCACCCAAATGAGTCATAAATGACCACAAAGAGCAGGTGACCGATCTTTGATTTCAGGCTTTACCTGCACTGATAGGGACACATAGGGGCTACTTTATTTTTCCCTTTTCATTGTTTCCTGTGAGATTGAGGATGATGATAAAAAACACTATTTAGTGTAGTTCTAAAGTTCTTTCCCAAAGTACTCCCTGAAGAAGAATTCTAAGAACATCTTCATCCCCCATTCTCTGATATAAACACTCTCACCTGAACTGGATTTCCTAGAAGATTGAGAACTCGAAGCAGAGGTAGATGCTCAATGTATTCTATTTCATTCAGCTCAGCAATCTGTTTAATCAAAGAAACAAAATATTATCTACAGACTAAATACAAAGACAATAAAAAACAAAATATAAAAGAAGCTACTCTGGATCCTTTAAATGCAATTCCTTTTAAAAAACTGCTGTTGAATATCCAGCTGTTTAATAATTCTGCAAAGCCCCATTGACAGGGAATCACTACACACCTTTCAATATACATTAGTACACCCAGTCACATTTTTATTTTTCTCCTTTGTTATTCTCAGATAACAGTGAGAATTTTCTTCTTTCATCCGTGTTTATTTTAAAACAGAAATAAAATAGTATGTCGAATCATGCAAGTCCTGGTTTTCTTTCCCCTCCCCCATGAACCTTTCCTCATCTTCTAGTTTCCCAATCTCCCTCCCCAGCACAACTTCTGCTACCTGGTTATTTGTGGCTGGTGACGCAGTCTTACTGCCTGCACATGCAGAGTGTGATTATGTTTTCAATGAGTTAATTACAGCACAGAAAGATAAAAATGAAAATTGCATGATTTATTCCTTGATGGAAGTGTTACAGAGGTGTTCACCCTAACATTTTTTGTTGAATTGTACATTTATGTTTTAAGCTCT
This sequence comes from Galemys pyrenaicus, assembly GCA_019455555.1. Lineage (NCBI taxonomy): Eukaryota > Metazoa > Chordata > Mammalia > Eulipotyphla > Talpidae > Galemys > Galemys pyrenaicus. The sequence goes on along the minus strand of JAGFMF010011700.1, from coordinate 2,633,955 downwards.
TCTTTGTGTCTGTTGTATTCCACAACTCTAAACGTAAGGGGGGAAAAGATTGCTTTGGCAGTGTCTTAATTTGACCAGGGATAGAGCTTGGGTAGCAACAGACCTAAATTCTCCACTAAAGATCAACAGTGTCTTTTAAAAGAACCCAAAATAGCATTTCAAATGTAGATATTGAACTTTTCCCAAAAAATTAATAATCACCTTTTTATTTCTACTTTTTCCCCCAAGTCATTTCTGCACACATTTTAGAAACACTCCTCTGGCAGGATAGACTAATTCTTGAGTTATCCAACCACAAAACACAGTGAAAAGGTAAACTGCTCCCCAGGGGGGGAGAGGGTGGAACATATGTGCCATATCCAAAGGACGCCACTTTCCAACACACAACACAAAAGATGAAGTCCCAACGGCAGGGCACAACCCGTGCATGTTGAGCTGCCGACAGTGGTGTTATGCTGTTATACACTGCTTTTTTCCATAAAATGACTAGACTGTTCATTAGACTGCCATTTGGAAGATCTGCAAGAAAATAGGATCAATTTTTTTCATTTGGAAAGGTGGAAAAGTCAACTTGGCATATTACTGCTCAGCCAGAACTTCTAAACAGTGACTTGCTTTCCTTCTTGTTCTGGTTCCTGACAGCAACATTAGGAGATGTTTTCCTGCAGTCAACGTGTCTCACCAACAGGTCCTGGTCACCTGCACTTGTAGACATTGCTGCCCTTCCCAGCAGTGAGAATTGGCACATTCTTTCAAAGGCCAATCTGATGTGTTAATGTGTGTAAGCTATGAGCTAGCAATCCCACTTCGTGAGATTTTGTACTAAAGTAACCACCTGACAGGAAAACATTAGATGAAAGGACATCCCTTCTATGATGTGTAAAAGTAAAATTTTCTGAACTCCTAAAAATGTCATCTTGGTGTGGTGACATGAGTTTTGGTTCAGTCCCATTTTCGAAGACGGTGACATTTCTGGTGATTGACATGCAGAGATCTTGACATGTTGCAGACACCATGGATTTCTAGAATGATTCTGGACTATAGAAAATTATATTATCACTAAGACATCAGCTGCAAGGGGTCCAACTTCCAGTGCCAGCATGAAGCAAGCAGGGCAGAGGGGGGCATTGTGGAATGGTTCCACTTCTGCTGAGCTGGATTCTCCATGCAGGAGCTGGCTGCCCTGCAGTGGCCTCCCTCTCCTGTAGGCCCTGCCCCACAGCCAGCCTACCCTCCTGTCTTCCCCACTCAGATGCTGAGGCGTCGGACTGTGTGTCACAATTACAGATGCGATGAAAACACAACACCCTCAAATATCCTAAAGTGAAAAACTGCAAAAAGGTTTATTACTTCTTTACTAAGAAAAAGAAAACAATGGAAACCATCTAAACCTATGACAAGTGGGGGAATAATTATGTTATTTGGAATGTGATCTTGGGCAAGCAGTTCACATCTCCTTTTGATTAGCTAACTTTTCTGACAACACTGTACATGATTAAGGGAGCAGGTTCCCAACTCCCCAGTGTGTCATCCCATGCCCACTGCCAAAGCCCCCTTGTGAGGAAGGGTCTGTCCTTAGAGGCACTCCACCTGTGTGCAGCCAAGAAGTTCTCATCAGCATCACTGATTCCCTGTCTCCTATAGACACCCCTTTCCCAAGTTTCCTTTGGCCTTGCTGGTCACTCCCCACCTCCTGGAAGCCCGTAAGTTCAACTTGATAAGGAGAGCAGTTTAGTGGACTTTTTGTTGTTGTTGAACCATTTCCTTTTAACCCATGCTCACAAATCTCACCATCTCAACTGAAAGGATGTCAGCTGCTTGAACCTGCAGATAGTGACAGCTAACATAAATTATTCAGAGAAGCTCAATAAGAATTTCAACAGGGCCTCCCTGGTGGCGCAGTCGGTTAAGCAACACACTATGAAGCAAACCGAAGCCACTGCAGCATGAGTTCGATCCCTGCCACCGGCCAGGGAGGGGACCCACATGGCGCAGCAGACCTCTCCTGCCTCGCCCGCTCTCCCCTCAGCAGTGTATTTCTGTTGATCTGCCTGTTCTGCTTCCCACTCTGGCTCTGGTGAATCCTCTCACTCCCTGGACTCTGGCCTGTACCCCAGCTCTTGTATGCATAAATAAATAAATCTTAAAAAAAAAATAATTTCAACAGTGAAGTAAGGGGGCATATCAGCATTCCTCCCCCGCCCACCTCCCCTACCATTTTCACACTGCCCAAGGATCAACTGCATTTCCTGAGGAAACAACTGGGGATGACCATTCTTTTCATTGCCCCATGCATATGAATCTGTGCAAAAATATGACTTTTCAAACTGTGGGGGGGTGTCCATGAGTTGATCCTGCAGGCAGCTCAATGGGCCCAAGTCGCAGGTTTTCACTTGCAGGTTTTTTTAATGGAAAAAAAATAAAATAGAAAAAGATAGTGGAAATATTAGTATAAGTGTTTTGTAGTAAGAGTAAATATCATTTCAAGAAATCTTGGTTTATGGGTGTGTCTGCTTGCAACATAAAATGTATTTGTTATTGCTGGTCACGGCCAAAAGGTTGAAAAGGTCTGATCGACAAGGATTTGCACTAAAATGCTGGTGGTTATGATTGGGACTCTCCTCTTTGCACGCTTCTGTATCATTTTTAGAATTTTCAGTATAGTAATAACCCTATGTCAGCCTTAGGCTAAACAGCAGAGGGATCCCTATTAGAATCAGTAGTGCTAGCACCACTATGATTCATATACTTAGAATCATTAGCCAAAGAGAATATGACAAGTAGAAAATAAATATAAGTACAGAAAGACACAAAATTATTATTTGCAAGGGAGATGATTATTACTAGCATACCAAGAGATGTTATTAGATAACTCAGAAAACAGTAAGAACTTACAAGTAACTAATTACAGTAACTTCATATAAAATCTGTGTGTCGCTGTGAATACTCACACACATGGTTTGTACACACACTGGCGCATATCAATCATTCTACTGGACAGCAACAATACTCAGTACATTACTGGGAAGGACCCCACACACTAAGTCAAAAATTTCTAAAAATCTAAAAAAAGGTACAGAATTTGTATTAAAGTTTACCTTGATGAATAATAGGATAAGATAGGGGGCAAATGAGTATAAAAAGGAAATATTTACAAGATGTCAAGCTTTCTTAAATGAAGTGCAATCAAAATCTCAGGGAAGGGGCCTCCCTGGTGGCACAATGGGTTAAGCAACGCTCTATGAGGCAAATCACAGCCACTGCAGCACAAGTTCGATCCCTGTCACCGGCAGTGGAGGTGACCCACACAGTGCAGCAGACCTCTCCTGCCCACTGCTCCCCTCAGTCGATCTTCCTGTTCTGTTCCCCACTCTGTCTCTGGTGGAGCCTCTCAGCCCCCACAACTCTGTACCCCAGTGCTTGTATGCATAAATAAATAAATCTTTTTTAAAAAGTTTAAAAACAAAAATAAAATCTCAGTGGAACGTTTAAGTAATGTGACAATGAACATGACAGGCAATTGTACGGTTCATAGGGAAAATCAAACTAAGCTAGAAAAGAAATTTTCCAAAGAATTAACCCTAAAGTAGGGGAAATTTATCCTGCCAGTCATTCAAATTTGTTGCAGAGAGAAATGCTAAAGTTGGAGCAATTGAAAATTGTAGCAGCCATTGCAGCAGCTGTTAACAGTCACAGCGCTGAGTAACAGTGTGAGCAGCAGTCCTGATGATGACGATAAACACACTGCTAGAGTAAAAAACGACAGACGGGTCGGTGGCCAGAGTGAACAGGTTAGTCCCTAAGTCTGTGGCACTCACGCCTAATACAATGTCTTCTTAAAGATGTCAAAGCAGACCTAAGATGATCTAATACAATCTTGGGGATTAACTAGTGCTAATGAAAAAGAGAGCAGTGCAAAGGGGTGGAGGGGGAGCTAGAGAGAGCTATTTATTCACTGCCGGGGCATCAGAGAGGCCTCAATGTGAGGCTCTGCACAGAAACATCAATGAAATGAAGTGTTTCAAAAATTGAGAGGAAAGCTTCTAGCAGAGAGGCCCACAACGTGTCATTCCAAGACCCTTCTGTGAGAGTGCTGATCTCCACCAGCTGCCTGGGGCTGGTCTCCGATCCAAGTCATGGCAACTGGCCATCAAGGTGCCCCTATCTTACACTGCTGGTCACCCAAGTCAGCCAGCTAGGGCCCCAACCTCAGGGTCAATTGCTGCACGGTCATCAACAAACCAGTGCTAAGTCCAGGCAAAGGACAAGTGAGCAGATGCAGGCCATCATCACGGATTAAGTTAGGGACCACAAGTTCAGTGTCAAGTGATGTTAGCCTTGGTCTGAAATTTCAGAAGGTATTTAGAAATGTGATGAAGCTGCTCAGGACCTGGGTACAAAGTATGCACACATCAGCTCTTTCTGCAGAAAGTCAAGGCTTCCCAGAAGGCAGCTGCTGAGACAACTTCTGCAATCTTAGCAATTACCCAGTGGGTGAGGCTACTCTGTCTTGGTGCCAGCTCTTGTAGTGAGTATAAGGAGCCCCAGTGTCTCCGAAGACCCCCTTCCTATCTGATGCTCATGGCCAGAGGTACCTTTGCCAGGTAGAACAGGGGCTGATTTTAGAAGATCTATCATCCCAGGCTCGGTCACCTCTATACTAGCAGTGTAACCCCTTGGAGGCTCAGGTACCCCAAGGGATTCTCTGGCCCAACCCTCTCCTTACAGGATTAACAAACAACTCCAGAGAGAAATTAAGTTCACATAGAAGCCACATTGTGTTCAATTCCCCCAAATTCCTTTCTTTCACATATATGAACAGAGGTATGTGTCAGAATCTCCAATGAAGATAAAAGCAACAACCACACACTTGCTTGCCTGAGACACTAAGTGCACCTATCTCTGCACAATAATAAATAAACAGGAGGTCCTCGTGAAGCCTCTTTATACAAAGCACCACAACCATAGAGAGTAGGGTAATGGCTTTTAGCAGCAGTAGCCCCATCAGCATTCAGGAAGAATGATCTAGAGTATGGTCCAGAGCACTGCAGAGACGCAGAGACTGGGAGCTCACTGGGACTGCTGCCATTACTAGGATTTCAGCTATTTCCATGGTTCTGCTGGTCTGTGAGTATGACTGAGGGCTATCTTGTTAATCCTTACAACAATTCAGAAAAGTAACTGGGAACACATACTGGGAAATAATGATGCCAACACAGAGAAGTAAAAAAGCATTTTCTAAGTTACTCCCAAATCAACACCTTGCTTCCAGGAGAAAGGACTGAGATTGCAATAGTGTCGACATTTGGGGGAAAAAGTCTACATGCTAGAAATGACATCAAAAGATCAAGGAATTAAAAAAAAATCAAGGACTAGGCAGTGGAGGGGGGTAGAGGCCCCCAACTTACAGCTAGCCATGAACATTCACAAAGGATATTAAAAGAGATGTTGAAATGGTCACATGAAGGTACTGCAATGTCTCAACAGCTAAAACCAAGTAAACAATACTGGTGAGTGTGCTTCCAATAAACCAATATTCCTGTCATTAAAAGGATCCCACAACAAGCAATGGCTATGTTGTATTTCTTCTGAATAAGAAATTTTCCTTCTCTGATACACAGTATTCCCAGAAGTACTGGAGAAACCTCTGAGGAGCTCTCTGAATGCCTCAAAGAATATTTCAAAGTACTGTTGGTTGCTCCCCAACCTGCCCAGTGGAAATTATGTTATTGTTATGGACCCAATTGTTGCCAAAGGATCTCCCACCCTTTGGGACATGTGGCCACCTTTTTTTTTTTAATAGAGTCTGAAACATTTGAAAATTATAAACTCCTTTTTCACTTGATGGTTTCCTTTTTTTCCCTTCTTCTCAACTTTTTCAAATGTAATTTGAAAAGTCTCTTGAAATGAGAGAGACACAAAACTACTTGTGAGTTCTTTCTAAACCTGCACTATCTAATATAGTAGCTACAGGCTAAATGTGGCTACTTAAAATTTGGAATATGGCTAGAATGAATTCAAATGGACTGTGTCCAAAACTTAGCATGAAACAATAGATTATAAGATACCACCTCAATCATCTTTATGTATATTACATGTTAAAGTGATATCTTAGGTATACTGAGCTAACCAAAAAACATTATTAAAATTAATTTCTCCTGTCTCCCACTCAGCTTTTTTTTATATTTTTTTTAAGATTTATTTATTTATGCATACAAGCACTGGCATATGGGCCAGAGGTGTGGGGGTTGAGAGGATTTCACCAGAGACAGAGTGTAGAACAGAACAGGCAGAGGGACTGAAATACACTGCTGAGGGGAACAGTGGGAGAGGCAAGAGAGGTCTGCCACACCATGTGGGTCACCTCCCTGGCCGGCAGCAGGAATCGAACTCGTGCTGCAGTGGCTGCGGTTTGCTTCATAGTGTGTTGCTTCCACTCAGCTTTTTAATATGACTACTAGAAAATTTAAAATCACTTATGTGGCTTGAGTGATGGCTTATATTTCTGTCAGGAAGCACACTTCTAAATCATTACATTGAACGCTTTTCTGAGAGGAAATAGCATTTTATTCACTATATTACCCAGCAGGATTAAGAAGATTGATTCTGGGGCCCTCCCTGGTGGTGCAGTGGGTTAAGCAATGCACTATGAAGCAATCCTCAGCCACTGCAGCATGAGTTCGATCCCTGCCGCCGGCCCACATGGTGCAGCAGACCTCTCCTGCCTCGCCCGCTCTCCCCTCAGCAGTGTATTTCTGTTGATCTGCCTGTTCTGCTTCCCACTCTGGCTCTGGTGAATCCTCTCACTCCCTGGACTCTGGCCTGTACCCCAAGCTCATGTATGCATAAATAAATAAATCTTTAAAAAAAAAAAAGACTGATTCTGGAGGCAACCCATTCTGTACTGGGATCCCGGGCCTGCTGTGTGCTAGATGTTTAACTTTGGGCAAATTACTTAACTCTCTGTGCTTCAATTTCTTCATCTGTAAAAAAGCAATCACAATAGGGATGTAGGGCCAATGCCATGAAGTGACATATGTAAAGTGTGTTTAGAACAGTGTCCTGTGCATAAGCACTTAGTACCTCTAGACTTTAGACTATAGTTATTATTATCACCACTACTCCTTTTCCTAAATCCTGAGATGCACCGAGTCAGGATTTAACAAGTGCATTTCAACTTCCTAATGGCAAAATGGTGAGAATCATTGTAGTGGCAATTTCATGACAAACTACGTGAAACAGAGATTGTACTGACTTCGCAGGAGACACAGTACAGTAAAAAGTCACCCATTAGAACTAGCTTTAGAAAATGACAAAATAATTTAATATACAAATCAAGTGAAAAAGAGAATAAAGTGATGGACTTTTCTTGGTGTTTAGAAATCTAACAGGTGGTGGAAGATGACTGGAGAAACAGTCATCAGATCTAACCTGATATAAGCATGATTACAACTGACCAGAGCCTCACATGTCTCCCCCGCTAGGACAAATGCCTCATCAGGGTCAGCCACATTTTTCACTTTCAGGAAGAAGTAAACATTCAACTTGCTTGAAATCTTTTCCCCAAATATGACCAAGTGTGCAATATGAATATAATCACTATGTAGACTTCACAGCATAAAAAGTCAGCTAGTGCCACCAAATTCATATGCCATGATGAGGAGCACAAATGCTTTATTAAACATAAAATTCAATTAAGAATGAAAATCAATTTATATATAATTTTTGAATTAAAGTTTGCATTAAGCCAGATATGTAAATTTGAATCCAATCCCCAAATCATACATATTAGGAATAATTCACTGTTGCTACCAATAGACTATAAGATTTCATTCCTTGTGCCTCTTCTCCTTCAATGGCAAGTGTGGGCAACACCAGCCTGAGGCTACTCTTCCATCTCCTTTTACTTTGCGCTGACATTTTAGACATCCCTATGGCATCTTTCTACACATACACGTCTTCTTCAGAAAGTCAAGTGTGGCTGCAGTTTAAAATTTTTAAACAATGTGTTTGGGAATCAATTTTTCAGAAAGTAATGATTGTAAGTACTTACATATTTTTGGGGTCCTTTTGCATATATAGCTCCAGGAGGTTTTCTGGAATAACATTTAATGTGGCATTTAATGTCACAACCCTTCAGAAGTCAGTACTAGGTCCCAGGAAGCTCTCTTAGGAAATTCTGAAACCAAGACATTCAAGTGTGACATTACCTTATTATTCTCTAAGTTGATGATTTCCAGGAATTCATGATTCTCTAATCCTTGGAGGCTGCTGATCTGATTGTGGGACAGATCCACGAGCTGTAGGACTTTTAGTTCCTCCAAACCTGTGATCTCCTCAATCTGGTTATTGCTCTAAAATGGATAAAAACACAATGTCTCAAAGGCTTCTAAAAAACAGTGACAAGTTTCTTCTGGATACTTCCCCAAATCTCTTAAGTAAGCCTACGCTACTGTTTTCATCAATCACCTCCCTAACCACACATACAGATGCCCCAGAAAGGTTTTCCAGTTTTTCAGCTGAAAGTGTAGAATACAGTATTTCACTACAGTTAGAACAAGATAAATGTTAAAATTGGTAAGACAACAGCTAAGTAGTGTAAGCATGCAATGGCAGCCTCTTTGTTTATCTTTAGAAATATAAATGTAATGTGATTGCTTCATCAGTGTCACAACAAATCAGTTGAGTATTGTCATTTCCACATACAACATGGTTTTCAGAAACATTCTAAATATAGTCACTTCATGTCATAAGGGCTGTAGTAATTAGACACGTCTCCAGTTCATGCTCATGTGCAGTCCCCTCCTCTTAAATCTACATTGGACCTATGACTTGCCTTTATCAAGAGAAAATGGCGGAAGTCTCCTGGCCACAAGGCAAGACTTGGGAAGGCCTGGCAGCTTTTTCTCTTGTGTCGTAGAGTCCTAAGCTACCGTGTGAGAACTCTAGCTACTATGCTGCAGAGAACTGTCATTAGGTCACTGTGGGGGAGGTAAGATAGAGAGGGGCCCTTAGAGTAAAGAGAGGAAAAACCCAGTCATTCCAGCCCCCAGTGAATCCGCCAGCTGGGTGAGGCAGTACAGCACAAGAACTACACAGTGGCACCCAGCTCAGACTCAGATTCAGGAATTGCTAGTTAATAAAATGGTTAACTAATAACATTTTTCCACAGTATACTTGAGGTAGCCAGTTAAACAACAGATAATCAAACTAAGTTCTTCAATAATTCACATGTAAGCATCTTCTTCAACAATGAACATAAAGCAAAGATTTAAGACTCCAGTATTGTCCTCTTTCCCAACCCCAACCTCTGTGTATTCAGAACAACAAACCACAGTGATCATAGTAATTTGCTTTTCTTGAACATTTCCCAATATATTCATAATTCCTTGGTTCCTTATTTTCCATGAGGTACAAACATGCTATAATAAACCCAAACTTTTAGTTTAAATTGAGAATCACAACAAAGAGTAATTTTGAAGTTTCAATTTTTGGCACATTATGCCCATTTTTTAACTTTTAAAACATTGAATAAGCACTTAGAAACTAAGAAATTAAATTATAGTATTCTCTTCAATCTACAATCTTTTTCTTGGTACACATTTCTTGATACATTTAAAAACAAGAGCTCGTTTTCATCCTATTTTTCACAAGATTTCACTTCAATAATGAGGAAGATTTGCATTCATTAGTATAATTTTATGACTTTAAAATATATGAATAGAATGCTGACAATCTATAATGCTGAGTGATTGTACATGGGGGCTCATTAAACTATTCCCTTTATTTTTATATATGTTTGAAAGATTCCATAATAAGGAGGAAAAAATACTTATAACTCCATTTCCCTAAGGTAAGGCATATTTCCTACTGTTCAGAGTTCAAAAAAGTTATAGAAAAAGGTAATAGGAAAGGGAAAGAAAAGAACCTAAACTTAACATAATATCCATATTAATTTAGCTTATTGAAATAAGGCCTTAATATCCTATTTGAAATAGGCCCACATATCAAATTTATATACAATACTCTTTTTCCCAAAGACCTTTGAGGGACTATAGATGTGGCAGATAGACGATAATAATTCTTTACAGTGTCTCTGATGGCTTTCAAAGTGGTTAGATGCCTGAGAGTAGAGTGAGGAATAGAAAAATTTAATTAGATAGCCTACAGTCATAAAAGAAAGCAGAAGTGAGAGATATTCAGTCAGAATTTCTGAGGCATTGACGCAGACCCTTTGTCCAGCGCTAAGAAAGATGCTTCACTCTCAAAGTGGACATCCAATTCCTGCAAGAACAGTTCTTGCTTATTCTATCACGACTCGAGGAAAGGGGGCCTATGAGAGTAGCTAGAGTCTTAAATAAATGAAACAAGCAGTCTTAATCTGTGATTTAGGAGTGAAAAACAAGCAACTCTTACTCTGACAAAATGCAGTTTAAGGTCTGGAATGCACTTTCCTTACTGCTAGCATGTGAGTGAACTGCCTTTCCCTTTCCTTTTATCGTATAAGTTGATGGAAGAGAATTATATAGTGATTTGATCTTTTTTTTCTCTACATTGGAAAGTGCATTATTCCCAATTGTTTATCTGATTCCACAAAACTTTTAAAAAGCACTAAGAATTGTGGAAGCAAATGTGTATCATCCTCTGTATTTTATTTGGTAAAATAAACCTGCCCATGCCCCAATGTTTTAAGGACAATGAATGATGATGGCATAACCTGCTTTTTTTTAAAAAATTATACTTTACATCATTCTTCCTTTTTGTACAATGTATGCTTTTCCCTCTAGGTGTGGTCCACCACCAGTTCACCAGTTCACCTGTGCACCAATCCACAGTCCCTTGTGCTTTTCCCTCCCCTGTTTTGATCCCTCTCCTGCTCCTTCCCTGCAGAGTGTCTCCGATTTATAGTTGCCTGTTAATTTTGTTTTTTAATTTATAATATTTTTTTCCTGGTCCCTTATTTGGTTTCCCTACATTCTTCCTATAGGTGAAACCATCCTATATGTATATTTTTTTTCTTTCTGGCTTTTTCACTGAGCATCATCCCTTCCAGCTCCATCCATGTTGCTGCAAATAGCAGGACTTTATATTTTTTGATTGCTGAGTATGATTCCGTTGTGTATATGTACCACATCTTCTTGATCCAGTCATCTGTTTTTGGGCATTTGGGTTGTTTCCATATCTTACCTACTGTAAATAGTGCTGCAGTAAACATAGGGTGCAGCTAACCTGCATTTTTAAGTTTATCTTGGGTGATAAGGACAGGAGTTGGGAACAGTCCACCTACTCTATTTATAGAAAAGGCAAGTCTTTTTTCTCTAAAAGCTACTCAAAAGGGAACTGCCAACATAGATTTCTCAGTTATTGAAACAAATTCTGAGGATGAATGTGTTATGTATTGTTACTCCCAAGTTCAACTCTGATTCCCTTAATAAGATCACCCCACACACTTTCCACATATCACGCTCCACTGAAGTTAATGGGAATGCAAGTCCAGAAAAGATTTGTAAAGAAAAGGAAAAGATGGGCCTCCTTGGTGGTGCAGCGGGTTGAACACCACATTGTGAAGCATCTACAGCACAGCAGCATGAGCTCAATCCTCGGCCAGGGAGGAGACCCACATGGCGCAGCAGACCTCTCCTGCCTCACAGGGTACTTCAGTAGATCTGTCTGTTCTGCTCCCCACTCTGTCTCTGGTAAATCTTCTCACCTCCCGTGCCTCTGGCCTATACCCCAGCTCTTGTATGCATAAATAAATAAATCTTTTTTTTTTAAAAAAAGAAAAAGGTGATGGCACATATTGCTAATAATCCTGCAAATTATCAAATTCTCTCATGGTTTTTCAATTTTCAATGCAACTTATCAAATTCATTTTCATTTCTGTTTTGCTAACCCACCTTTACAAGCAGAAAATGTGGAACCTTGGAAAAATTATTAGACCTTTCCACATCTCACTTCCATCCTCAGGACTTACTATGAGAAGTATGGTCTTTTTAAAAAAATACTTCAAACTCAAAGCTCAGGGAAAGAAAATAAACAACTAGTCTTCAGTTGTCTGGGTTAACTAAGTATGTTGTGTGTGTGTAACATATACATATAGTATATGTCAAAAATCTGCAGATAACCCAAGATGTCATTTCAAACAACATTCAAAACTCCCCTTTGTGGTATTTCACAGAGGAAATTAGTAAATCACCAGCTTCATTACTTAAAACTCTTCCTGCCCACATTGTGACACTATCCTAAAAGAATAGCAAAGCCATCCCAGAACAGAATAGGAGGGAGCAGAAAAGGAAGAAGAAAAAATCCCCTAGATAACCTAGAAACTATATATTATGGGTTATGATGATCCTACTGTTATTTTGGTACATTATCTGTATTTTCATTGACTCACAGTCATGTAATATGTCATCTTGTTGAAGAGTGTTCTCTACAGGAAATTTTTTTTTTTTAACTTTTTGATTGAAGCTGCTCATTTGTTCTCTGAACTAATTCTGGCTTTGTAAATAGACTAGCATATGTCAGTATAATAGTACTTCCAAAACTCAATGCCCAGAACATCTTATGGTCACTGGAGAGCAATAAAGTACTAACAGCATAAATTTTATGTTTAAATATACTTAAATGCATTTTTATCAATAACACATTATAAAAAGCATTTTAGTAGTTGTTAAAAGTATACCTATCTCGGCGTAAAAATTCAATCTTTTTTTAAAAAATTGAATTTGGGTGCCATATTAGAAAATCATTTTACTTTAGCATGAAATGTTTACAACACACATATACACACAAACCACACACAGAAAGAAGCAAACAAAAGTGAAGACATTATCATATCATTAGGGAATTAGCTCTTTATAAAACTGAAAATTCCTAAATAAATTATAATTCATATATTTTCTAATACATTAACTAGAACTTCCATAAAGAATAACACAAAAACACTAATTTGAACACAAAACACTAATTTGAAAGGAAATCTGCACTCCTATGTTTACCGCAGCACTATTTACAATAACCAAGATATGGGAACAACGTAATGCTCCAATATAGACAAATGGATCAAAAAGTTGAGGTATATTTACACAATGGAATCTTACTCAGCAATCAAAAAAGACAAACTCATGCCATTTGCAGCAAGACTGATGGAGCTGGAAGGGATTATGCTCAGTGAAAGAAGTCAGAAGGAAAAGGACAAATATTGGATGTTCTCACTTATATGCAGAATATAGAGAAACCAAACAAACGATCAAGGAAAAATTCAAAACTAGCAAGCTGACCATGGATCTAAGGCTTACAGCAAGGGAGAGGAGGAGGTAGCGGGGTCAAAACAGGGGAGGGAAGAGCACATGGAATATGGTGATGGTTCATGGATGATGTGGTAGTGGGAGAACTACAGGGACTACAATGATGTAAGAATAACACTTTTGTTAGACTTACCAGACAGAGTATCTTGATGGGTAAGGTGTATAAGCCATTAATTGACTTGATCTTGTTGTGGGCCAGGCTAAGGTGCACCAGGCTGCAGCACTGCTCCAGGCCACTGATCTCCTCGATCTTGTTGTCTGTATACCACGACTGTTTAAGGAAAATGTGATTGGAGGCATTCGAAGGGAAAAAGAGCCAGTGTTAAATCAACCTTAGCAAAGTCAGACAAAGGCATTAGTAAGGCAGTTCTCACTACCCAACACAGGAAGAACACCAAACCTGTAAGTATATTTTTTCATGTAGTAGTGCATACTAGCGCCAAAGTCAGATTTAAACAAAAGGTTAAGTCTCAGGTCAGTCCATTTGCTGTGAGCTCTGAGTGGATGAGGAGGGAAGTTTCAGAGAGGCTCGGCTCTCTCCTCCGAGTGGGCTTTCCCTCATCTCTGTCATGGTCTCCCTGAGACTCTCAGCGCTTTCCCCGAAGCAGGCTTCTCTATACAGGCACCCCTGGAGAGGCAACAGGCACTAAGCTGGGCGTCCCATTGAGCAGCGCACAGCATTGATGTCACAGCCTGTGTGTCATGTGAGCAAATGGGTAGTGACAAACCACCAATGCTCGCAACAGAGAGAAGCAGTCCTTCCTTTCTAGTTTGGCCTCCCTTCTCCCTTTAAAATAAATGAGGCCGAAGCGCTGCCTTCCTGTCCTCATCTGGTGATGAAGTTTCCAGTCATTTTAAAATTTAATTTTTTATGCTGTGTGTGTCCCACATTTATTAGTCATGTAAAAATTATTATCTCAAAGTTGCCAATGCCACTCACCTCTCTGCCCCCCAAACCCCTGTAGCAGGTCTTCAGGATTTAATATCATTTTCCCACAAAAGCTTAGTTTATACTGCCAGGTCGCCCAAACCATCACCATCTTCTCAGCGATTTGTAATCTTTAGGACCTCCAATCAATCACCAAGACCTGGAATTTTTGACTTGAAAACATCTCCTGAATTAGTCCCTCCTCTTCTTCCTTCAGTCTACCAACTGAATTCAGCTTTAGCAACAGGCACCCCCAACATCCATTTCTCCCTGCCTTCAAGTCACCTGCCATGCTGTACTCATGTGAATTCTTTCAAAATGATTGGGTATTACACTTCAATTAAAAAATCCTCATAGAACAAAATTCAAATTCTTCACTGTGGCATTGAAGGCCCTTCACTGTAGGCAAAATCTACTTATCCAGTTTCATCCCCATTATAATCCAAAGAGAATTCTCCACTTCTGTCAGAACAATCTTCTCTGTAGTTCTGGAACGTACCAAGAACTTTCTTACTTGACACGCTATATTTATTTTATGCTTTTTCCTACTCCATTCTAAAGCCTGCCCATTCTTCAGGACCAAATTCTACTTTTTTTTTTTTAACTTTTAACATTCCTATTAAACCAAAATATTAAGCATTTCTTTTTGAAAAATAATCTCATATTTCCTTATTGCTCTATTACTGCTTAATCACATAAATAAGTACAAATAAGGAACCAGGAGAACATATTCCTCACATAAAACGCACGAAGGATTACTATCTAGAGTGCATAAGAAAGTACAATTACTGTGAAAAAATGATAAAACAGATACTCTCATAGTATTGGGTGAGAATCTTCATTATGATAGAGCCACTCTGGAGG
The DNA here is from genome assembly GCA_019455555.1 of Galemys pyrenaicus. Taxonomy (NCBI): domain Eukaryota; kingdom Metazoa; phylum Chordata; class Mammalia; order Eulipotyphla; family Talpidae; genus Galemys; species Galemys pyrenaicus. Next base: position 2,618,856 of record JAGFMF010011700.1, on the reverse strand, counting down.
CAATTACAATAAAGTAATTTACAATTACTAGAATAATAAGTATGTCACAGCAATTCCACTTCTTATCTGCTCTAGACAATTTATTCCTCAAAACTCTTCCTGGTCAGCTTCTAACCCCCCAGCTATCTCCTTCTATTAATGATTGAATCAATCATTATTTTAAAGGACAGGGAAGGGACCATAAGTATCACAAAAACAGTTATTTTGTCTCATAATTACTTGTAGTCCTCTCAACTATACTAGTTACTAGCCATGTATAACTTTACTTCTCTTTGCTCATACTTTTTGCTTATAAAGTGGGAGTAACACCAGATCTCTATGAAGCCTGAAAGGTAGATCATGGAGAAGAAATCAGAAGATGAATGTGAATGAGCTGCACAAAGCATAAAGCATCTCACAGTGGTAAGGCCTGTTCTTACTGCTAAAAGTTCAAGTACATGAGGTCAAAGAGTCACATCCTTTTGACCAAAAGCACAAAATAGAAGATTCTTCTGAAAAGACCCAGGTCAGAGAAAGAAGTTAGGAAGATGGAAACAATAATGAGGAAATAATTACAGACATCTGAGTTTTTCTTCACTGGTTTTAGATTCGATCCTTGGACTAAAGCATCGTTCTGCTTATCGTCAATATAGCAATACGCTTCCAGGATACTTTCCTAAGATACCGTGCCAGAGAAGCTTTAGGAAAGAGACATTTATATTCCTGAATCCTATGCTTCTTTTTGTTCCCACTCTCTTTGGTCTATTTAAATAATCCTTCTGGAATTAGAACAACTACCATATCTGTGCAGATATGGACTGTAACAAAAGATAAATGATCTAGGACACAGGACATTAAACTTTCACACATTCTATTTCTAGATGAGACAGAAACTCTCCAGTTGTCCTCTGTCTCAGTTTACACTGGAAAGCCATAGTCTTGCATCCTGTATCAGGAGCATGAGGGTCCTGGCAGCTTGGCTCAAACACAAATGAAGATACTCTCAGTATGGCAAAGACTAAAATACACCCCTGTGTGTAACTGAGTGAGGAAGCATGCCCATGGGAAGAAAGCAAGGATCAAAAACTAGAGAACAGTCCTTTGAAACTATGGAGAGGTGACAGGAACTGGGAAGGAAAGCTTGCCTGTGATCTACACAGTAATTTTCCAAGACATAGGGGGCAAACAAACTACTCTTCCCTCAATACATCCTGCTTTTTTGCCAGTTTTCACCAGTACGTCATGTTGATGACATCGATGTTGTAAGGACCAAAGGAGGAGGAATACAGATGCCTTGCTGTGATCAAAGTTACAGCTTCTGCAGCTACCTAGGAATCACCCAGAGTGCTTGGGCAAAGGTATGGAATTCACTAACCATCTCCTTGAGAAGTATGTTCATTTCAAAAGAATGTCTACTTCCCAACCATGTACTTTTCCCTTAAGTTGCAAAGAATGTTGGGCTTCAGAAAGTCATTTTGAGTAGATAGTAGGTTTTCAAGGGGTGAGTTTCCCCCCGAGTCCTCCCACAGTGACATAGTACCAGTGCTCAGGCTGGGCCATGCAGAGCTCTGAGCTCCCCATTATCCCATTTTCTTGTTTTAAGAACTTTTACAAAAATCTTCTTGCTCTTCCTCCTCATTTCTTTCTTTCATAGGTTTTGGGACTTTCCCATAAGAAGAAATATAATCTTATAGGTCACTGGGTTAACTCACTGGGTTAACCCTCTTAGACATACTTTCATTTTAAAAAGGCCATTCTCAGGAAAAAGAAACTCAAAGAAGAACTCAAAACCATCACATTGCATGCCAGTCTAAAGTTTTACAATTCTGCAGATATGTCTTTTACACTGATATTTTAAATCTGGTGGCACTGAGTGAAAGAACCCCGTGGCACCTAAGGATAACTTTTCCAGGTGAAAGCCCAACAATATATTTTCACATTTTGGTGATGCTGTCAGCAGTTCAAAGTCCTTGACATGAATTATTCACTAGTTCAATATTCGCTCTTATTCATTTGTCTACAATCATAAAATATGGTTCGGGTGTACAGAAAACAGTTACTGAGAAATAAGTAGGAAATCCATCACACCCTCTTAGTAGAGAGAACTGTGATGATGGCTTTCATCAAAACCAATCTTAAAAGATCTATATCATCTTCCCGGTGAAAAATGCTCTTCACTACTGGAGAAACAGTCTAAGAAACAAACACACATACACTTAAAGTGGCGAGGTGACAGCAGTAGTAATTAGTCGATGAATTGCAGTGTAGGGAAGATAGTGGAACTCAGAGGACTAGTCTCAGGACCACCATTTACCAGCTAATCTTGGGCAAGTCACAGCACCTCCCTGGGTCACAGGCTCCCTTCCATTAAATAATGGGTAGCAACTCGATGATCTTAAAGACCTGCCTGGAATCTTAAATTCTATGAACCATTTTTCAAAAAATTTCTGTGATTCTATAACATAATTTTCAACGAACAGTCAATATTTGTAGGTAAGAATAAACTACATCCTTTTGTAAGACTAAATAAATAATTCACTCACTCCGGGCAAAGTCAATCAACTTGCAATATGGACTGTTGTCAATTAATCATGAGTTGTCCATGTTTGGAAGGACAAAATAGCATAATAATATAAGCTAAAAAGGTGACAGCTTGTAGTTAGTGATTCATCCTGAGGTATTACTCTACTATGATCACATTCTTGGCATAACTAACTTGACTGATGTTTTTTTGCTCTAAATTATTCTTTTTAAAATAGTGACAATTACTTTTATTTTAAAGAAAAGTATATTTTTCTTTCTCAAAAAAAAAAAAAGTCACCAGGCCTTCTAAGGAAAACTTGAACAAACACAAAAAAGATAACAGCCAAATTTCTAAAGCATTTAAAACAGGACAAATGGATGGCATTGGGTTAGTAAAGTATGTTTTGCAAGATATAATAGAGAGGATTGATTAGCTCAGATCTGTGGAACTTCAGACCAGCAATATCTACATCATCTGGGAACTTTCTAGAAATGCAGAACTCAGACTCACCCAATCAGAAGCTCTAAGGGTGGGGGCCAGAAATAGGTGTTTTAACAAGCCCTCCAGAAGTTCTGATACAGTTGAAGACTGAAGCTTGGTAAATAATAATTGTTTTCAAAGAAATTAAGTTATAATTTTCAGATTTTAAAATTGTTTAACAAACCCATACATGGCCTGTTTCTAAAATATAAACAACACCACTGAAGCTACCACACTATCACTCCCTCTAGCCCAAGAAGTAGGATGTTAACCATCACTGATCCCTACCTCCGCAGACCTCTCCCAGCACATCCTGGTGTCTCTCTCTGAGAAACCTGCCATGCTGAATTATCTAATTTCCTTTTCCCTTTCCCCTTTACTATGTAAGTTATATTAAATTTTAGTAAGATTCATCCTTATTACTGCATGGAGATATATTTCATTTGGCATCACTACTGTACAGTATATTATGTGAGCACACCATAAATTTATTTATGATTTCTCTTATCAATGAGCATTTGGGCTATTGGCAGTTTCTTCCTATCACAAAAGATGTTCCTGTGAACACTTTTATACAGGCCTCCCAGGACACCAATGCAAATGTCCCACATGTAGGAGTGAAAGTGCTAGTCAGACAGAATTCAGATGTTCAAATTTAGAAGATAGCTAAAGGATTTTCAAAAGTGGGTTAACTAATTTCATACCTATAAGCAAGATAAAAAGAGATCTCTTGATCTAGTGTTCTCCAATGCTTGGTATTTTTAAGATTTCTTAAATTTGGCAATTGAATGATACAATATAGCATCTCATGACTTCTAAGCCTCTTCTTCCCCTGGTTTAATATACCCTCTGATCCATCCAGTATCTGATTCCAAAGGGCTGTGGAGTCCAAGAAGCTGCATTTCTAAGCAGCTCCAGATAATGCTGGTCCTGCTGGTGCTCCCTGACCAGCAACTGCTAAAAGGTCTGAGAGGAGCTGGCTTCTGAGCTACATGGCTTCTGGCAGTCTAGCTCTAACCCTGGGAAAGTGCAATACTAGGAGAGTTAAGCAGAAAGTGAAGGCTCTCCAGACTGGGCTGCCGATGTATGCTACTCCCATCTTGACATCAGCACATTTCAGTTTAACCATTTTCTGACTTCTCTATTTGGTTACATCCAGAACATGCTCACATCCAGCACGAAGCACCACAGAATGCCCATAGTAGCTCCTTTTCACAGGTACCTTCTAAAGGGAGTGGCACTATAGCCTATGCTTCTATCACACAGGAATGAAGGTATTTTCCCATAAAATGTCTTCAAGAGAATATACCTCCCGTTCCCCCCAACAGCACCTTACTGCAAATATGCTCTGTAACAGCTGCTGCCAAAACTTCCCTGGAATGAGGCTCCCGAGGGCAATCAATTCATCCTCTGCTTTGCCCTAAAGATCCTCAGGTGGGTAAAAGATACTTACCGGGAAAGAGAAGCTGCTGCTCCCTTATCACCCAGAGAACCTGAGTCTCTGGTGTAAAAGAGGGACTCAGGCTCATTATACGCACAGATTCCCCAATTAACCCTTGAGGCTCTCGAAGTTGAAGGGTCTCACTTGAAAACAGGCACTCTGTCTGCCTGGGAGCCGACACAGGCGATAAATGAGTTTCTGAAGTTGGTCACAAATCAAAAGTTTTTTTTTAAATTAAAGCATATTTTAAATACACTAGAGAAGCTTACTAGTGAACAGAATTTACCTCAAATTCTTTTGTAAAATAATCACTCACTTTCCCTGAGGCCAGATCTAGATTTTCAAATACTGAATTTATATCAAATAAGGCACACAGTTAATTTGAAGAAAGGAACTAGCTAATATAGAACCTCTCTTCTGGATCTAGAATTAAAAACAAGCTCATATTAATGAGATGACTGCCTTGTTTGGTTTTCCAGGAGTCTAAGAGGCTCTTGGCTTCGACTTGCGGTCTAATTCCCTAGTAAATATCTTCCCTTACTTTGTGACTATCAATTCTTAATTAGTGAAATGTGTCACACATCTCTAGTAAATTGCTCATCTGGTCCAGGTCCATGTCATCTGGTACACATTTATCACAGGGTCTATTAACCAAATTTTCCCCTTTACCCATTCAAAGGATACTGTCCAAAATTAATTTAGTGAGAGCCTGGTATGCTGACAAATCACACATTTCAGAAATTTGGTTGCAGGAAAAATCCACCTTCTGATGAGAAAAAGAGAACAATATATTATACTTTATTCCTCATTCATCTTAACCATCGAAATTAATTTCACAAGACTATATAGAGTGGATGTGGGATTAGAATTCAGTATTGAAAATACACTGAGGATATAATATTTACCCATATTTAGCCATTTTCCAATGGGACTCTTTTTCTATCCACTTGGAGAGACATCGAGCAGGAGACCCAGACCCCTCCCTGCAGCGGCACAGAGACCCCACAACCCCACCTTCAGTCTCCTCAGCTATTCTCTCCAATTTAGCATTCAGTGTAAATTTTCTTGAGATCCCTTCTGAATTTACCTCAATTTCAACCACATTTACTATGATTTCCTTACTTTTCTGTAACATCTGGGAACACACCGTGCCTGAGACAATGAATGTATAATGACCTGGACTGACCTCCAGTGGACACCTTCATGGCCTCTTGTGCCACAGCATGTGGTCCCTTACCCATCTATCCAGCTGTGCCCCTGGAGGGTGTGTGCCCACACTGTGCTCTCCAGCACACAGGCTTTCTGTCACACAGGCTTGTTGAGCTGTTGCTCTGACCCACTGGGAGTTCTGTTGGAAGCCAGAGCTTACAGGAGGTTCCTATCAACCCAGTGAACCTTCTTCACCTATCCAAGCAAAAGCACCCTTGGAAATACAGAAAAAGTGCACAGACAAGCTCCTACTCCTGAGGAATGGTGCTGTTTCTGGCACAAGGCTCACAGATGGTGAGTGAAAAGGAAGCAGAATTTCTCAAGAGGGGGGTATAGTTACAAGTCTGGTTTATGGGGAAGGTGTGGACTTTGGGTCTCAGACATGGGTTCAGTCCCCACCCTGGTTACTCCACCTCTTGTCATGCAGCATCACCTGTAAAGTTGAGAGGATAACCCCCACCTCAAAGCTTTATCAGGAAGATTAAATAAGACAATGCCCTGAAAGTACCAAAAGGCCTCCAGCATCCCCTGGAATTCAGGTTCACGCAGAATTCACAGGAGTCGAGGCATCTCCTTGCAGGGAATCTGGCACTTTGCAAGCATTTCTTCAATGTTCTCAAGTATATTCACTCTTAGTTCTCAGGGAGCCTCATAGAGGGACTATCTGCTATGATGACAGATACAGGCCATTAACATTTTTCTAAGCTCACAGAATGGAGAACACCAAGAGGGACCAGTATAAACTATGGACCAGTGGTGATAATGAGCTGACACAGGCTCATCAGCTGGAATAAATGGACCATTCCAGAGGGGTCTGTTGACAATGGGGGAGGGGGAATGGGGGATGGAGAGGGATCTATGGAAAACTCTGCACTTCTTCCTTGATTTTTCAATGAACCTAAAGCTGGTGGGTATCTGTTGTGTTTTGTTCATGGGGAGTCTTTGGGAGAGTGTGAGGTAAGGGTGGGAACAGAAGCAACTCTGGGAAAGCTTTCCCATGGAGGAGTAATGCCATTACTAGGACCGGTTCCGTGGGTGTGGGGCAAAGCAGCACAGCACAGCAAAGGACAGGGAGTGGAAACAACCCCAGAGGTTCTGCGAGGGTGATGTCTGAGGACCTGGAGGGCATGTGGCCCACATTGAGGACACAGAGAATCTCCCGTAGCTTATGTGGACAAAGGAATAGTTACCTGGCATTAACTAAAATTGCAAAGGGGAAAAAAAGTGTACTGTTGATAAAAATGGAGCAATGTGAAATAACAGGAAAAAAAGAACAAAAGAAAAAGAACAGGGGCCTCCCTGGTGGCACAGTGGGTTAAACAACGACTACAAAGCAAATCGCAGCCACTGCAGCACGAGTTCAATCCCTGCTGCTGGCTGGGGAGGTGACCCACATGGCATAGCAGACCTCTCCTGCCTCTCCCACTGCTCCCCTCAGCAGTGTATTTCTGTTGATCTGCCTGTTCTGCTTCCCACTCTGTCTCCGGTGAATTATCTTACCCTCCCCTTCCTCCCCCCCCCACCTCTGGCCTGTACCCCAGTGCTTGTATGCATAAATAAATCTTAAAAAAAAAAAAGAACAGAAAAAATACAGCATCTCACTAGCTATATGGGGGCTGTCAGGCTTTTGATTTCAACAGATTTTCATAATGCGCAAACTGCTACAGAATACTTTGGATGCAAGACACTCTAGTTTCTAAATAAAGGAAAAGTAACAGAAAAAGTAATCGGTGATAGCCATTCTTAAAAGTAACTTTCTAATAAAATATTTGAGTCCAATATTAGTCCAATACACTAAACCCAAACTGTGGTGATGGTTCTCGAATTTGTCAGCACATTAGAGCTTCCTGTGGGGAGGGGAGGTTTAAAAAAATTCCAAGCCCAGGCCTTACCCTGGACCACTTGAAGCAGACTTTTTGACCCTGGGATCCAGGCCTCAGGATTTCATAAAACTCCCAGGTGATGCCAATGCAGCAAAGTGGGAGCCACTCCCCCCACAACTCTCTGCCTAACTGTGGGCCATGGACCAGCAGCCATGACACGGTCTGGAGGGGTGTTTGAAATCAGTCCCAGACCCCACCCCAGACTACTGGGTCAAGATCTCATTTTCACAGAAACCCCTAGGCGGCCTGTGCAAACACCAGAGCAAGACACAGCATCGCCAGCTGCTCTAGCAATGAGCAGTTCATTTCTGCCTCAGAGATACAAAATCAAGTGCAGAAAAGCAAAATGAAGATTCAAAATCACTGCTTTCTTAAAAAGTAAAGCTTGTCTAAGTAAAAAAAAAATCAAACACAAAAAACTAGGAACTTTTTACAGTCTTCAAAGTTTTTCTCTTATAATAAAATCATACGAATAATTAGTATTTAAATGGAGAAAGAACTAATTGTAAAACAAAACTTCCTAAGTGTCTGTTGACAGAGTATCTCTTCCAAAATAAATGATACACTAACCCTTCTTTTTCACCTCATCTCAGATACTTACACTATTTACCCCTACAACTTATTCTCTCTGAATTCTCTATTTTAGCATCATTTTGTTTATCAATGAATGTTGCAAGACAATTAACATATTAGTGTACTGAAAAGTCTACCTTGAGATTTTTGGGTGGCTTGAAATTGAAGAATGTAGTCAGTTTATTGTGAGAAGCATTAAGTTCCAGGAGATAAGGCATACAACTGACACAAGACAAATCTGCGGGGGAATAAACACAGAATCACTAAGCCAATAAAATAGAAATTAGCCAAAGTCATCAGACCAGCATACATCAGAACATTTTAAAGTTATCTCAATTGCAAGCACATTTTTATTCCAGATGCGTGAAATGAATAAAATGGGAGTGTGCAAAATATAAACACACAAGTACACACATACACACAATATGGAAAACTCTCCATGAGTCAATAATTTAAAGTCCTTCCTTGGGGCCTCCCCAGCTTTTCCACCCTCCACTCCCCACCCAAGTGACAAGTGACCAAGGCCACCACAGTGTCCCAGCTCCCTCTCCCATGAATGAGCTGCCAACAGCTCAGTGCTTCAAAATTTGCCAGCCTTGGGGGACAGAAGGAACGGAAGCCTTAGATAATCCTTTTGATCATTAGCCTCTATATAACTGAATTAGGTCTTGCAGAGAGGCTGAAAATGCCATATTTAGAAAACTTTCTTTGATGTCAATTAAATTTTGTTTTAGTTGGACTTAATCCTAAATCTCATTAATTATTTACAGTGATTTAAATTATTGCTGTTATTTTACTTTGGCTCTGGATTGGCTGAAAAGTATGCCTGAGCTTTGCAGTTTATCCCAAGCAAACATTCTAACTTCGAGTGCTAAGTAGAGGGCTGTCTTGCTTATACTGCTAACGAAATGGCACATGAAAGATAAAAATGGTAAAGCATCGTGCTGCTGCTTTCTCTGCAACACAATCCACAGTGAATCAGGGGAGGCTCAGGAAAAATTGCAAGGAGCATTTACAGTCCGTTTCTCCCAGTAACTTGTTTTTTTACCTGCAAACAGTAATAACAAAATCTCCTTCTCTTTTCATTCTAGATCACAAAACCAGCCATTCCATCCCCCCATTCCACTGGGGGATTAAGCCTTGCTGGGAGAATATGGAGAAACCAGACAAAATGCTTCTACAAAATGCTCTACAAAACGCTTTCCCAGGTGAGCAAGATACACCCCTGTGAGTGGAAGTAAGCGAGGCCTTGCCTGGAGTGGTTGGCAGTGTGAGGGTCCTCCCCAACGCTGCCCCTCTCAACTTCTTTCCTTCTCAAAAGTCACTGAAGCCAGAAAGTCCCCACTAGTTCCCACTTCATCCTCTGGACCACCCCTTCTTCAGTCTGTATTTCTCACAAAATTGTACAAGACATTGAAACATTAGCACTGTGATGGAAATTAAGGAGCTAATCAAGGAAGTCTGCCTGAAAGAGGAAATCTACAGCAGGCCTGGCATTGCTTTCCATTTAGATGGCGATAAAGAGATAGTGAATACATGTCTCGCTCCGTGGATGACTATGCTTTCCAATCTCTCTGACAGAGAAAATCACCTTCTGGCAAGCCCAGTATTCCCTGCTCGGTGTAGTGACCTCCGTGACCACCAGATGGCAGGAGCACCTCGCGCCTACAGACGTGGTTCTCAAAGTCTGGCCCTGGACCAGTGGCACCAGTTTCACTCCGAAACTAATTCAAAATACGAATTCTTAAGAACAATTCTAAAGCTATGGCATCAGAGCCTTGGAGGCTGGAGCATAGCCGTCTGACTAAGCACTCCAGGTGATTCTGCTGCAAACCGAAATCTGGTCTGTGTAACTGCTTTAATAAAACCACCCTTGCAAAAAGAACAATACCCTGTGTCTTACACACAGTAGGTCCTCAAGCACTTAATGAGTGAGTAAAATGGGTCGTGAAAGATTAAAGAAGACTTGTCGGAGAGCTTTCATGGCAGCTGTGGACTCTCCATTCAAGTGGCAGGATATGCATCCGCATTTCTTTCTTCTGGGTGAACCTAAGCACAGTTGAAACCTCCCCTTCAACCTGTCTACAGTTCCTATCCAAACATTTCACACAACTTTCGAGGTGAGGCTAGCCAGGAGAGCTTCTTCGAGGGACACCTGGGGTTTGCTTTAAAACTGCCCTGGGAGGGAGGCAAAGGTAAATGTGAGGCGGGATGGCCACTTCCTGAAGACCGCAGTGCCTGAGAATTCATTAGTCTCTCAACGCGTGCTCATGCTTGTAATTTCCCAAAATTAAGTTTTATAAGACTAGGGGAATAAAGGGTTTTCCCAAGCAGGAGCAAGTTCTCAATAATTAAAATATGCTAAAATGTTAATATTCATTATAATATTCATTTAAGGGGGAATCAGAGAATGAACCACAGAAGACCAACACTGGAGTAGAAAGATTATCTGTGAAGAAATAAGGTCAAAAATAAAGAATTGCTATTTTCCTGGAAGTCTTAAAAAGTAAATCTACCTTCAAATAAGATCAGGAATTAGAAATAATTTCCTGGAGAAAATGTGACTCATTTCATTCATTGTGAGCAAGGTGTCACAATAAATGCAATATTATAGAACAACAAATGATGGAGTTAGAGTGGAAAGAATCAACTGATTTATAGAGAGAGCAAATGGGTGGAGGGTGAAATTAATCTATGAATCTCTGGTGCTTAAACAAAAAGAACAAAAGCCAGGATTAAAATGTAGATGCAAAGGCAAAATAAAAGAATCCATTAAAGGGGTTGGGGAGGAGGGTGGCAAAAGGACTCATTCATTTGCATTGACTACACTAATTAAGGGAAGAAAAGGGAATCATCAAATATTCAGAAAATAGCAAGAAGTTATGCTCCATCTCTTAAAAGGGAAAAACAATCACCCCTAGTGTGTCTGACCACAGCATTTCTGCACGCTTGCAGACTTGTGCCTTCTCTTTACTCATAGTCACAGGTGCCTATTTTGTAGAAGCAAACAGAGATCAATATGTAAATTGATCTAGTATAGCACTTGTATCAAGTTTCATAGTGATACGATGTTACATCCTACAAAACTTAAATCTTGAAATAATTCAGGGATTCATTAGTTTACTGGAATAACAATCACATACCTTCAATTCTATTAACTGAGAGATCCAACTTCTGTAGGTGAACATATCCAGAGAGAATGCTAATGTCAGTTAAATCACAACCCTGAGAAGATAAAAAGGGAAAAGACTTGAATGTTGCTTTACTGGATCCGTACCTAGCCTTCTCACATCTGGAAATGCTAGTTGATGGAAAGAAACCCAAAATTTCTGTCAAAAGTAGAATGGAAGTGAGAACTCACTTCCTCTGAAGAAGAATCTAGTGGGTTCTCAAAACAGACTACCAATCCCATCAAGACACTATGGCTGCCACAAAATCAGAACTCAGAGAATCAGTGTTGTTAGCAAGAAGGATCACAACATGAAAAGGACAGTTAAAAGTATTTACCAAGACCGCTAGAGAAGTTTTATATTTAAAAAAATCATAACAATACAGCCAAAGTCTCTGTGTAGTAGAAGAAAAAAAGCAAATACCTAGAAATAAAATGAAACGCTGGAGCTTACACCCAAGCAGGGATCATCAATAGCAATGCCAACTACACTTGGATAGGGTCCCTGTCAAGATGCTTAAAAAATCACGTGGTGGGAGCAGTGGGTTGAGCAACATGCTATGAAGCAAACCGCAATCACTGCAGCACCAGTTCGATCCCTGCCACCTGCTGAGGAGGTGACCCACATGGCGCAGCAGACCTCTCCTGTTGTGCCCGCTACTCCCCTCAGCAGCGTATTTCAGTAGATCTGCCTGTTCTGTTCCCCACTGTCTCTGGTGAATCCTCTCACCCCCCCACACCTCTGGCCTGTACCCCAGCTCTTGTGTGCATAAATAAATCTCTAAAGAAAAAAATCACGTCAGTGGATCAAACAAACCTGTGAGACATGCTGTCTCTAATCGGGCAGATTATTCCCAAGGTAGAGAAGAGGACCATGAGGAACAGAGAGGTGTGTAAGCACCTAAGATCACATACCATGTTAGTGATGAGAAGCAGATAACAGTCTCATGAATCCTTGTCAAGAATCTCGCTATGAAATCTTGCTTCCAGTGAATTCAAGATGGATTGGAGGCCAGTGCGGGTGGGGGGGTAAGTGGGGGAGGCGGGGTATTTTTGTTTCTTTAGATCAAAGACTCCTATCACTAATTTATGTTGCAATGTCAGAGAAAGCGCCAACCAGAAGTGTCACTATAAGAAATGCTCAAAAAAACCCAATAATAAGAGTGTTTGGTGAAGACCATGAGTACAATAATAAATACATACTTGACAAGCCTGCTATGAACAAGGCACTGTGCATGGCTAGTGAGAACAACAGGGATGATTTCTTGTGCCCTTAAGAGACTAATGACTTTGTTAGGAGAGAAGCTACATATACAAGATGCAAGTAAAAAAAAAAAAAAAATTGAAGCTATAAGGGGGAGAAAAATCACCAAACCAGGCAAGTCTAAGAAAGTATGTTCAGCCAGGCAAGTTATTAAGGTGAAATAATTCAACATGTAATATCTCAAATGTAAGGAGGTCAGCGGCAAAGTAAGTTAAGCCTCAGTCTCTCTAGCTGAAATAAGATTTAAAGGATTGCTTTACTTTCTTTCTTTTTGCAGATCAATTGAAGGCATAGCACTACATACACAAGTAGAATATCGATTGGGAGGGACTTGCGTGGGAGCAGAGAAGCTGCTGGAGTTATCGACCATTCTAATACCTAACCGGAGCCTCCCTGTGTGTTATTACCTGACTGACTGAGTCCACCAGAAACTGGTATAAAGTGAAAATAGTGAAAGATTAGAGTCTTAATATGTGACCTCAGAGGACATGCCATGGAAGCAGCATGGGGGAAAAGACAGACTAGCCTTGCTACGAATGCTATGCTTTAGCCAAATTTTGGTACTCCAGCAAAATTTCAGGTTGTTTTTTTTTTTTTAAATCCTGTTTCTGTGAATTTCAAAAGACTATTTTAGTGCTTTATAACATAGGCATACAATATAAGCAGAAATTATTTTTCTAGGGCTATAGAGTATTCTGCACTTGTAGATATTTTTATGATAAACTTGGAGACATGATTCTCCACTAGTGTCAAAATCTTGAAAACCGATGAATAATAATACATTTTTCCTTTAATAATTGGTAGTTTTGGGACAGTGAGCGATTGCTTGAAGTTACTTATTCTTGACATGCCTAGAAGAGAAAAAAGTCAATACCAAAGTACTTTGCTCCCTTGGATTCAGACTAAATTTTAGTCTTGGCACTGATCATAGAGAAAATTCTTAAAGAGTTTTGATAGGTTTTACAGAATCAAAGTCAACCTTCTGAAAGCATTGAGTGGTATAATACAGACCACTTAAGATGAAAGATAAAGACTTTGTAGGGAAACAAAAGAAAGGAATTTGGGGCTTTGGTTACTGCACTGACCAGGATCTTTGATTGTCAACCATTTACATGAACAACTCTGTTTGTGAGTCTCCATCGAATGCATGAACACGGGATCTGGCGTCACCCCCAAAACTGTGACTATGGGGGAATGGCTATGGTACAGGCAGTCGGTGGTGAGCTCATCATACTCACTGGTAAAGTTAGATTGAGGTAGACCTGTTCGGTCCCAGAGCCTGAACGTCCCAACTGGTGGAGCGCCTTGGCCACCACCTCCTCTCTCAGGATCCCATCAAAATCCTCCTGCAAAAGAATAAATGGAGGCAGAGGGGAAGAGAGAAAGGATGTCCATTAGAAAAGAAACAATCTGGGTCTCCCTGGTGGCATAGTGGTTTAAGCAACACACTGTGAAGCAAACCGCAGCCACTGCAGCCTGAGTTCAATCCCTGCTGCCGGCCAGGGAGGGGACCCACATGGCACAGCAGACCTCTCCTGCCTCGCCCGCTGCTCCCCTTGGCAGTGTGTTTTGGCCCATCTGCCTATTCTGCTCCCCGTTCTGTCTCTGGTGAGTCCTCTCACCTCCCATGACTCTGGCCTGTACCCCAGCTCTTGTAAGCATAAATAAATAAATCTTTAAAAAAGAAAAGAAACAATCTACTTCCTCATATTCAGTATTTATTTATCTATTTCATATCCAGGAACTGAGTTTTCCAAAATTCATCAGCACAAAGATTCTGTGTTGAGAACATGTATTTGTTATGTACAGTTAAATCTCTATCAACTCAGTGTATTGCCACAGCACTTATGGGGGCTATGCAAACTGGAATGATTATGGTGGAAGCTTCAGCATTAGTGTGACAGTTCCTGACCCGAGTGTTTCCTGTTCCACTGTGCTGTGCTAAGAGCGCTTGTTGTATAGACTCATTTAATCCTCCTGACAACCTGAGGTTGGCACTCTGACCTCCATTTCACAGATAAAGAAACAAAGGCTTACAGAGGTTAAGTTGCCTGAAACCACATAGCTAGCATGAGGCAGAACCCCAATCTGTCTGATTCTAAGGTAATTCTTTTTTTTTTTTTAAAGATTTATTTATTTATGCATACAAGCACTGGGGTACAGGCCAGAGGTGTGGGGGGGTGAGAGGATTCACCACAGAGAGTGGGGAGCAGAACAGGCAGATCAACAGAAGTACACTGCTGAGGGGAGCAGTGGGCACAGCAGGAGAGGTCTGCCGCACCATGTGGTTCCCCTCCCTGGCCGGCAGCAGGGATAGAACTCGTGCTGCAGTGGCTTCGGTTTGCTTCATAGTGTGTTGCTTAACCCACTGCGCCACCAGGGAGGCCCTGATTCTAAGGTAATTCTAACAATACTTGATGGATGGAATTAATGTAATCTCTTCTCTAAATCTGACATTCTCACAGAGAAAACAGGTCCTCAGTTGGCTTCCTGTTGGCTAATTTCACTACATTCACACAATTTACAGGATTTATTAAAAGGCTAAGAATCACTTCCACTAGGACGTTGCCCTCTCCCCAGTGATGACAGACAGAAGAGAAAACAGTGGGTCACTGCTATGTTTGTGCTGCCTTCGACTCCACAGTAACACTAACATCATTAACAGTGACATCAGCATGAGGACACAGAATACAGCAGTCCCACCAGCCACACCTCTAAGTAACCAGGACAAGCATGCAGACTGATGGCAGAATACCCTTCTCTGAGGTTCCAGAAATGCTGCTCAGGCTGCTGGGGCTGTGGGCATGGGTCAGTAGGCATATGCTACTGTGAAGAGTTTCATTCCCCCCGGATTCCCATTAACCCAGAGAAGCAAATTCTACTCATATAGAGATAGACACAGACTTTAGGGTTGAGAAGGTTTGGTTTGAATCCCAGCTCTTTCATTTTGGGTGTATGGCTTTGGGGAGGTAAAGTTTTCTCTGAGTCTCATAGTCTCCACATATAAAAAGGAAATGTCATTATCTTCGCTTAATGTTTTGGGAGCATGGAAAAAAAGAGTATTTAAAGCTAGTTCTTAGAGGGACTCCCTGGTGGCGCAGTGGGTTAAGCTACGCACTATGAAGCAAACCACAGCCACTGCAGCACGAGTTCGATCCCTGCTGCCAGCCAGGGAGGGGACCCACATGGCGCAGCAGACCTCTCCTGCCTCGCCCGCTGCTCCCCTCAGCAGTGTACTTCTGTTGATCTGCCTGTTCTGCTCCCTGCTCTCTGTGGTGAATCCTCTCACCCCCCCACACCTCTGGCCTGTACCCCAGTGCTTGTATGCATAAATAAATAAATCTTTTAAAAAAATAATAAAGCTAGTGCTTAGTATTGTGTCTAGAAGCCAGCATATTTTCCCAGTAAATGACAGCTGTTACTATATTTGATGAAATTAGAAATTC
Source organism: Galemys pyrenaicus (assembly GCA_019455555.1). Classification (NCBI taxonomy): domain Eukaryota; kingdom Metazoa; phylum Chordata; class Mammalia; order Eulipotyphla; family Talpidae; genus Galemys; species Galemys pyrenaicus. The sequence goes on along the minus strand of JAGFMF010011700.1, from coordinate 2,602,888 downwards.
CATACCCCCATGTTCATCAATCCATAGAAATCAAACTGTTCACAAAATGGGAGGGCTCACTTTCTTACATCAGACCTGGGAAGAGGAATAGGGGCATGAAAGCTTTGCAAATGTTCCACTTAAAATTTCTGAAGTTTATTCGAACAACCGCCCACCCCCATTTCCTAGAGATGAGAAGACATTACATTCTTTACAAAAAGCAGGTGGAGGGGCCTCCCTGGTGGTGCAGCAGGTTAAGCAACGTACTATGATGCAAACTGTAGCAACTGCAACATGAAACACAAGTTCAATCCCTGCTGCCCGTTGGGAGGGGACCCACAGGTGCAGTAGACCTCTCCTGCTGTACCCGCTGCGCCCCTCAGCAGTGTATTTCGGTTGGTCTGCCTGTTCTGCTCCCCACTCTGTCTGGTGAATCTTCTCACCTCCAGTGGTTCTGGCCTGTATCCCAGCTCTTATATGCATAAATAAATAAATCTTTAAAAAAACAAACAAACAAAAAAACAAAGAGCAGGTGGATGTCTTTTTCAACAGAGCCCTAAATCTTTAAACAAACAAACAAAACAAAGAGCAGGTGGATGTCTTCTTCAACAGAGCCCTTGATAGGAAAACTGGGACACTTGTCAGCACCTTCCCTGATCTGGAGCACAACTCCCCCCACCCCACCCCCACACGTCCTTTGCTGTTTCCCATCATCACAATCACACCTTTCCCTGCTGCTCTTCGGTCATTTTCAGACCTTCACAAGCCCTATCTTTACTTCATGTCTCTAGCATCCCTAAAGATGCCCATTCCACATCTTCACCGCTCCAAGCACATGCACCCAGCATACTCCTTGACTTCCTCAACTTCAGACTCTTTAAAATTGGTCTCACCCAACATCGCCACTCACTCCCATCGCCATGGTGGACTTAGTCATGCTAAACTGCTCCACCCTACGGACCTCAAACCCCACTTACTGCTCTCTGACCCCACAGCTGTCTATCCTCCAACCTTTCCAGTACCCACTGAACTTGTTCCTTGACCAATGCAAAATCCCTACTGTAGTCATCCTTCCTTTTCTCATGGCCCATCTGTTACTTCCTGGCTATATTTCCTTCCCTACTGGGTATTTCATGTACAGTTTCAATGTCTCTCTACTCACGAGCCCCTGACCCCTTGTCCCTTGATCAAAGCATACAGACCCAATCCTGAATCAAGTTCACAATCACCTACTGCACCAGACATTTGAGATAAAAATCTTTACAGAATGCCCAGCACATACCAGCCAGGATACAGACCCTGTTGATAAATTTAAAAACAAGACATTGGGCCTCCCTGGTGGCACAGTGGGTTGAGCGCCACACTGTGAAACATGCACGACACAGCAGAGCAAGTTTGATCCCCAGCCAGGGAGGGGACCCACATGGCACAGCAGACCTCTCCTGCCTCGCCCGCTGCTCCCCTCAGCAGTGTACTTCAGTCAATCTGCTGTTCTGTTCCCTACTCTGTCTCTGGTGAATCCTGTCACCTCCCATGACTCTGGCCTGTACCCAGCTCTTGAGTACATAAATAAATAAATCCTTTTTTTAAAAAAAATGGTAAAAACAAGACATAGTCCCTATCCTCATGGGACTCACACTTCAGTCTTGGAGACAAACAAACACACAAGCAATTTTGGGAATTTGATGAATGCTGCAATAGAGATAAACAGGGTGTTTTGACCATAAGGAAGGACACCTCTTTTATGTCATTTTAAGTGGGAAGTAGGTTAGTAAAGGTTTTCAAGGGCAAAGGACCATTGAGTGGAGACCCAAAGTTGTGAATTATGCAGACAAATGGGGGGAGAAAGGAAAGAAAAGAGGGAGCGGGAGGTTACTGCAGTCAAAAGGGACAACATACACAAAGTCCCAGAGGCAACGGCAGGCATTGAGGGAACTACAGAGAGTTCAAAACAGCTCAGCACCAAGTGGGAAGGGGTCTACAGTGCCTCCTACCTGGTAGGTGTTCAAATATGAACTGACATGAGCCCATTCCCCTCACCCTCACCCCTGAGCTGCTGAGTGGCCTGGGAGAGGCAACTCCAAAGTCATCTTTTCACGGGGCCTCATGCCACCAGTGTCCCTGTCTTCATAGGCTCCTTTCCACTCTTACAACCTTAGCTGGTCAGATCGTGACCACTTTCCTCAAGTCTGTGCCTCAGCTCTGGCTCCACTCTCAGCAGGTGCCTGCCCTTCTACTTTGGGGCAAAGGTTAAAACGATCAGATATCAACACCTTCAACAGTCTGCACCTGTTCTAGCCTTTCTGCTTGGGTCCCAGAGGATGACACTCTGGTCCCCTTTCCTTCATTTCCTTGGGGACCTTGCTCAGGGCCATCAAATTTGCCCTTTTGCCTGGATTTCAACCTTTCCACTTTCCACTCCACCCTGTCACTTTTCCAAATACACACGTGAGTTTCTTCAGACATTTAGAGTCGCTTCTCCAACATTTGATCCCTCTTCCTCACATCCCACTCACTCCTTGCCTCACTTCACTTAGGCTTCTGACTTTCCCATGTCACAATGGCCAAGGATGCCCAATGACCCGCAAATCAACAGAGCTGAGGAGCCCTCTCCAGGCCTTTCCCACTTGGCCTACTGGCAGCATAACCCACTATTGAGACTCTTCCCTGCCACGGCTTCCCTATCATACAGCTCCTTTTTTTCCTATTTCTCTTACCAGTCCTTTCCAGTTCCCTTCCCTGACTTCTCTGTATCTGCCTGTGCTAAATACTTGTGCCCCAAAGACTGTCTTCTTGACTATCCTTTTCTCCTCTCTTCTCTTCCTGGGTGGCCTCACAGACACCAATGCTGAGATCCCCTCCTTATTTCCAGAGTAAATATAATTCAAATATCCAATTCCTAATGCTGATGGTAGTTAATATCCCCTCAACCATGCCATAGACCAGGCTGTCATCCTAGACTTTTAACATGCAATTAGGAATTGTCTAATCTTGAATATTTAAAAATGCTTTCATCTTTAGCTTCCTTTCCTTTCCCACTTCCACTGCCTTAATCCAGACTCTCCCCAAGGATTACTGTTAGTTTTGGCTGATCTCCTTGCCTCCAGAGTATTACCCTCTAATCTAATTCCACTTGTCATCAGCACTTAAGACACTTGAATCAGCAGGCTCTACAATGGCACATAGAGTCCTCTACAACCTGGCCTACCTCAGCTGCTTTTTCTGCTTTCTCTTAGAACTCATCAGTAGGAAAAACTGCCATGAACCTGCCCATACACCACCTCTCCACCTAAACAAGGTCCCATTTTCCTTGAAGACTCCATGATCCCTGCCATCCATCTGTCATTTGTGTACATATCTCTAATATTTCACATGTTGAACAGCTATGACTTAACTCACATTCCTCTCTTTCCTTGAGAGCAGGGGCCAGGTATAACCTCTAGGACATTCTGATCTCATATCTTTACTGTTGCTATTATGTATTACATCTGTAGCTTTTTGACAGCGACTTTGTATTAAATACCATATTAAGAACATAAACATATTTAGAGCTTGACTATCCCATAAACAGATCTTATTACCCTTTAGGGAATGGACAGAGTGAGGGAACAGGCAAGTGGGTACACTTGCATAGGCTTGGACATTTGTGCCAGATATAGTCAGAGCACTTCGTGCACAGCAATCATTCGATGAAGTTCGCTCAATAAAGTCTAAATTAATTAAGTCACTTAATGCTGTAGTTAGCAGATAACATGCAAGTTATCACTATATTAGTAACAGTATAAATAATATGCTAAGTATTTTACATAGAAGATTCATTTAATTCTTAGCTCTCTCCTAGGAGAGCAGTATTATTATAATTCCCACAGTACAAGTGAAGCTTAGAGAAGTGAAGTAACTTGCTCAAGATCTCACAACTAACAAATCTTTGATTCTAAAGAGAGCCAGCCGAAACCACCGCTCTTAAATTTGTAAGGGCTTCCAAAATCTGAGGCTAACTGCACCACAGGCATTTAATAATCATTGTGACCATCAGAGCATTACAAATCTTTACCAGGCTAGGATATGAAAAATAAGTCACTGAAGATGAAAGTCCTAATGTTTTTTTTTTAAACGCTTCAGCTTGTTCAGCATATTGAAACTTTTATAAATGTATAAATATCTTTAAAGACTAAAACAACGTAATTATTAATATTTGGAACATAATTAACTTTTTGTACACACAGGCTAAAAACCAAAAAGGAATAAGGAGCTCATGTCAAGCCCCTCTATGGTTTGCTAATGGCACGCTGAAGACAGATTAACTATGCTACTAATGAACCCCACAGCCAAAGAGCAGGAGTTAATTAGAATAATAAAGTAAACTGTGATTCATTTGTGAATTCCTCTGGGGTGGAAGCTGGTGGAAACCATACAAACATCTCAAAGTTGTAAAAACACTGCTACAGTTTTGCAATAGTCACTGTTAAAGGTAGCAAAGTCAACAAGAGATGAACAAAATAAGTATTTCTTTCTGGTCCACTTTAAGCAAAACTAATGTGTAACCACCACATGTTGAAGGAGATAGATGAGGAAAGATAAAATGGGGGTGAGGGTAGAAAAAAAAAGGAGCCAAATGTTGAACATGAAAAAAACAAAGATATTACAAAAAGGGGGACGCCAGGTGGAAGAAGAGTGTGAGTGACTATTGGTAGAGTCAGAGAAATTACTGCAAATTATGGGGGGGAGGGAGAATAAAAAATTAGACAAAATGGGCATATTGGAAACACTGTATTATATCTACTTCTGAAAAAAATTTGAAACAATTTCTACTATGAAGGAAAAAGAAAGGGGATTGAAAATAAGGAGATATTTGATTGTGAGTTTCCTAGCAGTCAAACCTGTTAACTGAAAGGAAGCTAATCAATTTAGTCTTTGAAAGAGAGCAAACTACATATTTAGAAACCAAGAAAAAGGAGTACGTATGATAAGGAATGAAAAGGGACAAGGAGACAGGCAATGGGCTAAAAAAGGAACAATATGACCATAGTAATAAAAAAATGGGACTGGGTGGTAGTTTAAGAGTGAGTCTATGTGACATTGAAGGGCAAAGTTGCTACCACCGGCCACAGATGGTAATGTGAACTTTTTCCACATCCTAAAATATCCCTCAGTGATCTGGTGTGTGGGTTGCTTATATAATGCATTATACAGCCCTGGCAGAAGTAATACAATAAAACTTTTATGTTATTTAGGCTTTGAGGAATTACTTAAATGATTATTTCAAGAGGATGGGGGGGGGGGGGAATGTTAAGTACTTCACACTCACTGGGGTGCCAAAGATGAACCCTGCCTGTTCACAATACTCTCAAGGTATAATTTTGAAAAAGTTAAAGCCATAAACTCCCATACAAATTAGAATCCCCCCACCCCATAATCATGCTGTGACTTAGCTCCTAAGAAGCCAAAAGTGTTAATGACAAAATAAAGGAGATATTGGAGCTTTTTCAGGCAAAGGGTGAGAAAACGGGATAACAGAAAAGAGAAGGAAAGATTGGGAACCCCAGAACTGTCAAAGGACGGTCAGGAATGAAGGAAAATCGCTGAGCCCAGGGTTGGCGATGGATGCCTTGAATTGACACTGAAGGAGCAGGCTGGAGGGAGCGAAGGAGCGGGAGAGAGGGAAAAGGCGCACCTTCAGATTCAGCATTTCGGACTTTGAGGACTCCTCGGATTCCTCTTCGTTTTCCTCAAGGTACTCGCTTTGGTCCTCGTATTCGTACTGGTGTAGATAGGTTTCTGGCTTCTGATCGCCGTGAATGAGCTGGTGAAGTAGGTAGGAAGAGGCGGCTTTGTGAATACAACCTTTCGATTTCTGCCCCATGGGAACAGGCCATGACTGACGCTCTTTTTCTGAGTGCAACAGTTTCAACTGGGTTCCAGGTACTGAACAGCCAAAAGCTCCCGGGAGAGAGGAGGAGGCGGGCCTCAGGGGATCTCTCCCGGAGGCCGCCATCTTGTTTACTGGAGTTGCCGAGGAGACTGGCTCTCAGAGAGGAGGAGCCGCAAGGAATTCTGGGGGTTGTAGTCTCCACCATTCCTTTCGTCTGACTTTCTACTGCACTGTCCCTGGCTGGTGACTTTCGCTTTCTTTCATCTGCTTATTCTGTTATTTTGCTCTCCATTTTACTGACTTTGTTTCTTTTTGCTTGTCTTTCTCGTTTTCACCTCTTTTCTCTACATCACTTTTCTTTGTGTCCATTGACTGCCGGTACACAGGGCCCCTCTTAGAGATTTTTCTTCCAACTTTAAAATCATCTGTGTGTTTCCCATCCTGTTCAGTTCACAAAGAATTTTTTCTTGCAGTGATACTTTGAAAGTATTATGTATCAAATGCTCTCTGTTGGAAAGTAATAACACTGAAATTTTACTCTATGCAGAGGATGGTATTAGGGATGACGATGAAATAGGAAAGGCTTGAATGAAAAGGCATGGGCTCCTAGCCTTATGATTTCGTTGTGGATAATAAAGAGTAACTACCAGAAACCTGAGAGCTGATTTTTAATGAATTTACATTCCCCCCTCCCACTCCAACTCCCCCTCTCCCCTGCCCCACGAAATGATAAACCATGTCCTTAGAGGATAAAACCTGGCAGTGGTCTAATAATCTAGAGAGAGAGAAAAAGGCTGTCAAATCGACATTGTATCTGAAAGGCTCTGAAAAGCTATTAGCATCCCATAAATAACTGTATAGTCAAGTGACCTGCATTGGTAATTATTTTTATCTTGTTGCATAGGTTCTCATTGCAGTTTTATGAAATGCTCTTGCAAGATTACAAAGCATGATTTTATGCTACTGTGATTTTATGTGACCCAAATCCCATAGCCTTAAGCTCCACAAAGTAGAATAGAAAAGCAGAATGAAAATTATAGTAACTATTATCGCCACAGTGATGACAATAGAGATCCTTGCAGGGAAGTAGCCCTCATCCTCCTGGCCTTACAAGGCGTTTTCTCCATGCTTCAGTGATAGCAATTGCAAATGCAAAATGATCCTGTCAATGACTGTCAGGGGAGAAGGAAAAAAAAATCCTTCTGGACACCATCCATTGACTATTATCTTTCTCAGTGCTTGAGGGACCGTTAAAACTGACATAAAGCTTTCAGAATTACCTTCCTTCATTATCTTGCTAGCCATAAATGTAAAGGCCACAATGAAAGTATCTCTACTAGGATCATCTAGCTGCTTGCTTATTTCTTTTTCCAGTGGCTAGAGACTCCTCTAGATCTCCCTCCACCCTCACTCCCTCAGGACCTGGCTGCAGCTAATTGATACAGGGAAGAAGGGGGCCCAAAGCATTAAAATGGAAACCCAGCCTGTTTCATTTGTTTGTTTGTTTGTTTAGTAGCTTAATCAGCATTTCTAGCAAACCAGGTTTTCCCAGTGTAAGTCTATTGAGGGAAGTCTATTAAGACATAGTTAGTTTGGTCCCTATTGATAAATGTTCTAAAAGTTAAAAATATGATTGTCATACTAACAAAAAATACAGTTAAAGAATAAAATACATGTCTAAGGTTTTCTTCTACTCATTAGTTAGTAAACAGTTCTATGGTACAGCATATTCAAAGTCCATAGAGAAAGTCATCCTCAAACAAAGCTCACTGAGTTAGAGATAAAACTGAAACGGGGTGGGGGGGGGGGGCTCTGAGGCCAGAGAGCCCCCCCAAAAGCTTCAAAAGGCCATAAACTAGAATTAACGGCTATAGCAATAGGGGCTATAGTCTAACAGAGGACAGTGCCCGATACAGGTTACTGTTAACAGGTTTTTACCCATACACACAATCATAAGAGACCTTAGGCTACAGGAACAACTATGGGGTTTATTTACAGGCTGTCATGAGATGGAGAGCAGACAGGACTGACAAGGCACCGCTGACATAAGAAAAACAAGCAAACAAACAAAATACTCCACACAACCACAACTGACGTTTTCAGAGTAATTGTGTGTTGGCACCCTTCTAAGCGCTGTGCATATATTTATTCCTTTTGTCCCTCCAAGGACCCTACAAACTAGAGGCTGATCTTATTATCCCGATACTGTTGGTGAGGACAGGCCGAGAGAGCTAAGGAGACCCCCTCAACCCATTCTGTCACAGAAAGACATAACTAGGCTCAACCGGAGAGAGTCTAGCATTCCAACCTAACTTCTTAATCAAAACACAATACTTCTACCCAGCTGCTTTAGTAAAACTTTATGGGGGTGTTAGGCAATTTTGGTGTCTTCTCAAAATTCATGTGTCAAAACCAAATCCCCCATAGGATGGCATGTGGAAATAGGGCCTCTGGGAGCTGATTAGGTCATGAGTGTGGAGCCTTCCTGAATGGGATTAGAAGAGGTTCTTGGAAGAAGTCAGAGAGCTATCTCCCTGACTCTGCCATGTGGGGACAGAACAGGAAGGTGTACTGGAAGAAGGTCTTCACTACAACCTGAACTTGACACCCCAATCTTGATCATCTGGCTTCCAGAACTGTGCAAGTGAGTTTCCCTGATACGGTACTCCATTACAGCAGCCCAAATTGACTAGCACAGGGAGTTAGGGTGAGGTTATGAATTTAAGAGAGTTTGATACATTCGTCTCATATCTTTTTATGTTTTGTTATACATTTTTGGGGAGAAGGAATGATTTTCCATAAGGAGGGAACTTTATTTTCTAATAACAGCCTAGTGGGTCTATAGACATGGGCAAATAGTTACACAAATGATCACTTAATTTCTACTGCCATAAGGGTTAAAAGGGAAAATTATAGAAACCATGAGGACATCACTAGAGCCTTGGCCCAGAATGGTGGGGAAGCATTAAAAAGACCCTGATAGCCTCGTGATGATTATCCCAAAAAGCAGAGAAAGACAGTATAATGGATAAGAAATGTCATTTGTTATCTTTACAGGAATTACCTGTATTTATATTGTGGTGTAACACCTCTATTCATATGATGATATATTAATTAGGTAGGCTGCTAAGGTTAATAAAGTCCAGTTAAGTCTTGATTGACTCAAATAATATCTGTTCTGACAGATATCAAAGGCATTTTGGGGCACACCCCACTAACAGACACCCTGAATCAGCTACTGGCATTGGGATCAAAGATAAAAATTGCAATCTGGAAAGAGATCATCTTAAAATCTCATGGACAAAGGCAAAAAAAAAAAAGCAAGTCAGTGCAAAATTGTTTGCAGCACAATTGCTGGCATCAAGTCGTGAATAAGATCAGCACAGAGGACTAGGTGAGGATTAGAGAATTTCTAGCTTAGATCACCTGAGTAGACAGAAAGGTGGATTTCATCAGAGAAGTCACAATGACTTATGATTAAAATGTTAAAATGATGACCAGAGGGGATGTATGAAATCTTTTCAAAGACAATATGAGGACTTGAGGATATTATGCTAGGACATTCAGAAGAAGATCAAAGAAGATAGGAATTTAGGCAGAAATCATCTCAGGAGGTGGCAGCAGGGAAAGAGAGCTTGAAAGATGTAAGGCTTAATAACCAAAGCATCCCACTGGCACTGAATAATAAAAACAGAAGGAAGAGCAAATAGAAGACAGGTGAATGAACTGTGTAAGAAATCCCACTGATACCCAGACACTTCAAAAACAGCAATGCACTTCATCTTTTTAAGAACAAGTTTGGGATGGTGGTGCTCTGTGGAAAATTCAATCATGTAGACTGATGGAAGGCACAGAAACCACCTAATCACCATTAACACCAAGTGAAGACACAAAGCCCTACTCTGAAGAGGGGTTTGTCTTAGGCACTGGGATACAAAAACATTAAAGTATTGGTCTCTTTATTCAAAAGATTTGTATTCTGGTTAGGGCAGCAGGATGCAGAGATTTTAAAAATGAAACGGAACTATGCAAGAGAAACTAAGTTCCTGCTGACTGGAGTGTCACAGGCTTCAGAAGAGCTAAGTTGGGGGTTGATGACTGAAAGGTCACCCAGGCCCCTCACCCAAGCCTCCAGGGTGGTGGTTCCGAGAAGCCAGCAATGACAAGATAACCTGGTGACAGCTAGTTGCTCTCGATATAGAACAGTGGCCCGGAGCAAACGATGACCCCCTAACCGTAGGGCGGCATGTGACTCACCGGTACTTTTCTGCTGCAGCCCCCTAACAGCAGGGCAACATGTGACTTGCTGGTATTTTCCCACTTAGGCCTGGCAGAGAGGGGGCATATAAAAGACCCCCTAACCTGTACGCTGGGTGCGACTTCCCAGACCCCCACTCTGAGGATAGGAGAACCTCACCCAAGGACACAATAAAGGTTCCTGCTGGTCAGAAACTTGGGCCCTGCACTCTTTCTCTCTCTTTCTCTCTCTCTTGTCCAACTGCACCAAAACCTTTCAATGACAACCACCGCTTTCTCTTTACCACACTAGGCTGATAGGCTCATTCCTTAAGGCCTAAAAAGTGGTGCCCTAGCGCAGTGGGTTAAGCAACGCACTATGAAGCCACAGCCACTGCAGCATGAATTCGATCCCTGCCGCTGGCTAGTTGGGGACCCATATGGTGCAGCAGACCTCTCCTGCCTCACCCGCTGCTCCCCTCAGCATTGTATTTCTGTTGATCTGCCTGTTCTGCTTCCCACTCTGTCTGGTGAATCCTCTCACCTCTGCGACTCTGGCCTGTACCCCAGCTCTTATATGCATAAATAAATAAATCTTTAAAAAAAAAAAAAGTGGTGCCCTGGGCTAACAGTGGAGGTGAAACCTGTATCTCAAGGGATGCTCAGACGCTTCATAGATGAGAAAGGAGTTGACCAAGGCCTTCCAGGAGGAAAGAGACACATGAAAGACCAAATAGCCCAGCTCAACAGTCAGGCAAGCAGAGTGCCCTGCTGCCTTGGCCTTTTTGTTCAAGTCAAGTTTTCAACTGATCAGATGAGGCTCACCCACAGAGGGTATGGGCTTACTCACACCTCTACTGATTCCAATGTTAGTATCATCCAGAAATACCCTCACAGACATACCCAGAGTGTCCGATCATACCCTGCGAGTGCAGTAGACACAAAAATTAACCAGCACAGAAGAAAATACTTGTGGGTCATTTCTAAGTGAGGAACAGAAATAAAATCCCTCGGGATCTGTGAAAGGGGAACAAAGAACCTCGCATCTTTCAAGGCTCTGCACCAGCCATCCTGTCCAGCGAGGTGCTCCTTGTGGGTGCTCCGCTTGGACAGCCTCCTCTCCACCTCATACACCACTGTCTGGGGAGCACTCTGGTCTTCCTTAAAACCTGGATGCAAACCAATAAACCTGTGAAAATGTCCAGAGTGCACACAGAAACACTTACTGGTAATAACGAACAAGTATAAGTAGACAACTGTGGCTTTGGAGTTCTTGATTCTTTGAATCAAACATTGTATACTGAAAAGCGAAAAGAGGATGGTAAAGCGAGAAGTCAGAACCTGAGTAATGCCACAGGGCCTGGCAACATAATTTTGGAGAACAAAACTCAGAATCCTGAATTTTGGTCCTGCCCTTGGACACCCAGGTGAGCAAATCTGTGATTACATTATTTACCTGCTTTGTAAAGAGTCTTGAAGATACAAATAGCTCTGAATATGCATAGTATTTTCATGATAAATAAATAGAGGCTTAGGGCATTTTTCAAAGTTCATTAATTATTAAAGCCCCCTCAAGCACCTTCTCACTTTTTCATGTTTTGCTTTTTGTTCTGGACCAAATCAACTTACTCAAGAGTCTGTCTTGACTGTGAATTCATTCAGAAAATGATTTCTGGCTCTCACAAAATTCTTTTGAATAAAGATCATGTTGGAGGATTTAACTTTAACTATTTAAGCACTGAGTTTTTCTTTACACTACATATGGCCTTTAATGCTTTATGTTAAAATGTATTAATGCAAAATTTACCATCTTGACCATCTTTAAGTTTTACAGTCCAGTGACATTAAGTATGTTTGCATTGTTTGGCACCATCATCACCGTCCATCTCCAGAATTCTTTTCATCATGTAAAACAAACTCTATACCTATTAAACAAATAACTCCCTACTTCATCCTCCCCTCAGCCCCACCACACAGCTTTTCTCCTATGTTTTCTTCTAAGCATTTTATAGCTTTAGTCCTTACGTTTTTCATCCAGTTTGAGTTAACTTTTATATATGGCATGAGGCAGGGATCCAATTTCATTCTTTTTGTATATGGGTATGGACATTCAGTTTTCCTACTGCATACTTTTTTTTTTTTTAACCTTTGTAATTCTCAGATGAAACAAAGACTATCTTTTTAGGCAGACAGTATTAACACTGTTCAACATGGGATTCATGACTATCTGACCGGCATTAATTTAATAACCTGTAAGGCACAGGTCCTGAGTGGTTGCCATTATTTCCCTGCCCTATTTCTTCTCTTTCAGTTTCAATATCCCTGGAGAGGCTGATCCCTGCAGATCCTATTACCTGCTTTCCTTGCCTTTTTCTTTTTTGATTATGGACAATGGGAGGCAGATGATGGAATGATGGAATGACAAGTGAGAGGTTGGTCAGTGTTTCCCTCACAGCTCCTACATCCCTTGTGACTTTGCCTCCTGTCTGGAGATCACCTCCCATAGTGTCAGTTCTTCACCAAGTTCCAGACATTGTTTGCTTCGCTTGATCTTTAACTTTCTTGCTTGTTGATGGCTCAACACGCTTTGTTGGTTGCCTAAATTCTGCTCATACGTCTGGATATAGTCCCTTTATTAAATTACCTTCAGAAGCTGACCAGGCCCCTGATAAGAATGGTAAGTGAACATGAAGACAACAATTTGAATGGAGCCAGTGAGACTAATTAGTCTAGTGAGATAGTCTACCATGGTATTTACATCCTGTTTGGAAGGTGAGGGTTGAGTGAGAGAGGCCCAAGAGTCATTTCTGTTGTTTTTAATGGGAGGGATTAAGGGAGGAAGAGAAAGGAAAGAAAATTCTACAGTTACTGTTTTGTTGTTTTTGTTTTTTTTAAACAGGCTAGGATTCCAAAGGGAAAACAATGGAAAAGTCCAATATCCTCTGCCAAGTACTGAAGATGGCTATCATACAGACAGTAGTAGGCTTATATCCTAATAGCAGTTTAAAACTCTCAGAAGGATTTTTCTAGTCTCTCTAAAGCCAGTCACAGTTAAGTATCATTTTTATGGCACTCAGCCATTGAAATGTTTATAATTTGGGCATGAGATATAAACCCAGGGCTAGATTACATTAAGCAATAATTTATATTGAGAGTGATGACACCAATATGAGAGACTCCCCCACCCCCAAGCACCTTATTTCTTTTGAACTTGCTCCTTTAGCCATCTCTCAAAGGAAGTGGGTCTTCCCTTGGCTTGTTTCTCTTCTGTGCATTTGAACCTAACTGATGGCAAACTCAATTCATACCCAGACCTGCCTCCATATTCAATTCATCTGCTTATGTCTGGAAGGGTCAGTCTTCCATCTAGCTGTACTTAAGTCACTCTGTAAACTACACCCAGAATGTTCTACCCTAGGGGGGAATTCTGGGTAGACATGTGGTCAGAATTATACCACTTCTACAGCTGCCAGCTACCCCATTGCTGAGTCTATCTATAACATGACATATGCTCCTATTTATAACCCTCCCAACTATAGCAGATGTCGGAATTGCAGGCTTACCTGAGAAGGGAATAGTCAGCGCACTCATTGTACTACTCACGGGCTATTTTGTAAACCCACTTGTTTCAAGGATGACAATTGACATAATTTACAAGGCTACAAAACTAATTCCTAGTCCTTTCTTATCTCAAAAATTACCCTTTATGTTAAAATATAAAAGAAATAAATGGACGTGGAGCATAATTGAAAATATAGAGAGAGTGGTCTTTACCATGTCCAATCAGCTCATACTTATTCAAATAATGACTAAGAGGCTGGGAGAGAAGACTTCCAAATTTGGTTCATATCTCCCCATGCAACCATTTCTCAAAGAAGCTGCCAAGTCTTCTTAGATAAACCCTAAACAATATTTTATATTTTCATTATACTTGTTTTTAAAAATGAAAGTAAAAAGACAAAGTATTTTTTACCCTGGCAATAAACCTGTACAGGGAGAGAATTAGATGTCAGAATCTTTAGTAGCAGCCATATTACTTAGTTGATGAATTAACAAGAATTTGTGAAAGAGGAGATAGGATTTAAAGTTAAAGCTGAATAACAATTAGGTTTAACGTCATTAAAATTCCACTTTCAACTGCTACTAATTTTCCTTTCTGACCACAAAAGACATGATTTTTTTTGTAAAGAGGATAAAGATTGAGATAGTTTCACAACAGTACCCTCAAAGAGGCTGCCAAGGCAGGGAGAGGCTGTTACATGGATATGGAGATGAAGATGATGAATGGGAGCCTGGAGATTGGAAAAGAGCACAATGTATTGGAGTACAAGTGAGAATCTTGGGAACCTGGGCAAACTCATGCTCAGGGCAAACAGTACTATTATTGTAACAGGGTGGTCCCAGGAAAAGGGGAAGTTCCCAAAATCCTGGTTCCGCCCTAAGTGGGTGGAGCTGAGGATAAGGAGATTTCTGCAGAGAAGAGAGAAGAGAAGAAAGGAAAATGGAGAACAGCAAGGAGACCTGGAGGAGGCACGTGGAGCAGAGGGACATGTGAAGAAACTGTACTTACTTTTTGGTCTTGGACTGGTTGGAACAGATGTGGGTGAGAGGCCCGTGGGGGGAGGTTAGCAATGGCAACTGTCATCTTGATTTTGATTTTGCTCTTTTCCTCCCAGATTTGTCTGACTCTTTCTAACCCTTTTCTATGGGTCTCTACTGAAAGGTCCTTTAGATGTGTGC
>JAGFMF010011700.1:2576528-2587958 GCA_019455555.1 Galemys pyrenaicus | reverse complement strand
TTCTTTATTGTACCCTAGTTGTATTAAAGTTCCTTTCCATTAAAGGTTTTGTATGTTTGTCTTAATGCGGCGGATGGCAAAACCCATTCAGAGAGGGCAAGTTTGAGGGTTCTGGGTGCTCCCCTCCCTGCCCTGTAACATTTCCAGGGTAGGAAAATAGATGTTGGAGAATAAGCAGCAGCAGCAGCAGACAGAGGCCAGCATCTGGACACCTGGATCCACACTGGGGGTTGAGAGCACTGGACACCAAGGGCAGGTGCTCTGAAAGGAAATCTGGGGTTACCATGCAAGGTCAAAGACAAGTCCACGAGACTCCAACTGACAGTGCAGCCGTGGGTGTTAAATCTTGAGCAAATTTCCATCACTGAGATACTCACTGGTATTTAGAGCTACTTGAGGAGTAGTTGGCCTTGGCTGCATGATTTTGCCTTACCTGCCCTACTCCGAACAAGCACTGGCCTACTGTTCCTGTCACCAGGACTATCCATCCACCTAATTATGATTAGAGATAATAAATATGAAAACAGAACAAATTTCATTGTCAAGCAGGTCCACCGATGTATTAATTGAGCACAAAAGAGCACAAGCATTTTAATAATGTGACAAACTGTAGACTCTGAACTGTAGGCTGTCAAGACTCCAATTCTGAGCTCAGCTACTCAAAAACCGAAAAATCTAAGGTGAGGAAACATCACAGTATGAGGAATGAGTAAAAGTCCAAAACAAGAATCAAGTCACCATGCTAGGCCTCAAGACAGCTTGAGAAATCAGACATTTCTTCTTAGAGCTAGTCTTGTAAGCACACAGTTCCTGGAGAAAAGCAGCAAATCAAAGAAAGCCTCTTCCATAAATTTTGAACCACTCTACTAGAAGAGAGGAACAGAACTCTTGAGAAACAATAGTTAGAAAGAGCTGCCAGGACTAGAAAGGAATGACTCAGCAAGAAGATAGCAGCCTCTTAAAAATGAAATGTGGGTCAAGCCTTAGCTGCCCCCACCCCCCCAGTGGCGCCTTTGAGGGCAGAGCTGTTACCTTTGCAGTTATCCCTGAAAGACAAAAGTGAATATCCCATGATCTCATCACAGCACTAAAAAGGTCACATTTAAGTTAGCAAATGGCAGTCACTATTTGTAATTTACATACTGAAAGGAAGCTTCCAGATTCCTGGAATTTCCCTGAGGGGGACAAGATAAATAAGAAAAGGTGCTTTAACACTAACCCAAGGCCACTAGGAGAGAGTGAAGTAAGTACAGATGAGTCAAAAAGATGGGTGGCTTTTGTGCTACTCTGTGAGAGATGCTAATAATGAGCTACAGACTGAGGGCTAGACAAGCCGAAGCAGCTGGTGAACAGCCTTTGTTGGACCCTGCACCTCTTATGATGATGGGCCAGGGCGCAAGCAAAGCTCTAAGTTCTAGTGGGGAGGAAAGGGCATGCTACAGTTTTCCCTTCTGTTTGGGTCCATTAATTTGCTAGGCTGGTTCTCAGTACAAGTTAGTTATGAAAAATACCTCATTGTACCTGTTTCTCAGTAGACTCTGGGTCATTATAAATTATTTCATGTGTAGCCTCTGAAAACATATCCAGGTCAAACCTCTCACAAACTAGTAAGCAGATGGCCCACCCAGTGCTGCCACCACCTCTGACACAGGTGAAGGATTTCAAAATAAGGGCAGCTGGCATATTGGAGGCACAATGCTGGTCTCTTCTATATTTTCAGCTTCTTTATAGTCACAGCATTGGGAACCATTACTCCATTTTGCAAACCATAAGACATTCAAGGAGGTTAGGTTGTGGCCTGAGTACATAAGTCAGAGTATAAGCAAAGGTCCTGTGATCCCCAGGTGATGAGAACACAAACAGTACAAACAGGCCCCTAGTAAAACTTGCACAGGCAGGTGCCATGGAACCTGAGATAAGCTGAATCAGAGATAAAGCTAACAACAGTAAACTACTCCAGCAGACCCCTTCTGGCAGAAGAGACCCCCCTCATGTACAGAAAAAATTCTAGCAGTAGCCTAACCCTATAAAGACCCACACTCCCATTCTGAGGCATGACTCTTGACCTGCAGGGAGTTGTCACCTCGTGAACTTTCAGTAAAGCCCACTTCAGTCTGATGCTCTTGGCCTCCTCTCTTTTCTAACACCAGGCTCACATTCAGTGCCTATCACAGGAAACGGAAACATAACCAAGTGCCACTGAAATCTCTTTGAGGAAAAGCTGAGGTTTCACTAGTTTTACAAGTAGAAGTAAAAACTAGGTTACACCCAAATATTTGCTGACCTATTGCCGGCACACAACCGAGAGGTACCCAGGGACTTCTTAACTGTTAAGAGAAAGACATGCTCTAAACGGGGTCTGGACATCTGTGTGTACAAATGTAAAGGAAGCACACTCAGTGTGAAAGATTTTTAATAGAATCTGTGGGCATAGAAAGAGAGAGAAGAGGGCCTCCCTGGTGGCGCAGTGGGTTAAGCAACGCACTATGAAGCAAACCGCAACCACTGCAGCACGAGTTCGATCCCTGCTGCCAGCCAGGGAGGGGACCCACATGGCGCAGCAGACCTCTCCTGCTGTGCCCGCTGCTCCCCTCAGCAGTGTACTTCTGTTGATCTGCCTGTTCTGCTCCCTGCTCTCCGTGGTGAATCCTCTCACCAGCCCCCCACACCTCTGGCCTGTACCCCAGTGCTTGTATGCATAAATAAATAAAATCTTTAAAAAAAAAAGAAAGAGAGAGAAGAAAGGATTTCAAATAATAGTTCCCCCCAAATTTCCATAAATTGCCCCTTCCTTGTCAAACAAGCTTAGCCTGAAGCAGAGCTACCAAGGCCTGAAGATCTACTACCAGTCAAGGGGCCTGTGGCGGGGAGCCACAAGAAACAGGTTATAAGAATGAGAGAACTGGGAGAAAAGGATAGATTCAAAATACAAAATATACCACATAAAGCAATAGAAGGTCAAGATAATGGCTGGTATCATATCTGCTAGGTACGAGGAACATCCCCTCCCTACCTGTCTTTCATCCATGTGTCTTTTTCAAGAATCTCTTTCAAATGTTTCTATCTATCCCTCCTCCACATGCCTCCTCTTCCCCTTGTTCCACCTCCCCTTGATATATCATCCACTTTGCTCTTTCCTTGTTGCCCCCATTCAGGTAGTCTGGTTCATGGCACACTTGAATTTATAACCCAAAGTGACTTCAAGTAAAGGAGGGCAGGGAAAATGCCCTTCCCCTTTCACAGAGATGTGTCTGTAACACTAGTATATTTATTATTCCCAGCCTCAGCTCCACCTATAAAAGAACCTCAACCTCCTCAGAGATCCCCACTTTAAGCAGCCACATTCAAGCAGCCACATGCAGATTTCAGGGAGCCTACCACACCCAGTTGCAACCTACCCCAAACTTGATGAATTTAATCTAGTCAAAGTGATCCACTTCTTGATGGTATTGATTTAGGAAGTCACATGGAACTCTTCCAGCCAATGATATGTCTTTGCCCGAGGAGCACCTGGGATGGTTCCTAGCTCTTTAAAAAAAAAAAAAAAGCAGGTTCAGAGGCAGAGATGGCCTCTTCTTGCTTCAGCTGGTGACATTTCCAGATAGGGCTTTGAAACTGCCCATCTAAAATCACCAGTCTTTGCAGCTGGCAGAATGGGGTCAGTGAGAGGGAGCCTGGGCTTGCAAAAATGGCTGCCTTCTGTGCAGGCCAAGGAGCATCTTTCATTATTTCCCTTGGTGTTGCAAACCGCTCTTGGATTTTTCCAGTGGTTAAAGGATTTCTGTTTTGCTTTTCTCCCCTTTTCCCTTGGTAGACTCTGGGGCAGTTAATCACTTCGCATTTATTTCTCATTTGTAATTTAGAGAGCATTCTCTGTGAAATGCAGAGCAATTTCACAGAAGCCCTAGGAACCCTCTCTCCCTACATTCCTTCATAAGATCAAACAGGTATCTGTCAACAGAGGGCAGTCTCCCCCCTCGAGCTCTTTAATGTGATAATGAGATAATGCCAGGCGTCTGATTTCTCTTGGGCTCTTCAAGGTTCTGCAGACTGCACCCCTCCTGCACCTCTTCTTCCAGTTTCATCTCCTCTCAGCATCCTCCTCCCACTTCTCTCTCTAAAATTCAAATGTGTATTTCTTTTTTTTAATATTCTCTGTGTTCTTTTTAGTCTTACCCTTTAACTTTACAACTTTATGCTCAAAGAGTACTCTGGACTACTGTTTAACCTGAAGTCAGTTCAACAAATGCTTATGGAGGGCCTACTATGTGCAAAGCAGTGATAACACAGTCAGTGTAAGATAGAAGTATGGAATGACCCTGCCCTCAGTTAGTGTGTATTTTAGTAGGGAAAATAAACCATGGCAAATAGGGTAAGAAGGGTCCCAGTTTTATCAGCCGAGGAGTAAGCAGGTAAGAGGGAGGGGGCAGAAGAAGGTGAAACAACTCCTCATGCCCCATATCCAGTTTGCAAATCTACCACATAACTGATTGCAGGTAAAAGATGCTTTCACAGCATATTTTCCACCTCACCCTTTCCTTAACTTCCTTCTTACCTAGCCCGTTGACCGTTTTCATATATTTTTACCTCCTTTCCATAATGAGGAACTCTCTTCAAGACTTAAAAATTGTTATTATTTATACTATTATTACTGTTACTGTTGTTATCATCATTACCTCCAGCTCTTCTTTCCTCTGATAACCTGGGTATCTCCTGGTAATGTCTAAGGTTGGGGGTGAGGCAGAGCCAGCTCCAAGATGTCCCATCCTTCTGCCTGCAGGGGCAAGAATTTAATAGGTGAGAGGGCACTGGAATTTCCTAGGGAGTACGTTACTGGCTTAACCTCCTTCTCTGGATCAGGTGCTCTGCCTGACTTCAGTGTAGCCTGAGTAAGACCTGCTTGGTGTTGTGTGGGGTGGGATGAGGGGTGTAACTTGTGATGTGTGCAAATGGACCCAGCTGCTTGGATCAGGCCCTGTATCCATGTGACGCAGTAGCTGTCAAAGATAAGGAAATCCACCAAGTCTCACAATAGGTTGGCCTCTGTCTCTGAGGCCCAAATCAAGTAGGGCAAGCTAGGATGATTAGGTATTTTTAGGGACAGGACACATGGAGTTCCCGGAAGAGTTAAGCTTCGGAAATAAAGGCAACAAAAGGGATAAGGGAAGATCCAGAGATGGGAAATACAAAATTCCAAAGAGAGCCAGTTAGCACTCTAGGACTAGGAACAAAAGGACATTCAAAAGCAAAGAAGTGATAATGGATGTAATGTAGGAAGATTCCAATGTAGGAAGATTCTAAGTATGGTAGTAGATTGAGACTACCAAGAACTAACCAATCACAAAGAGACTAACGGAGCTTAGAATAATTAGGGAAAGAAAGTGTATATTCCCTGAGACATGACTTCACTTCTGCTCTCTTGCCTCTCCCTGTCCTGGTTCCACAGGCCTGGGAGTCCCACTTTTTCTCCTCAATAAACCTTTCCTTTCTCTAAAAAAATCTGCTTCTCCTTGCTTACTTGCCTGTGCGTCTGCAAACTTCCATCTGCAGCATCGTGAGACACCAACCCGTGGTGGTGTAGTGGCTGGGACTCAGCTCTGCCACGGCAGCTTGGATCCATTCCCGGCTGGAAGACTAGGCCTGAAAACCTGAAATTACGGTGTCATCTCTATATTGCTCACAGCTGTAATGACCATTTATGGTGAAAATGAGGAAGGAAGCTATAACTAGAAGCTGATGTGTATGCATATTTTAGCAAGGACTACAATCCCTGATTTCATGGAAATAATTTCCAATATGGTGGCCACATGTGGCCATGTCACATTTGCGATGTGGCTAGTGTTAATTAAGATATGCTAAGTACAAACATGCACGGGATTTTGAAAACTTTCAAACATATAAACATAGCATACTTCTAAAAGAGTAAATATTATGTATTGCTATGGAAATATTTTGTACAAGCTATTTTATTAAAATATTAAGTTGTATGAAGATAAGTTCACCTGCTCCTTTTTATCTTTTTAAATGTGCCACTAGAAATTGTTAAGTTACTGTGCCTCATATTCTGTTTTTATTGGATCATGATGAGGTAGTGAGAGTTCTGATGACAATTATCATGTGAGATTTGACTCAATTTTAATTGGCTTAACAAGTCCTGATTACATGATCGTATGAGATATTAGTCATTTTCATCCAGCTTAGTAAATACTTCAGTATAGGAACTAAGTACCTTTAGAGTGTGAGTTAATTCCATTCTTCTACTACCCTTCACTGTTTAACTTAACCAAGGCTTTTCTCACTGGGCTTTAAAGAAAGAACTTTCTCTCATTCTCTTGATAAAAGCATCCAAGGTCTTCTTCCCAGATGCTTCTTTTGCCTGTCTTTGGATGCATCAATTAAGAATACTTTGAAGACCAGAGCTTCCTCTGCCAGAGTGCTCAGAGCTCACCAACTAATTAACTCTCCAAAGAAAGCCAAGCTGCTATCAACGTCCCCCTTTGCTTCTTACTCCCTTGGTGTTAGCACTTGTGTTTCCTGCTGTGGCCAGGAGAGCAAAGGGGGAGATTACCCTGGGAGAGGGAGTTGGTCAGGATTGAGTTCTTGCTTTGGTTTTTCCACTTGGGAAAGACCTTATTTAAACTAACACCATATTCATTTCATTATTTCATCCTTCCCTGCATAAGCAAGACTTTTCTAAAAAGCATGCAGTTTTTGCCACTGACCAAATCTCTTTCTTTGTTAATAATGCTTCAAAAACAAATTACATTTGAAGAGATCAGAATAAGCTTTAAATAGGTTAACAGTGAGTTCCCCCTCATTTCATTTTTTGTATGGCAGAATTGTTACTTTTTCAGATGACTTCAAAATGTCAGTTCTCTTATCTAGTTGAACCATGTCCTATTTTCTTGCAAATTCATATTTTCTTCAAAGAGTAACTGCCTGCTGGACTTCCCTACTCAGGGCCTCATAGAAGCCCCAAAGTCAGTGTATGTAAAGGAACTAACTCCTCAACTCCCCCCAACACAGTCTTTCTTCCTTCCTCACAAAGTCTGTCCTACTCACCAGGCTCAAAATATTGACACTATGTTTAATTCCTCTCTCTCCTTTCCACCTCACAAACATTTGCCAGGTCAACATAGAATTCCACCTCCTCTTCCCCTTTGCTCTGCCGTGGTCCCTTTTTCAGTCCTTCTTTGCTTCTTTTTCAGGTGATCATGTCACATTTGTAACAGGTTGCTTCCCAGTCTCTCATTTCTCTAGATACCTGTGTCTAAGTTCACCTTCCCATAGGGACTCTGATCAAGCGTGCAGCTGGCACTCCATGCCCTACAGAATAAAGTCAGACACCTCTAAATCACTTCCTGTCAGAGTGGATATAAATAAATGCAAATAGAAAACAGCTAGCTAAGAAGCAAAAGTCCGCCAGATAAAACATTTTCTCAGTATTCAAAGCTCTTTATTGCCATGGTTCCAGCAGAACTGAGCTACTGAATGCTCCTGATAAACAAGCCCATGTTCTCTCCTTCAACTGAGGTTTTCTTTTCCCATGTTTGAAAATAAAGTCCTACTAATTCATATTAGTTTGCTAGGACTTTGATAACAAAGCACCATAAACTGGGTGGCTTAGAACAACAGGAATTTGCCATCTTAGTTCTGGAGGCCAACCCCAAATCAAAGTGTTAACAGACAAATACCCCCTGATGACACTTGGAGGGCCTCTGTCCTAGCTCCTAGTAGATCCTTGCCTTATGTCAATATCACTCTGTTACAGGGCAACCCTAATATAAAATGGGTTCCCCTCATAGGACTACCTTTCCCCCTAACAACTCCAGTCTTCTTAGGTTACCTCCCTCTTTCTGTATGTGTGCCTATGTTTCCCTTTTTTCTAAGGACAAGATTGTGACCCAATTAGTTCACCTACTCCAGCAGGACCTCAGCCTAACTAATCACAACCTCCAAATAAAGCCCCATTCTGCAGTACTGGGGTGTTAGAACATGTGAATTCTGGGGGCACGTGAATCAACCATAACCGGATCCTTTAACATCCAGCTGAAATGTCACCTCCTTCTGGACATATGCCAGATCCACTCTCTATCTCCCCTCCTAGGCGTGACACAATCTTTATCACTCTTGGACCACCTGCGGCCTATGTGACCCCTATACTTTTCTGTTCTTTATGATACAAACACTGGCTTTGCATCAGGCTCTGGCATTTGAGTTGGCACCATGCTAACTTTTGAAGGGAATTTGACTGTTTGTAGAGTCTCTAATTCACAAGCCCATCTCTCATCTCCCTGGGAAGATGGAGGAGGAAAAGCATAGATGCTTCAGAGGACTCTCCTTAGCCCTGGAACATGCTGTGTGTGATGAGGAGGTGGTCCCTGTGGCTCTTCACTGCCCTGACAGTTCTCCCTGGAACCAGAGCTGAAGACAGCTCTGGGGCCTCCTCCACTCCTAGGCTAGAGACTATACTTGCAATGGTAACTGTGAAGACAGAGCTGCTGAGCTATCCTCACCCTTGCCAGCAGCTCTGCCTTCCAGGGCAGTTAATCTGTTATTTAAGATGCAGATCTTGATTTCTTTTCACAGCCTGTTCAGCCACATTTTGCGGATTTGATTAGGAGATATCACCCTCTGTGCAAGAATTGGGCTGGGTCACACCATTTAATAAAGCTATCATGACTGATGTGAGCACTACATACAAAAGGGAACAGGAGTCACACAGCTGTACTCTTTGTGGCATGAAATCATACAGCTTCCACTTGGGTAGGGACCTTTTTGATGTCACAGGGTGCGGGATTAAGTCATAATTATGTAGATCTAAATTACCTTCCAGCAAACCCACTGGCAGTTCTTCATTAACATCGCAGCAGGCTTTAATTCCAGCATAAGACTGATCACCCTTCTGCTCCTGACATGCAGCCCATAGAATATGTTTGGAATTAAGCAGGGACTTTGTTGAAAAGAACATCAGGTCCTGCTTCTCTACTTGTTTCAGACTTGATTAGGATTAATGAATGTATTTGTTCCTTTCTCAAAGGTGTTGGGATGAATGTTTGCCAGTTTCATTCCAAACATTGGACTTCACTGTCTAAAGCTCCCTGCACAGGAATCTGAGGGCCCAGAGGTTATGAGGGACCTTGGTTATGACTGATCATCTGAGTTTTCCTCACAAGGAAAGTCCAAATCAAAATTCTTCCAGAACCCTGTATGACTATAGTGGTCACTGCTATCCCCATGGGTATTTTCTAGGCCTCACTGGCTCTTTCACACCCAGAAGCAGAGTTCTGACATCTCAGTCTCTTTCCAAGTGGGTTGCAATAACCAGGAGATACTTAAGGACAAAAGGGACCTGCTAGGAATGTGGATTCCTCTACCCCATATCAGGTAGTGATGGTGGCTCCCTGGTCAATGAGCTCGATGCCTTAGAATTAAAATGCCTGGTTTGAGGAGACTGCAGGGCAGTCCCAGTGAGCAATAGACAGTGAGATCTGCTTTCCTTCATGAAGAAGGGAACTAGGGTTTCTCATGCTTACCTTCTGGGGTTGGCTACCTAGAAATTTTCTATCTGTAACAGGGGAGATTCTTTAGTTTACCTTAAATCAAGTAATGTTTGGCCTCCAGTGAAGGTATAGAGAGAAGGCAGAGTTGGGAGAGACAGTTTAGGCTAGTAAAATTGGATAGTGGGCTTTAAAAAAGGAATATATTTCCAGTTCCCACTTGAGGCTAAATCAACATCTCCAATGGTTGGCAGTAGGATTTTATTCCTTAAGCCTCCCTAAGGTTTAATTTTAACAGGAGTAACTCTCCTAACTCTTCTCTGTGGTTTATGATCTCTTTCATTTTGATTTCTGCTTGTTTATGGATATACATCACAATTCCAGACTACTTCAAACACTTTCTGGGAAACAGATGGTAATGGTAGTGGTGGCTGTCAAATTATAAGTAAATTTGAGAACGAAGGGCATCTACAAAAATTGTCTGCTTGCTAGAGAGGGAAATCACATTCAGCACATTCAGCATGGTCATTCATCTCTGGATGAAAACTTGAAATGACATTTAAATCTTTAAAATGTGACCTATTCCACTGTGAACTGCACTCACTATGAAAAGTTCTTCCTGATACTGAGATGAAATTAGCTTCCTGGTATCATTTGTTTATCTTAACTCCTTCCTTGGATTATTTCAGAGGACATTTCCTCTCAGTTTGTGTTATTTACCTTTGTCACTAACAAATCACCCCCAGTTACTTAATAGCATTTGTGTGAGATGCACAGCTTGTGAGGTCCAGGCTTCTAAAAAGCCAATGACCTGGATGGTTCTACCTCAGGGTCTCTCATAAACTACTGTTAGGATGTCAGCTCCCACCATGATGGGAGGCTTGACTTAAGCTGGAGGGTTTGCTTCTACGATGCCCCACTCTTGTGGTGCTGTTCCAGCACGTCTCTGTTCCTCACTCTCTCCATACAGCTGGTTGAGTATCTTTATGACGTGGCGGCGGGGGCTCCACAGCAAGGCTTCTTTCCTGTGTATGGGCCATACTTGATCCAGGCAAGCAAGAATATCAGTGTCTTTAGGACTTAATATGGTCTCACCCTCACTTCTGCCATATTCTACTTTGTAGAATTGAGTTGCTATCTGCAGCCCAACTCAAGGAGAAGGGAATTAAATTCCATTTCTTTCTTTAAAATATAATTTGTCTTTTTATTGGTAAGCTCTATTTGGTGAGACATTATTCTCATGCTTCCTTTTAATTCTTTAGATGTGGTTTCCTTTATTTCTCTGAACAGATTTATAATAGCTGGTTGAAAGACTAAATATAGTTAATCCACCATTTGGGCTTCCTCAAGGACAATTTCTATTGATGGCTTCCTTTCCTGTGTATGGGCCATACTTGGCTTATCTCCATGTGGACTCATAAATTTTTTGTTGTTTTTGAACAAGGACATTTTTTCTTACAAAACTCTTTGAGATATATGTCACATACCACAGTATTCACACTTGGAAATGTACAACTCAATGGCTTTCAGTATATTCAGCTGGATATGCAACCACAGCCACTATTTAATTTCATGTTTTCACTGACCTAAAAAGAAACTCCATACCTACAAGTTAAAAACTTGACATTTGTAATGATATAATGTGGCAAATCTTGAAATCAGATATCTCCTCCGCTAGGGTTTGTTGGGACTATTTTGTTGTTTGCTCAGTAACTTTCCTGTACATATTCTGTGAAATGCATAGTCCCTATCATATGTGGCCACCAAAGTCTCTGTCAATGAACTTAATGGTCAGCTAATGATTGAAGAAAGATTTCCATAATGCCTTGAACCAATTAGTATCTAGATTTTCTCAAGGTGGGGGAGAGAGAGAGAGAGAGAGAGAGAGAGAGAGAGAGAGAGAGAGAGAGAGAGAGAGAGAGAGAGAGAG
>JAGFMF010011700.1:2465170-2575254 GCA_019455555.1 Galemys pyrenaicus | reverse complement strand
CCAGAGGGTGCACAAGGGACTGAGGTGATGGTGCACGGGTGAAATGGTGGTGGGTACCCCCTGGGGACTACAAATGATGTCAAATATAAGTAATAATAAAAAAAAAAATTGAAAAAAAAAAAAAGAAACAGAAAAAAAAAAAGATAAATAAAACCAAAAAAAAAAAAAAGATAAACATATAAAATTTTTAATGGAAAGGAACTTTAATATAATTAGGGTATAATATAGATAGGACAAAGAACATAGTTACTAAGTTAAGCTTTTAAAGTTACCCATTTTCTTGAGGGTAAAAGTTTAGCTAAATAGGATCGGCCTAAAGTAAGGCCCAAAAGCTTGTTACCCGTTTAAAGGACCTTTCAGTAGAGATTCTAGAAAATGGTTAGAAAGAGTTAGATAAATTTGGGAGGAAAAGAGTAAAATTAAAATTAAGATGGAAGCTGCCATTGTTAACCTCCCCATGGGTCTCTCACCCACATTTGTTTTAACTAGTTTAAGACTAAAAAGCAAGCACAGTTTCTTTACATGTGGCTCTGCTCCATGTGCCTCCTCCAGGTCTCCTTGTTGCTCCCCATCCTGCTTCCTTATTCCTTCCTTCCTTCTGTCCTCTCTGCAGAATCTTCTTTCCCTGCTCAGCTCCACCCACTTAGGGCGGAACCAGGATTCTGGAACTTCCTCCTTTCCTGGGGACGACCCTGTTGCAATGTCACTCCCCTGATTTTCCTGGCCAGCTTCTCACCAGGTATGCAGCCTTGGGTAGCCATGGTATTAAGCACTGATACTTACTGTTCTTTTGACAAATGCCCTCGGGCTTAGGTTTCCTCTCCTCTGCCTCCCTATGGTGAACTCTGAATCAGGTCAAATGAGAACAGTGTCCTATGAAGACAGGACCACAAGACAGGTAAAACAGCGACAATTCTATGAAGATGATGCCTTTTCAGGGGCTTCTGTTCCCTCCAAAATCTAGAAGGCAAAATCTAGAATCTGCTCATTCTCACTGCTACCATGATAGTGAACTTGGTGGTTTTCAAGGGCAATGAAGAGTCAGAGGGAGAGGAACAGAGCAAGTTCACATGCCACAAAGTTTGCTATTTTTACCAAGATTCAGAAGTTTTTCTTGAATTGTTGGGTTGTGGCAAGGTTCTTTGGGTTGTTGTAAGACTTTGGTTAATTTCCAGTTAAGCAAAATTGATTCTGATGATTTTTGCAAGTATTGTTGCTTTATGATTTTCAGACCATCTTACACCACCTCTTGAAGGAAAGACTACCAAAGGACTTGTGGGCATATTTTAAAGTCACCACACATTCAGTATCCACACTCAGAACTGAAATCCAAGGTCTCACCTTCTAACATGGCTCACAACTGCCGTTAGCATTTATGAAACTTAGCATAGAATTAAAGGGATGGGGAGACCTGTCCTGGTGATTTACTGTCTTTACAGAAAGTATTCTGTACAGCTGAACCAGATGCTTTCCCAGGGAGTTTGCTTTTTCTTTCACCAATGGGAAAGCCTGTGGTGCCTTCTATAACCCCCTGTTGTTCTCGCAGGTAGGGAGGGGTCACATTCATGGAAGCCTGCTGTTGTCCCTACTCACAGCAAGATAACCCAAGGGTAGTCTCCAAGTCAACCTGTGAAAAGATCTGCTGGCCTCCTAGGATCTTCTCTCTGATCAGCTTTCTCACCAAGGTCCCCCAGTGTGCCTGGAAGGCCCTCTCCTTGCCTGGCTGGTGCCCTACCACTGGCAGCCATAAACTCACTTTTGCCTGGACCCTGGACACTTTTTTTATAATTCATGGGCCCTGATAAGAGACTTTATGCAGTCGATAACACTGACAAGAGGCTTTTGGAATAAGGTAGTACACGTGGCGTCCACAGGAGAACTTGGCTATTAAAATTTAAATCAATATATTTGTTTTAGAAGGAGCTTCCTTCAGAGATGCCAGTTCTGTCTAGTATCCCATGTGATAATGAATCAGTAGAAACCCCACATTCTTGAGCCATGTTCCCAGAAATGAATGTCTGGCACTAGGCTGATTATGCCTCTCTCACATGAAGGGCCCTTCAGGTAAGTAGCTCATGGGGGCCAGTCTGAGAGGGTATAGATAATGCATAGGTATCAGAGTGAGATTACAGGGGCTCCTTTTTGTTTGCTCTAATAAGCCTTGTTTTCTATGGAGAAAGAAACTGAGATTTTTACTTGGCAATAAACTTACAGAGAGGAACTGGCTCACACTGTAAAGGGGGAGAAGGAGAATAATTGGAATGTACAGGCCAGATCTTGCCCTCATGGCAATCCTTAACTAGGAAATGTGGCAGAATAAAAATGGCTGTAAATTCTTTGATATTTCTCCCATTGAGAAAATCTATACGTGGCCTATTACTTTTTGAACTTCAGAGTTGGTCAAAGTGATGCAAGCTAGTTTTAGTGCTGTCTTTAAAAGAACTGGCAGCTTCTGTGTTGATCTCTTGGTGCTTGGAGCGTCACGTAAGAAGTTGAACTACCCTATTGGAGAGGCCACGTGAAGAGGCTCTGAGACGACACGGGAGGCAAAGGGACCCAGCTAAGTTTAGCCTCAGAGCCATCCCTGCCGAAGTGTCAGCATGTAAGTAAAGCCATCCTGATGCTCCAGACTGGCCTATCTGCCAGATCAACACCACTGAGTTGGTCCTGGGTGATGCCCCATGGGGCAGAATTGCTAACATGATCCCTGTCCAAAATTCCGGATCAATAGAATCTTGAGATATAATCACTATTGTAAGATCACAGCTCTGGGGTTCGTTCACTATATAGAGACACATAATTGGAACAGGAAGCCAGTGTCTTTTAGTGAGAGTATACCTTAGGTATGAACAAAGGGATTGGAGTTAGACCCTGACTTTTTTGCAGTGACACTGAATGTGACCCTCATAGGGTCTCTCAAGTGCCAACACAAGCCTGTCTTGAGTGTCACTAGATGGAGTTCTTAGTTACGTGGCACACTGAAGGAGGGTCCTCCCTTACGCTGTTGGTAGACAGCAGATCTTGTATTTATGACCAGCAAATAAATATCTACAAGGTTAGTCGCTGAGTAATGGATATGGAAATTTCTAAGATTTTTGATGCATATTACAAAATTATATTCCACAAAGAACCTATCAATTTCTCGTTCCTTCCATAGTCGATGAGAGGGCCTACTCCCTGACCTTCCATAATAATACAGGGTACGATCAACTATGGTAGCAATTGTCATCTTATGAATAAGGTCATTCATTTGCATGATGTAAGTCTGCATGTCTTTATCCATTGTGCTTAACATAGCTTCTGGAATAAAGAAAAGCACAAGGAACATTTTTTGAATGAATAAAGAATCCAAAGGGGGGAAAAAATCTACTCCTCTAGCCCAAAGTCCTCTCTTAGCTCTGTACATTTTCCCCTAAATGTCTTACAGGTGGCTAAATCAGCCACTTGCTCTTTTACCTCCAGATCTACTTCTTCCCCAACTCCTAAGGCTCTCCCTATCTCATTGACTGGTGCACTCCACTCAGGTAAACTCACCAGAACCTAGGGATATGCATTTTCTCCTTTACCATTCCTTACTGAGCTCCTACCACCTGAGCAGTAATCACACCCTCCCAATTCTATTCTTTCTTCATTGTATTCATTCACTCTAAAATTATGTATTGATCATCTACTATGTTTTAAGATTGTTCTAGGTATTGGAGATATAGGAAACAAAAATTTTAAAAAATTGCTGTCCTCATAAAAGGTCTTTTTTGTACTGGGGAAGAAAAGAGTAAACAAAATTAGAATGGTTGTCAGATAATGACAAACATTATGGAAAAAATTAGGCAGACAAAGAAGACAGGGTCTGGGCAAGGGGCTACTGTTTCAAAAAGGCAGTCAAAGATTGCAAATCTGCCTTCCATCCACCTTCCAATTCATTATTTGTCTTCCTCCCAGGGTGATATTTCCAAAGTCAAAACCAGCTCTCACCCTCTCACTTAGAACACATTATAGTGGTCACCCCCAATTTTTTTTTAAGATTTATTTTTTTTTCCTATAAGAACTGGGGTGCAAGTCAGAAGTGCCAGGGTGAGAAGATCCACCAGAGACAGAGTGGGGAGAAGAACAGGCAGATTGACTGAAATACACTGCTGAGGAGAGCAGCGGGCGAGGTAGGAGAGGTCTGCCGTGCCATGTGGTCACCTCTCTGGCTGGTGGCAGGGATCGAACTTGTGCTACAGTAGCTGCGTTTTGCTTCGTAGTGCATTGCTTAACTTACTGTGCCACCAGGGGAGGTCCCAACCCCAAATTTCTTAAAGTGAAAAGTAAAATTCATTAATATCTCCTACATGCACCCAAGTATTTTTCCAATCTATGTCCTCCAAGGCCCCAGATCTTTAGGTACTTTTAGTTCTTTCAGTAAACAATGTGCTGAACTTTTGAAAACTTAAGTTCCTCTTTTCTCATTCCATAAAGAAAACAACAGGGCTTATTTTTGTTGTTGACTTTATTTGGACTTGAGATACCTTTTAAGAGAACCTGGTTCCCTTTAAAAGAAGTATTCATTCGAAAAGGGTAGGTCTGGGGACAGGATAAAACTTTCCAATCAGTAAGGTGATCGCTAATCATGCAGATGAGGGATGTCAGTAGCTTAACTAAGCCAGCAATCGCAGTGATACATTATTAATAAGCTATGGGACAGTGGCATGGCCTTAAGTATTAATAGCATAAGCCGGAAGGCCTCTAAATCTTGAGGTGATGAGCCTATCAAGCTCTGCCCCCCCTTGAGCAGGGAGTGAGTTTGCACCAGTAACAGGGACTCGTTTGGTGGTAGGGACTCTGTGTACTAGTCCATGGGGGTCTCTAGTCAAGCTTCCTGATAGTGGGTGATTACAGAAAAGGGCTCAGTGGGTCAGAGACACATCATATCACTGGGCTGAGCCTGGCCATATGTCCGTGTATTATCTTTGTGCTCTAGGTGGGCTGGGACCACACCGAGTTCTTTCTTGCTCATTTGAGTTGTGGGTCTCAGATGCGCAAAGTCATGTCCATAGCTAGGAAAAGGACAAGCAGATGTCTCTTGTAGGGGACTAGAAATTGACATTATATCTGAAGGTGGGATGTTAATGAAGGGAAAGGTAGCCTGAGCTGGTAGCTCCTTGAGAAATGCTGCCTTCAAAGACAGAGTATACAACCATTGCAAGGACCTGCTGGGCCAGGACTTTCATCACAACTAACCATATCTAGGAAACACAGATATGAAAGTCCAAGAAAATGACATTTAATAAAACTTCAATAATGAAAATATTCTATCACCACTGGCAATAATACTTGCTATATCATAGATGAGTAAATTGTAGTTCTATAAGTACCATTAAGATCTACTTCCTTGGAGAAAAATAACAAAACAAAACAAAAATATACAGACAACTATAAATCAGAGACATTCTATAGGGAAGGGGGAGGGAGAGGGATCAAAATGAGGACTGGAAAAGCACAAGGGACTGTGGTGATGGTGCACAGGTGAACTGGTGATGGAAATTCTATGGGGACTACACCTGAGAAAAGAAAGCAAACGTTGTAAAAAAAATGAACAATGATGTAAAAAAAACCCAAATATATATATATATATATATATAAAGATCTAGTTTCTTGTGCTTTATTTCTCTCTTAAAACTAGCTGAGTTACTAGCAAATCAGATCTGCAACTTCAGATCTCTTTCAAAATCCTAACATTTACTTCCATTGGGACATCTGAAAAAAAAAAAAAATATAAAGAAACCTGAGCTTGTTGAAGGAGAGGATAAAAAAATAAAAATAATTTTTTCTCCCAGTCTTTTTTCATGTTTTAGTGAAAGGTTCTGATTTGTCACAGAGTGACAAGTGAAATTTCAGGTTTTAAAATTTTAACAGTAGTTAATTATAATAAATGTTATTTAAAAAATCTTTATGTATTAGATATATATAGAAACATTCCTATAAATAGATAATCTAAGACCTATATATATTGGCATACTAATAATACAGGACTTAAATACAGGAAGGAGGCAAAAGATGTAAACTAGGGCTAACTCCTTTGGTGAACAACACAACCTGTAGCCTCTGTTTCTAGACAAATGTGCTGACAACGTGCTTAGAGCCAAATCAGCGCCTCTTCTCCTGTTCCCATCACTCCACTCACATAGTTCTCTTTGATGCAAATAACTTCATCTTCAAACTCCTTTTCTTTTTCTGCTCTCATTGTAGATCGCTTCTATGTTACACAGATTAGTCAGGAAAGGCAAGGTTATCATTTTCTTTGCTTGCTTTTTAAGGCTGCATGATTTGTGAAAATGT
Organism: Galemys pyrenaicus; assembly: GCA_019455555.1. NCBI lineage: Eukaryota > Metazoa > Chordata > Mammalia > Eulipotyphla > Talpidae > Galemys > Galemys pyrenaicus. The sequence continues at coordinate 2,568,936 of JAGFMF010011700.1, read as the reverse complement.
ATCTCTTCATCGCAGATCTTCCCATCACTACCCACACTTTCTTCAAGTCATGGGCTTATTTTAGCTCTTCCGTTCTGTTGGACCTGGTTAACATTGGTCTACAGTCATTATTCCTTGTTCTGATTCCTCAAGCATTTAGTCTGAACTACACAATGAGTTCGCGGTGCTACTCTGACTTGTAATATCCCACAGTTAATTTATGCGCGTTGCTCTTTTCTTTCCAGGAGATGGTCATCTTTGAGGGCAGGGCCTTGCCTTCTATCCCTGGAACAGCTGCCTCCCAGTGGGGTACATTTGGGCTCCCAAATGCAGGCTCTGTAGGATTGACAGTTGGGAGACCTGGGTCCTGGTTCTTTCTTAGTCATTAACTAAGTATCCCTATGCTCTTGCCTTAGATCTTGTGACTTTACCCCTCAGCAACAGTGAGGTGGCTGAGACAAAAGTTCTCTAAATTCTAATTAGCTATTATGACTCCAAAGAGTTACTAACAGATTCCATACTACTGCCTCACCCTGAAATAAAATAACAAGAATGTCCCTTCCTTTTGCCACCCTTGAGGAAGGCTATCTGAGTACTGTTCCCTTTACCCCCAGGGGTCTGCTTTACAAAGTTCCTATTTCAGGGCAGAAAAAGAAGTGGGAACGGAAAGGAGGAGACAAGAGTAACGAAGTGTACAGTCAGTCACTCGGGAGACTCTCTTAAGAAGCTCATAGCTTTGGAAGGTGTAGGTCGAGGGAAGGGAACTGGATCTCTCAGTCTTGGAAAGGAATAGAGACCAGGGAATTTGGAACAAAGAGGGGGAACTTGGAGTGTCAGACCCCCAGGACTAAGACACAATGACTGTAGATTCCGTGGGGGCCCCAACCCCTGGCACAGGGCCTTCCAGCAGACAAGTTTTAAGGTCCTTGAGGTTACAGGACACTTGGGAAAGCAGGACAGAGGCCTGGTGATTCTCCTCCCTATAAAGCCTGGGGACACTGGAGAGGACCTCTGCACCCTGAGCTGTAGCACCAGAGGTCACCAGGCCACCAGAGCAGGACAGGTGAAGTGATAGGGACATGACATTGTCTTCATGACAGCCCCGTCCCCTCCCCCAGCAGAAACCACAAAAAATGACCGAAGTTCAGCTTTTGATTAAGTGGGATCTCAGAGCTAGATTTGCTTTAGAAATACTTAAAAACAGAGTAACACTTTCTCACCTCAGTTTCACAGTCATTTGTGAACATCCAATATTCCTCAGCATAGGTGTGAAGAGAGACAGCAAACTCAGATGCCAGGCTGGAGGCCTCTGCTCTGTGTGGACTCATCTCTAAGGGTCCCGGAGCCTAAAGAGTGTAATGAGATGCACGTAATACACTGGCTAAAGAGGAAGCAGGTGTGAGGAGCTAGTCTCCAGGTCAGGGAGTGAAGGAGTGGGAGCACAGTGGAGAGCAACATCAGGAAGTACTGCTGCCTGGGAGTTCAGGCACCCACGCACAGCAGGCAGCTGTCCTGAGCCCCACCTGGTGCCATGGAGGCCTCAATGATGTCAGGCTCTGGTCAGAGTGGCTGCACTCTTAGACCACAGCAACAGAGCATGTTTTCTAGATATTGGTTTCACAGATCCTCAAAGAAACAGAAAATATTCTAGTATTATTTATTATGTCTCTGTAGCATAACATACCACACACTGAAATCCTCTTTGATTTCATATAGCAACGCTGTTGGGGGAAAAACATATATATATATATTATTCTCCCATTTCACAGATGAGGAAACTGAGGCTCTTGGCATTTAATAATACGTACAATATGGAAGCACTTGTTAAAGGCTGAGATGAGGTGATGCTTTGAGCCAACATATAGCAGAGTCAAAACCTGAGCATTTTCCCCCATCCTCTGAGGCTCTTCAGTTTTTGACCTAGGTATGGGTCCTCATGGGCCTCCATCTGGTGGGGCTCAGTCCCTGGCCCCAGAAAGTTTTGTGTTCAAAAGGTACACAGGGGTGGACACAGGCAGCAGGGGGCTTAGATGGGGCAGAGAGGAACCTGGGAAAGGCGGCCCAAATTCATCTGGGAATGACTCCCGCTGGGGCCCACAGGAAGAGCAGAACAGATGGGAGGTTTGATCTGTCACTGCAGCTAAATGTATGTAGTATGTGGGAGCCTTTCCTTTGTCATGCGGGATGAAGGGGCTGGCTCAGTACAGAGAATAGAGGGGCTCCAAGCCTGAACTCTGGTGCTGGCATCTGTCTGAGCCTGAGTCCTCTTTGAAATAAGGATGGGATAGTGTCCATCTCCTAAGGTTCTTGTGAGGATTAAACTGAATCACGAGGTAAAGCATTCAGCACAACATCTCACATATATTAAGTGCTCAATAATGGTGTGTAAAGTAACATAATAGCAAACATAAAATAAAAACCATCACAAAATACATTGCTAATGGTTTCGTGGTCTCTCCCAGCAAATAAATCCTTGTGCAAAAAAACTCACCTGGTAGGTAATTAAGTATGTTTGGGATGAAGAGTTTGCCAATTTCTCTCCTCCTAGGGTATCCGTTGCAAATTCAGCAGAAATCTGAGACATTTCTAAATGGGATGGAGTGTAAAGGTAACCACACTCACGGCAGCACCTAACCTCATTTTTTCCCCAGCTGGATGTACATACATAAGCACATATACATGCATTAAAAAACACATGTGCAGCCTCCACAGGTCACTGCATTCTCAGCTTCCCAGGGACTCCTGCTCCAGGTGTGTGAATGTGCTGGCAATATTTTTAATTGCAGACATAAGTCTTTGGGCCAGGTATACAAAAGCAACTCCTCAAACCACACATATATCATCACACTCACACCTAGTGCCATTAGCAGAAATTCTTCTCTGGTGTTTGAATCTTAGTTCACTTTTAAAGAAATTTCCAGCTCAATTCCAGGGACTTTTGCATCTCATTACACTCTTGATAATTAGCCATATCTCATTACACCCAGCCAGGTTGGAGGAGGATTAGTTGTTTTCAGGTGTAAACCTGTGGTGAGCCTCTCACTACACCTCTTCAAAATTCCAGGCAGGCCTCCCGCCTCAGCCAAATGAGGACAACTGCTTCCAGCTGTGTACACTTCATTACAACTTCCATTTCAGGAAAAGACTCTGCTGTATCTCACATCTGGTCACAAGCTTATTAATTATGTACTTCTTATAATAACTGTGCCTAATTAGGACAGAGTAGAGACCTTTGCTGAGCCCAGTCATTCTTTGTTTTCATGTTCTTGGTACCTCATTACCCTCCCTCCAAACCGTGTCCCATCTGCTTCCATCCCTGCCACGCGAGGACAGTGGCTCTTAGGTGTGTGTATTTCACCACATGCTTTGCTTTTCAAGAAAAGTCTTGATCAGGACACTCCTCGTCTTCTTATCCTTCTGGAAGGACAGCGACCTTCCTGTCTTCTCATCACATTTGCCCTGAAGTGACTGAGTCTCATTGGGGCTTACTGAGCCCTGGTCACCCCCTGTTCTTTACTGGGAAGTTTCTGTGCCATGGCTCTGGGAGGCAGTCCTGAATGCAAAGGCTTTGGTGCATTCAGAGCACTTGGGAGGGGGAAATTCATTTGTCCCATTGGGATGATGAAGGCCCCCTGCTCCCCAGGGAGGGACGGTCCTGTATTTCCAGGGGGAGGCTCAGGATTGAGCAGCAGAGGGTCAGTACTGTCCTACGAGATGGCTCCAAAAAGAAGGGCTGGCTTGGTGGGAGAAATATGGAGTCTGGGGATGAAAAGGTCATGGTGAAAAGATCAGTCTCCTTGTCATAAGGGACTCTTTGCTCACCACTCTTGAAGTCCATGTCACCTGAGCTTTAACAGGCAATTCCACCTTCCTGAGTGGACGCATTAGTGCCAAGACAGTCATGGATGTGACTTGACAGAACCGCCAGTCAGTGCCAATCCCACGTGGCTGTATTTGAGCTTTTCTTTCAGGTTCTGTGAAACATATATTCAAAGAACATATAAGTTCTTTGAAACAATCAGCCTGAGAAAACATTTGGTGCTGGAGAGGGCACTGGTGCTGGATTAGGTCACTCAGCAATGGGCAGCCATTTCAGGTGGGAGAGCTCCCCAAGATTCTGCATGACTGGTTATTCAGGGTATGAGAGCTCAGACCAGTCCTAACACTGAATCTGAGCTCAACTTGCCAACTCAAAAATGAATGTCTTTTAAAGACCAGAAAAAAAGGCCCTCTTTGGGCAAGGGTAGCCTGTGGGCAATCTTTTACTTAATCGACAGAAAGAGAATCAGATGTGACAGGGAAAAGTTCCAACGGGGCAATAAAATTCAAAAATAAATAAATACATACATAAATAAATAAATAGGGACTCCTGGTGGTGCAGCAGGTTGAGTGCTGATCTGTGAAGCATCCGCGGTACAGCAGTATGAGTTCAATCCCCAGCCAGGGAGGGGATCCACATGGCACAGCAGACTTCTCCTGCCTCACCCGCTGTTCCCCTCACCAGTGGATTTCAGTCGATCTGCATGTTCTGCTCCCTGCTCTGTCTCTGGTGAATCCTCTCACCTTCTGCAATTCTAGCCTGTACCCCAGCTCTTGTGTGCATTAATATTTAAAAAAATATATCATTGTGAGCCATTGCATGAGGATGAAATCCCTGAAAGAAATTATATTAATGGCACAGACATAAATGAAACTCAAGGAGTGAATGTCGCCATATCCAAAAAGTAGTTTATTAAGAGGTGGAATGAAAGATGATAAGGTTATCACAAACAACAGAAGACTGTAGAAGCAGGAGTCACCGTCAGCAGTTCTGAGGATACAATTTGCCGACACCTACCAAGAATTGGGACCCATCCTTTCAATATGGTACCACTTATCAAGGCATTTGCCATAAGGGAGACTGAGTGGGGAGAATCTTTAGTATTTGCTCATCCCTTGGGAATGAAGAAGGAAAGCAGTTTCTCTGACTAACATGGCTGTTTTGAGGCTGAAATGGGCTGACATGTTAAGTCCCGTGGCGTAGATGACTGTGATGATGAGGGAAGGACACGGTCTCTGACCTATTGCTTGTGGAGCTAACTCTCTGATGACTGGCCAAACGGACTCTCCTCACAGCCGTCCTTCCTCATGGTCAGGTTTGCTGTTCCCCTCAGGAGGCTTCCTTATGAGCTTTCTCCAAGGCACCAGGACTGCTGCTGTCAACAGAAGTTCACTGTTATCCATCCCGTCCACTCCATGGTAGAAGAATGAGATAATGGTTTGTTTTGTTTTCAGTGGCCTTTCTGGGGATGCCTGTTTTGTTGGCCTTTTTAAGATCTAACAGCACGTTTAGGGAGTAGTCTTCATGGTGAAAACTGTTTCCTGATCTGTGTGTGTATGCTGGACCCTGTCCTTGGCTCCTCTGACTCTCTCTAGCACTTTCTGATCATGGTTGTGAACAGCACAAAGGCAGTCTCACACAATATCTTAAAGAAGAACCATAACAGCTCACAACAGCAGAAATCATCATGTGTCCCAAGTGAAGGTAGGTTTTGAAGTGGACAGGCCTTCTCTGCCTGCAGCCCTTCAATAAGCACTGAACGTGTCCTTGGCAATTCTTGACCTATTGAGGAGTAAAGACAGACAGACAATCCTACAAAGAAACTGAATTCTGAATGTCTTGGACAAAGCACCCTAGACTGCTTTTTGGTGCAGAATTGACATTTTTCAGTCCTGTCATTATTGTAAGCAATGCAGGGATTCCATGTTTCTGAATGCTGCCCCAGAAGCAGTTCATCTGCCATTTTACTACCAGTTCTCATTGTTTTTGACTGAGACTGTCCCTGTCTACATTCGACACAACACTCAAGTCACTCTCCAGTCTCACCCCTGGCTCTTCTGGCATCACTGTCACTGCTCCGGAGGTCTTGGTTGGCCTAGAGTGGACAGGAAGGAGAAAAGAAGCTGTGCTGGGAGGCTAGGCCTGGTAGGAGGAGGAGGCTTCCAAACCAAAGCAATCGGCTCTGATGGCACCTCATCTCCCTCCTCCTTCCTCAGCTTCTCGGAGGCAAGTTTCAATGCTGTTGTTTATGATTTTCCTTAGTTGTCTCCTGCATAGTTTCCTCCTAATTAGGACCCTGAAGCCACACAGATTTACAGCACTCCTTCCAGGACCCCCTGGAAGACCATCCTCCAGCTTTTTGCTGATTCCCTTCACAGCTGGCCTGATTTCTAACTCAGCCCTGAGTGTACGTCCGCTGGGATTTTAGTTTGGAGACCGGTTCTCAACCATTGTCTTGAAGGTAGAGGATAAGGCTGTCCTTTATTGTCCAGTATCTGCCCTTATGCCTAGCAGCATTTGGCATATATTAGGCCCGTAGGGGATGTCTGCTAAATGAAGACTACAAAAACCCCCAACAAGACACAACACTTAAGCTTCTCAAAACACTTTAATTTTCTGCTCTTTTCCACCAAGACCAAAGTTGTACAAACAGGTATATAATGTTGGACCTTCACGGTGTGAGGCATGACCGTGGGTGGTCAAAATCCTTCCTGTTCTCCTTCCCAAATATTTCCAAGGTGTGTCCACATCAATACATTGTTTCCTCCTCTGACATATCAACTATGGGCAGCATGAGTGCTTGGAAACTGGGGGAGTGTGGTGAGGCCTGGTGGACCAGGAGTGGAGCGCCCACACCATGGACAGCACTGCAGAGGGAGGGACGCTGTGGGTGGCCCACCCACCCACTGTCCTTGCATTCAGTTGAGCAGACCAGGGCTGCTTTTTAAGGTAAGAAAGACCCAGAGGTTCGTAAGGACACTAGGCAGCATCTGAGACTCCTCGTCCAAGGTTTCAGATGTGGTTAAAAGTTCTCTACCATTATTTCCCCTTGGAGAGTAGAGGGGGAAAACTCAAGAGGAGGGTTGAATCATCTTTCATTCTCCCATTTTTGTCGTTCATTTGCTGGCTCTTGGTTGAAATACAGTGGAGATAACAAAAAGGTAATAAACCGACCTGTACTCTGTGTACAAACGACTGCAGGTAAACCTCTTCCAGGACTGAGATAAGTGGCCTCTCCCCCATGATCCTGAAGAGGCCCTATTTTGGCCAGGGGAAGTTGTTGAAAACTCCAGCCAGTGGAGAAGCTATTGCTTTGACCTTGGCTATGCAGAAAGCAATGCACATACATGTATTTCGTTGACTTGTAACCCACAAGGCTAAGAGAATGCAAATCTTACTGTTTATGTAGTTGTGATTATAGGCTGGGACTAAAACTTGGGTAGCAGTTTACTTCCCAAAGATTGTAGGGCAAGAAAGCGTTAGTAATGCATGCATTCATTGGTTCAGTCTAACAACTTGACATAACCTCCCCAACCCCCCAGAGTCCCTTTGGCTCTATGTTAAAGTAGATGCCAAACCAAAACCTTCTGTACTAAAAACTCCCTTTAGAATTGATATGAAAAGCCAAAACTACAGAGAAAAAAATCCTCACAGCTTCTCTCCACTAAAGTATCAGTGTAGAGAAAACTAAATCAGTGTAGAATATACCAAATAGGTCAAAGAAAGGAGTATGTCTAAGAAAACAGGAATAGCCACTTTTCACCCCCCACCCCCCAGCAGTGCACCCCGTTAAACCGTGGTGATTTTCTTATCCTTGGTGGCTTGCTTGATGGCAGCCTGCTCGCAGATGATCTCCTTGAGCCGCTGCAGCCTCATGTTCTGGGTGGTCTGGTCTCCCACTCCCGTCTGACTGCGGTGCAGCAAGGTCAGGGCATGGATGTACTCCAGCTCTGTGTACTTCACGCCCTGGTCCACCACCAGGTTCAGGAGCTCATCGGCTGTGTTGTACAACATCTCGTAGTACTGCCTGAGAAAGCAAGAGAGAACACTGCTCATGGCCTCCCTCATTAGCGATGGATGTGGTTTTAGTGGCAATGAACAGCCTGCTTATGAATGACTTCGCTTATGCAATAGGGCTTTGCTGACCACTAGATCTTGTTCATGGGTCTCCTGAATTTAATGGAGAGCAAGTCATACATGATCTGTTCATCTTGGAGTTCACTGGGGTTCTTTTCATGAGGACAAATATATATGAAGACCCAGGCAAACTCACATCTTCAAAGTCTCAGTTCATATAACACTTTCTGCTCAGGAGAGCCAAAGAAGAGTTGAAGTACAGAACCAAAAGTGAGAGAAATAATCATAGAGGCACTGCCAACAGTTGTTCCATCCATTCACTCACTCACTGGAGGCTCTATAAAATAGGGTTAATAGCATGTACCTCTTAGGGCTATTGGAAGAACTAATTAATCCATATGAAACACTCAGAATGGTGCCTGGTACAATTCTACATGCTCCATAAACATTAACCACTATTAGAAGTATAATAATGATGATGCATTAATCAGAACATAGTAATAGTAGCATATATGACAAGTAAGACACAGCTCTTTTCCTCCTATAGCTCAGAGACAACTAGGAACAGCAATGAGAAGCAGTGAAATGATTGTATTTCTATCAACAAAATTAACTCCCACATAATGTCAGCCTCACCACTTCTAGGGAGCTATTGCTCTCTTTTCTCAGGCTAGGAACCTGCAGCCTGGAGAAGTTAAGAGGACTTCCCAGTATTGCAAAGAAGGTGAGTGGCTGTGCCAGGTAGGAAGCAGGTGTCTGACTCCAGACCCAATATTCTTTCTTCACAGACACAGACAAGAATAATAAACACAGCAATTTTGCAATACTGTTTTGAAGGAAAACTTGAGGCTGCTATAGGAAGATGGCTCCTATTTGTCTCCTATGGCTTCACTGGTCCCTGATACACCAGGGCTTCCTCCCTGATACTAGCTCCTGATATGAGAAATGAGGCCTCTATCATATAATTCTGCTTCACAGACACACAGGTAAGAGAAAGTGGTCTATTGAGGGAGTTATTTAAGAAATCATCTTTGAAATTGCTCAGGGAAGAACACTAAGACAAATCTAGATTTACCAAATGGAAGGAGAATTTGGTGATCAAATGGTTCTTTTAGCTAGAAAGCTAGCTGGAAGAGACTTGTCAAGGTGTGGCATGCTTGGGGAGATTCTGACACAGACTCCTGAGGCCGCATTCCCAGATACGGTGATTCCCAAATACTCTGAATCAGTCAGAGTGCTAAGCCAGAGTCTGATGTGGGAACGGTTACACAGCCATTCTTAGCTCTTCAAGCCAAAGGCCTAAAAGCACAAGGGAAGGAGAGAGCAGCAGTAAGTGGGTTGTAATACTTTTCACTGAGATTAAACCAGAAGAATTGAGTTTCTTTCCATTATGATGTTGATATTTTCTTCATTTATCTTAAGAAGTACTGAACTCATCAGACCAGAAGAAATTGGATTTCTTTTGAAAAATCTGATGAATTGTTTCCAGGGCTACTGGCTGATTTTCTGCAGAGACTAGTTCCATGCTGGGAGCAAGCGACAAAACAAAGATGCCAGGATTTCTCGCCTGGGATCCTCCAGAGTGAGAGTGATAAAGGGCACACCACTTAAGTCCTCAATGTTTCAGTGTCCTATGTATGACACAGACCTTTGTGATTTGCAGAATGACATTCCAAAGTGAGCTGAGAGACTAAGAGAGTCCTCAGGTGCCTCAGATGAACAGTGCCCCAGAATTGCAAGGCTGAGTCATTAAACAAAATTGACAGTTAACTGATGGTGTATTTTTTATAGTTAGGGGGAGAAACATTCCCCCTAACCATGATGATATATTAGATCATAAAGAAACATAAATATTTAAAGGCAGAATGAAATCCATCCATCTTTCAGAACAGTACCCAGTAGCTAAGACTATACTAAATTAGCAGAGCAACAGTGATACTTGGAGGTAGAGGAGGGGGTTACAAGCTACCCTAAGGAGAAAGGAGGACAAGGCCCGAACTAGCACAATTAGAATGAGGCTCCATAATAAACACTGACACACTGAAGTGAAATCATGTGACCCAACTGGATAAATAATTTACCAGCACTTCTTGAGGCCCCAGGAAAAGGAAAGCTTGATCTTTATCATCATGCATTAAAATAACAGCCATAGCTTCCTGGGAAACATGTTCTATATTAGGAGCTCTCTGCAGCCTGGATCAGGTCGGTGAAACACATTTCATTTAGACAGGTCTCCACTTGTGACTTGCAGAGCAAGGCTTTTCCAAGTCCGTTACAGTGGGGCCAACTGGAAGGTGTGGACCAAATATCCTATTCTGGAGACCAGAGTTCCATGTCACCCTGGTGGGTGAAACATTCTGGGAGGAGGTGGTTCCTCTCGCCTTTGGCCGGATGCTTTTGGGCAGCAGTGTCATGAGTGGAGAGGGAGTGGGCACAGCGGTAGGGAGTGTGGGGTGCACCGCCATGTGGCAACGTTCACAGTGGGTTCTGGTGCAAACAGGTATTTTCACGTGTCCTCCTGTTTTCTTAGCAACAGGTTGCTCTTCCCTGTGTACTTTTCTTCTAACTTTATTTTAATGATATTGCACTGTCACTCTTTCTCCCTCACTGATTCCGTCTGAAAACATTTGTACCACTAAGGATATGAAGGGCATTTGGTAAGTTGGACAGAACTTTTCAACATTTTCAAATATTTTTTTTTCTGTCTTTGCTTAAAAAACACACATGATATATGGAAATCTATGGACAGAAAGATTAAGTAGAAAAAAAGATTACTCACATAATTTTAATAGAGACAAGCTTTTTGGCACTTCTTTCTAGTTTGTTCCCCTTCGTAGCATTCCATAAATTTCTTTTTTTAAAGTTGAAATATTTAGGTTGAAACACAAGGGGACACTTGGTTTATCTCCAATTATAAAAGCTTTCTTTCTTGGGGATAGACTTCCAAAAGCAAAATTAGTGAAAAGTGTATTGTTTAGGACTTGGGCAATGTTGCCAAATTGCTTTTTAAAAAAGTTTTATCAATTTATCTTCCTATCAGTAACATGACAGAACTTATCTCTTCATATTCTTTTAATTTGCATGAGGTTGAACAATTTTTCACTGACTTACTGGTTTTTAAATGATGCAGGTTTGCCTGTATATATGAGCAAGTTGTTGATGCCTTTATCTTTTTGTAGTGCTTTACATAAATTTTTGTTGACAGTGAGCAAGATGTGTTCTATTCTCTCATCCCTTGTTCTACCTCCCACTTTGTCATACTTAGTGTCAAAGTCAAGCATCACTAAAAGCTACTAGAGACAGTTTCCGTTCTCTTCATTGTAAACCTGAGGGAAGAAAGTCCCATGAAAACCAACTCTTCCCACCGTATAACTACTCTCATTCCTGTACCTCCAGGTGAGCCGTGAAATTTGGGTGTGAGGGTGAAGTAGGCATTGGTGGGGATGATGGTCTGGAGTTCTGGGGAAAGATTCTCCCTTGTGCCACCAAGGAGGCTCTCTGGGGAAAGTTCTACCATCCACCTACCTTTGGGACTGTGGGTGGGGTCCAGAGTCCTAGATCCCTGAATGGAAACTGTATTTTCAGAGATAACAGTTATATTTCATGCTGGCTTTGGAATCTGTATTGGTTATAGTACTATTGCTAAGAATGCCAAACTTGTACATGTTACTATAGTTAGCCCTCTGAAGGAGACAGTGTAATCATTTATGTCTTACAGATGAGCAAACTGAGCTATAGAGGATGACTGATTTGTCTAAGTGCACAAAGACAAGACTTTGGATACTGTACTCTCTTCCAAGCAACATAATTAGAAATATATGAAATTGTGAAAAGCAAAAGTATTAATTGAAGAAATATCTGAAATTGTGCAAAATGAAAGCACTAACTGAAGAATCCCTGTATAGCTTGTTCATTTTTGCCATGTTTTAGGATATATGGATTAAATAAAATTCACAAACACAACTCTGCCTTCCACCATGATGGAACATGTCAGTATTGTGGCAGCTCAAAGACAATTTATATACTTTGCGGTAATATTTACTAACACTGGCTTGTGTGCTAGATCAAATAATAGAGTCATGCTGGAAATTCAACAGTCAGGAATTATGGGAAAAATTTTAGGCTTTTCCAATTTGCTACCTTTCCGGAGTTCTCTCTTTTAATCTCTCCAAATATAAGAGATAAGTGACGTTTCTTTCAAAAGTTGGCTGCCCTTTTGATTTTTTACTTCCTTGAGGAGGGGACTAATTAAACAAATTCATTAAAAAAATTTTCTCATCTAGGGCTTCCCTGGTGGTGCAGGGGGTTGAGAGTCACACTGCGGGGCTTTGCAGACACTGCAGCGTGCAAGTTCGATCCCTGGCCAGGGAGGGGACCCACATGGCACAGCAGACCTCTCCTGCCTTGCCCACTATTCCCCCTCCCTTCCCCCAGCAGTGTATTTCAGTCCATCTGCCTGTTATGCTCCCTGCTCTGTTTCTGGTAAATTTTCTCATCCAACGCGCCTCTGGCCTGTACCCTGGCTCTTGTATGCATAAATAAATAAAATCTTAAAAAAAAAAAAAAGACTTTCTCATCTAGTCCTTCCTGAGATAAAAATAGTATTAATGTCAGTAAAAGGTACTGACATTATTAGGTAATGAAGCTGACTTCTTAAATTTAATTTTGAAGGTGGAAACGTTTACCTGAAATAAATTATTATTTTTTAGATCCCCCAAATTCTTTTTTATTCAAAAGCTGGTATTTTGAACACATCTATTAGAACCCAGTAGCAGTTGGGTCACTGAACAATCAGGTAAAACATCTGACTCCTGTTTTCTTGGTTCACTCTAATGGTGTAGGTGATAATAAGCAAGTAAATATAAAGGAAGAAAAGAAGGGAACTCAATAATTCACAAACATGATAATCATTCCACAAATAACTAAGAGGTAGTTAAAGCTGAAAGAAAGAGAATATTCAAGACAACTAAACTCAAATTCTGGTTAAGTCTTTCACTGCCTGTCCTTAACTAGCTATTGACCTTAGAGAAATGTTACCAGTCTTTGGTCTTCTGTTTCCTGGACGAAAAACAAAGAGGCATAGCAGATGCTATTTAAGTGCTGGAATTTTTACACTTTAACACATTTATAACGTCCTTTGCTGGTCTCTTAAAATCAATGGCTTTCATCAGGATTAGCAGATGCTGAATCTCCCCAAGCCATAGTAGGCAAGATGTAGGAGTGATTGCTCTAAAGACAAACAAGTGTAACTCAGCTCCAATGAACTTTCCAGACAATAATAAAATGGATGATAACCCCATGTGTCAGAAGAGTAAATTAGTTTATTAAAAAATATAGCATAATTGCTGTCATTTGTCTTCCCCTTCAAAGAGCATAGAGTTTATTACTGGCATGACTGAAAATTCTAATTTGAAATAATTGAAGATATTTTCACTTCAGGAATGAGAAAACTAAGGTAGACAGACGTTAAATAACTTTCAGAGAATGAGTGGCAGAATTAGGTTTATATTTTCTACTGGGATCCTTTTCTAACACTCCCAGCAAGGGATAGGACAGAGTTTTACTCCAACCAGGACACTCCAGAAGACAGTGCTCTTTAGAAAGGAGATAATTTTCCCTTATGATGGATCAAACTTAAGGTGACTTTCTTGACTTTACCAGTTACATATTTGGTTTGTTAATTGATAAAATCAGGTTATCAATACTTTCTCCAAAGAATTGTTATCATGTTTAAAGGAAATGTTTAAGTGTCTATTAAGCTTGGTACATTTGTGGTTAATAAATTTTCATAAATGAAAAAAAAAAAAAAGAAAAAGGACAGTGCAGAAATTCCTTCAACTGGTGGTGGCAGAAAGATGTTCGAGAGATGAGAACTTGGGGGTCCCTGGCAGCAAGTCTGCAGGGACTTCTCTGAAGGGTCAATTCCCTGCACTTTCTTTACATGATGTGGCAAACATGCCACTGCTCTTCATCCATTGTACGCTTACAAGGAAGATCCCCACTGACCTGGTCTCATAACCACCACATTTTGACATTATAGGGGAGTAGGGGAGTGTCCTTCCTGAGGAGACAAAAGTGAAAGTCAGGTGTGCTCATTCTACTCAGGAACATTCCTAGATTATTCTTGATAGCAGCAGCCAGAGTCTTGGCTCTATTTCTCTTCAGAAAACACAACCACTCAGAACAAAGGAATTCCTCTGAGACCCATCACTGTTGAGATGACGACCCTCTCCCAAGCTCAGTGACATCACTGAAGTGGGAAGATGATTCCTTTCTATTCTTTTAGCTAAAAACTCTGCTCTCCACCTTTGCAATGTACTCTAAATTTATAAATTTCTCTGGTTGAAATTTCCTCCTCAACAACTTAGGATTCATGTGTCATTCTCTGCTACATCAGATAATTTTTTAAATTAAGTTTTCTACAACAGGGCCAGAGGAAGATCTGCATTTTAAATTCAGCACAATTAAAACTGTGTCTCTTTGGTTTGGCACTGCCTTTGGCCAAACTCCATTTGTATGAATAATTATTCAGTCCATTAAGAAGTCTGCTCAACTCTTACTTCCATTTTGAAGGTTTTAATAAATATTGATCAGGCACATTTCTGTTTGCACTTGCCAAAGCAATTCTGATGGATTTATCTTCTGATGTTATCAAATAATGAAATATGAAAGAGTGAATAGAATTACCCTCTTGTTCTGTGATTTTTTATTTAGGGCCTTCATTTTACTTTCATAATTGTGTTTGTCTCCTACTCCTGTAAATGTTTTTTTGATTATCAAAAGGTGAGTCCAGGTTAAGGAGAGCTATGCTGTGCTGAATATCACTTTAAAGAGTCTTTCCAATTTATAAAAATTATTTATTGAATATCGCTTAAGAGAGTCTTTTCAATTTTAAGGAGTAATTTATCTAATATCATAGGTTAATAAAAGAACATAGTATTATGCACATTGGTGACCTCAAAGTACATATTGTTTACTAATTAGGAAAAAGCCCTTATATTGGCTATTATCTTGATATTATCTATTTCTCAGATTAACAGTCTGGGAAATATTACTGAGAAATGCTGAATAAAAATAATTCAGAGGCAGTAAGGCTTCCTTTTAGGCTTAAGGCTATTTCAGTCTTTAAGTATGAAGTGGGATAATGAACTTTTCAATAAATAATAGAAAGGATTTCTTCAAAGGAAAACTGATTATTATTATTACTAATGCTTAAGAAGTTTTAATAATATTTTAAATCTAGGGCATCCCTGGTGGCGCAGCAGGTTAGGCAACGCACTATGAAGCAAACCGCAGCCACTGCAGCACGAGTTCAATCCCTGCTGCCGGCCAGGGAGGGGACCAACATGGCGTAGCAGACCTCTCCTGCCTTCCCCTCAGCAGTGTGTTTTAGTCAGTCTGCCTGTTCTGCTCCCCACTCTGTCTGGTGAATCCTCTCACCTCCCATGCTCTGGCCTGTACCCCAGCTCTTGTATGCATAAATAAAAAAATCTTAAAAAAATATTTTAAATCTACCAAAACATAGAAAATAGTCCTTGGCTTTAAGAAGTTTCTTTCATTGATCTATATATTTTTAAATACAATCCAGGTCCAGATCAAAGGTATGTAAGGCACTAGGCAAATGTTTATATTTAAAGTAAAATGTGGCGTTGCCTGCTAGCCTGTCCATTCTGCGCCTCTAATTTTGGTACTTGGAGAAGGAGAAAAGGAGGTGGAATGCCAGAGACAAGATATAGAAATCCAAGTTTGGTCTCGCATGACCACCATAATTAGTGATAGGATGGAGAAGTAAAGGGTAGAGGTGTTGGATCTAGCAAGAGTCTTTTCTGCCCTCAAAGTATATTTGGGGAGAAAGGTTAGAGGAGATAGATATAGACTGCATGGTCTTGAAGGGAGAATGTGCCCATTACAAAATTATGTCAACGAAGCCAGGGTAATGAATTGATTCTGGCAGGTGGAAGTTAGTGTCATTCTTTGGCTGTTGACTCTGCCCCTAGTCAGTTACCTTACAAGTGTGTTAAGAGAAGGAATGGGTGAGGTTAAATGGCTAGTTCATGGTAAGTCATTATCACTACTGTGGGGGTTTAAGATGCCAAGATTATTCTTCTTCGGCACCATCAGCTGGTCATCTCCAAACCCAAGTTCCTGACCTTTTGGTTAGGAACCCTAGTTTACTTCTAGTTATAGGGGGTCTCTGGTTTGTTGCGACAAAAGACATTATCTCTTAGGATTAAAGGAAAGAAAATGGTTTTGGCAGAGGAACCAACAAATGAGAGGATTATTTGAAAAGTGTGAACACATGCAAATCAGCAGGTCTCAATGGTAAACACTCCACAGTATATTTACTAAGCCCTCAGGTTATTTATGAAAGGCAGAAAACCTAAATAGATCAAAGCTACAAAAGGGGCCACCTGAGATTCAAGAACATGTGATACAGAAGGAAGAAAAATAGTAGACTAAATTGGAAGAAGCTAATGGAAATATGTACATTATCCAGCAGGGTTTAATTAAAGACCCAACTACTGTGACAAACGTGATGGATAGCCTTAGACAGCTTTGTGAATTTGGTGGATGACAGGACCACGGTGGCTGATAAATACGCTTAAATGTCAGTAAACCATTTTGCACAGTGCTATTACAAAAATACAAGTAGCAAAATGAATTTATTCTGAATGGTTACCCGATAGACACAGTCTGAAACACAAACAAAGGATAATGATGAAGGCAAATCAACAAATATGGAAGAGAAAGAATACAGTGACTGCTGAGGCACTGGCTTATAACTGATCTCACTTAATACCTTAATTAATGTGCAAGGACATATAAAGAATGGTGAAAAGGGCATAGGTTACTAAACAGGGAAGGGACATGAACAGCAATGAAGAAAGAGAACTAATATAAAAGCTTCCAGAAATTTTAGAATTATGGACAGCAAATAAGAAAATAATTTCACTTGGGCAAAACTCAGGGGGAATTTGTCTGGAAGAAATTCTAACCTCTTATACTTAATAGTTGGGAGAAACCTTAGACCAGCAGCGCTAAATGTGGTCCAAGTAGGTGTGCATGGGGTTAGGGGAAGGGCAAGAGCCAGAGAATTGTCTTACTTCCTGTGAAAAAATCAGGACCAGAAAGAGGGCAAGGAGCTGATGATAATCCCTGCCTCTATTGCACTTCATACTTCTGAAATGCTTTATACTAGAAGCCAGTTGAAAGAAAATAGCATCAAATGGGATTAAAGGGACAGAAGGTTGGAGGAAAACAGAAGATTAAACGCAATTCAGCCCAATTTTTGCTCAAATGTCAGCCTATCAATAAGTGAGGTTTCCCTTGACTAGCTGATCTGAAATGAAACCTGGCACACCTTCAAATTGTTCTCTTGCTAGGCTTTCCTTTTCTAAATTTCAGCACTCATTTCTAAAAAAATATATATTTTCTATATGTTCTACTTTTTTTTTTTTTAAACTCTGCCTGTGTGAATTTAGAGACAGCATAGGATGGTGATTAAGATAAAACTTGGGAGCCAGTGATATGGGTTCAAATCACAGTTCTTCTTTTTACTATTTGTATGACCTTGGGGAAATTTATTAATCTCTCTGTATCTTCCTTTCTTCATCTAACAAAGGAAACAGAAATAAGGAGTCGTGTAAGGATCAAACGACTAAGAATAGTGGCAGGGATACAGTAAGTATTATAAAAGTATTACAAGATAAATGTCTGCCCACCCCCTCTACCCTGGAATACATGAGGGTTGGATTCAGAGTCATTTCTTGTTTCCCCTTGGACTGCAAATAGGGTATCTAGTGGATAGTGAATAAATCAAAATAAATGAATGAGTGAAAGAGCCTACAGTTGGTAAATCTCATTAAATGAGAGTAGAAAGAGGTCTATGATGCTTTGACACTGGGAGGGGAAGAACTATGAATAGTTCTCTGTGAACTAAAATAATTGCTTTGTGAAAAAGACAGAGGTGTATCATGATACACCTCTGTATCATGTATTATGATAATTGTGATATAGAACACCCCCTTATAATTGGGGTAACTGATGGCAAACGAGAGAGGAGAGGACAGAGAGGGAAGGGCTCCATTTTTGGTTCATGATTTTCAAGTCTCAGCTTTTCTTTCATTCTCTGATGGAATTAGATTATCTTCCATTGAAAGTGTCTGACCTTAGATATTTCTTAACTATCTGAATTTCAGTTTATTTCCACAACAGGATGATACTCCAGTCACAGGTTAGTCTGAGGATTAAATCAAATGACAGGGTGGGGCACCCTGTATATACAACTAAGTTTTACTGAATGGTGTATGTTCTTACAACTAAGTTTTACTGAATGGTGTATGTTCCAGTACCGTAGACAGTATAGCTTCAGGTTTTCATCTTTGGGATGCATGTCATATCCTCCATGCTGAAGTGGTTCTTTATTCATCCTTGCTTGATTCAGAAAAAGGGCTTCTTTCTCTCTATTTTCTAAGATTAACCCTATGCCTTTGATCACAGCTCCTTCCAATGCCAACACCCTACTGATTTTTTTTTAAACTTTTATTTCTAGCATCTACCCCTTTCATTGTTTCTTTAATGTCTGTCTTCAAACATCATTATGTTTCTCATGTTTTTTGGTGGGGGGGGGGGGGGAAGGACAAAGCCAAACAACAAACCCCAAATCTTTCATGAGATCCTGTCTACTTTCTCATCTTGTCTCTCTTCCTTTCACTGTTAAATTTTTTGAACAAATCACTTGTAGTCAACATCTGTCCTTCCAAAGGTTCACTTTGTCTATGAAACTATATCCAAAAGGTTTAATGATCGCTTCTCGGCCTTTTGGCTAAGATCAAGTGCAAAAGGCTTAATGATAACATCCTAGTAGACAAACTCAGTGACCTTTGCTTAGTTGCCTTTCCTCTGACAGTTTTCCAGCCTAAACTCAACTCTGTGAGTCATGTTTAGATTCTCTTCCTGCTCCCTCACTTCCTTGGATTTCTTTATTGGCCCCCATTCTGTTTACACCCCACATATATTCATGCAGCCAGGCACTGGGCCTTTGTCTTATCTCATTGTTTCCTTAAGTCTTATTTGTACTTGAGATGCTTTCTGTCAAGAGCTGGTCTCTCAACTGACCACATCTTCATTTCCACTGTTTTTCAGACATTTATACTATAATAGATGCATTATCAGGTGGCCTTTCTAACTTCCAAATTTGCTTACTAGACTATAGTTTGCAAAACCTCAGAATCTCAGTATCACTTTTGATTCTTTGCCCTCCATTTCTTCTGCCTGGTCATCACTAGGTGTATCTACACAGCTTTTATAGTCATTTCTTTCTAATCTCAAATCCACTTCTGATTGGATTATTTTTATAGTCTATTAACTGGTATCTATCTCTCCCAATCACTCATTCACTCTTCCTAGCAAGATCTTTTCTTGTTCTAACTTGATCATATCACCATTCATGCAAAAAGCAAAACAGAACAAAATAAGTAGTGGGTTCACTACTGCTAATGGGGTCCTATTCAAACTCCTCATACTGACATCCAAGGCTTTTAAAGGCCTGGGTCCTACTCTAGCTTTCTCCTACCTCCCCCTCCATTAACATTCTACTGAAGTCAAACTGAGCTACTCAATGTCCCTTGAACATTCTGAGTTCTTTTTGGCTCTGGGCTTGTATATGCAAAGCCTAACTAATCTTAAAGACTGTTAAAATCCATATCCTGAGCAATTTCTTCCTTCTCTATCAATTACTGTACAGGGAGTCCCTGTAATGTGAATGACAAGAGTAATGTGTGTGTGTATTTTTTTTTTTTTTTTTTAAAGACTGAGCTTCTTTCAGAACTGGTGATACAAAAAATGAGTTACTAGGGTATTTACTTCTTAACTATATGGACTTGGGAAAGTTACATTTTTCTAAATTTATAAATGGGGATATTGTCTGTATTACCTCATAGGGTTGTTAGAAGGATTAAACCAGTTACTGTCTGTAAAGTGCTTAGCCCAGTGCCTGGCACTAACACAGAAGAGAAAATATTAAATAAAAGCAAAATAAAAGGTACAAAAAAAATACATAAGGCAATGCCTGTCCCACTTCTGTCTCAGCCTCCTACCCCGGAGGGAATCACTGTTAATAGTTTCCAGGATATCCTTCCAAAACAAGGTGAACTGTTGTGTGTATGTGTGCATGCATGGATGAGTGTGTGCACACGTGTATATTTAGAGAAAAATGATAGTTCGATGTTCTTCAATACCTTGCCCTTTCCACTTAACAATATATCTTACATGTGGCTCCATTTCAGTACACATCCACCAGCCTCCTCCTCCTTAATGACTGCACAGGATTCAACTCCCTGAACGTACCATAATATATACTTACTGACTTCTCCCAGTATGCGGGCTTTTTGATGACAAAGACTACGTCTTATGACTCTCAGTAGCATTCTCGGTGCTTAACTAGTATAGCATTTTTCAAAATTCTTTATTTGTTCAGCAAATATTCAAGCATCAATTATGCACCAGGCATTATATAGTAGGATGGTGACCACAGAAACAAATCAAAACAGTGCCTGCTCTCTGGCAGTCTGCTGTGACAGGAGCAAGGAGATAGTGATTACAAAACTGGTACAAAGGAGGTTTTCTAAGATCACAAACAGGAATGGCTGTTTGCTTCTGGAGCAGTCAGGGAAGGCTTTTTGGAGGAGGCATTAATGATGAGACAAACAAGGGAATGATAGTCGAAGCAAAGGAAATGGAATGTGCAAAGTAGGCAGGAGAGTAGGAAGAAAATGGTATTTGGGGGGAACTACAGGTAGCTTATTCCTCAGTTTAATACAAGGAGAGTATGGGGGGGAAGGAGGTCAGCTGGGGCCAGATCTTGACAGAGCCTATGTGTTAGGTTAGAGACTTGGTCTTCATGGATGGGTAGAAAGGGCCAGAAGGTGAAAACGACTTAGAGTTGTTAATCTTTCCCTTTGCCTAGGCAGTTAAAACAATGGATATTTATTATTATCAGGAGCTAATAAAAGACATCTGAACATTCCTCAAATAGACGGGAAATAATGTCAGAACCCAAAGTTACATGTCTAACTTTATGAGAAACACAAACTTACTACATCATCATTAGTTTTCTAGTGTTTCTATAAATGAACAGTTTCAGCTGATACCTACAGTTGGGAACCAACAGTTTCACTGATGGGAGGACCCTGAAGTTGGGATTTTGGAAGGAAGTCAGATGTGATGACAGCTGTGTTTTACAAAGACCACTCTAGCTTTCCCTTGGTTTGCTCAACTGCTCCTCTGTCAGATTGTATCAAACTTCTAGATTTCCTCACAAGTTCATGTCCCCAAAGTTGTAGCTGAATAAAATCAACCTCAAGAGAAAGAAAGGGCACCGACATCTCAGCAGAAAAACAGATCTGGCTCTAAGTTCTAATATCTTTCATTTGGGTCAACATGGGCCTGAATGGGACTATTTCAACCACACAGCTGATGAGACAGGGCAAAGAGGAGAGCGCAGGCTGGAGCATGAATATAAGGGCACGAGGGCCACCTTTTACCAAAAGCTATCTCTGTCCCTAATGCCTCCAGTTGTCTGGCGAAATGCATGTAATTTGTGAATATTAATACACAGAAATGCTATTTAAGTGAGGTTGGGAGACTAGAAGAGAAGCCATGTGTTCACTGCCAGCGAACTACAAGACCCAACATACCTTGGATCTCTGACAGGAAGATGTTGGAGGAAGGATGTCTGTCTCAAATTAAAGGAGGCACCAAGGGCTATGGAAGGGGATGCTGACTTTGATTTGGGGAAGTACACCTGTGTCATATTATGAGTCTTCACTTTCTAAACTGCCTTTTTCATTGTTGCTTCTGTAGAAACCTGTTTGTTAGTGGAATACACTGTTTTCTGTTCAAGGTCAAGAAAGTATATGTAATGGGAAAGTATATGTAATGGGACCACAACTTATGTCAAATATATACAAATAAAGAAAAAAAATTACATGTAAAAGTATAAGAGTACAATAACGCTCATTTAATCTCTTTTTAATCACACACAATTGGCTTGATAACATTAGTTTGACAGATGAAGAAAAGGCTGGAAAAGAAGGTGACAAGGCTTTATGTGACTGACATGGACTTAAATCTTGGTCTGATTCTCTAGTCTAGTGATGGGAGCTTCTGGGGACACTGGTAACTTAGCATCATAATAGAGCAGGAACTTACAACAAATTCTTAGTTTAGAAACAAGAATTGAGCAGGTGTGGGCAGCGTCTGGAGGGAAATGAGATGTAATAGGATAACACTAGCCATTGGAAAATACACTCAGAGTCAGCAGAGAAAATCAGGCACTGAGGAACAGAATGGCAAATGTTTTTAATTGGCCCTTTCTATATGAAAAGAACAACTGAGACTGCTAGACAATGTCCTTCCTCTAGGTCTCTTTATAAAGAAAAGGCCCTTTGATGAGGAGCTATATTAGGAATTTAGATTCTTTTTTTTAGAAGAAAGTATCAGAGTTGAAAAAACCTTCCAGAAAGGGCAGTGGTCTTCAAGCATGCTTATTGCCTTGATTTAAATGCTAATGCTAACCTATCTCTGGACCACATATAACTAAAGTTTTTCAAAGACCAGAAAGTGAATTTAAAATGAAATCTTCATTTCTTAAAGAAATGACTTCTGCTTCTGAGGAAAGGCTAACACTCGGAGTTTCAGAGAAGAGTGTCCTTCTGACCAGGGTAAAAGCTGGCTCGGGACATGAGGTGAGCTGAATGGCAGGACTGGCTGGTACCAGGGGAGCCGGGCTGCCCCAGTGACTAAAAATTAGAGTTTCCCCTCAAGAGACTGTGGTCTGGTACTCAGTGCTCGTGGCCAGCTGCACCTGAGAATGAATCTTTCTTTCTCCCTCCCCTGGACTGTTCCCTGCAGTGGCCCTGCTGAGGGAGCGCTGGTGTGTTGAAGGCCAACTGGGGACCAAGGTGAGAAGGAAGCACCAGGCTTGGGCCACTTGGTCTAGAACAGCCAGAACACAAGCACACACCAGGGGCTCCAGAATTCTTAAGTGCTGCTTGGTTTCCCATGGGAACCAACAGCGATGAAGGCAGTGTGGGGAGCGGGATGCTGGAGGAATGCCTGTTCTGAATCAGAATGAGGCGGTCCTGGCTAGGGGGCCACATGCTGCTGGTGGGTTTGCAGGGAAACCAGCTCAGAATTAAAACGAGCCCAAATCAGGAAATACCTGTGCTGGGGGTGATAATGAGGAAGGGGTCAAGAGGAGGCTGCTGGGTGAGTCTAAAAGTCTATATTTTTATTTGAGTGTGTTCATCTTGTAAAGCATACTCCTGCTGTATAGTTAAGATTTGTATAGTTTGTGATGTTATACTTCAATAAAAAATTACCTTCTTCCTCCAAAAAGAGAACAGAAAAGAAAAAAAACAAGCAATAGACCAGGTGTGAAAGGTGGGGGGCTAGGGTATATATTTTGAACACAGTCTCATACTTTAAGATAAATGCTAATTTTATGAACCTTGAAAACATTATGCTAACTAAAGAAGCCAGACACAAAAAAACCCTAAGATGTATTATTTATTTTAAATGACAAATTCAGAAGAGGTGAATCTAGAAACAAAGCCAATTTATGGTTGCCAGGAATGGACTGGGTGGGAGGGAGAGAAGGAGTGACTGCTAATGGATACAAGGCTTCTCTTTTGGGGTGATAAAAATATTCTAAAATTGGACAGTGGTGATGGCTGCACCACTGTTTTTGTATCAAAACAGCCAATGAGCTGCATTCTTTAAAAGGGTTTCTACTAAGGTCAACTGTATCTCCACTAAGGTATTACTACGAAATGCTAATTTCAACAGCAAGAACCCTGACCTCTGTCCATAGTGCTGCTGTCCCGAAGACTGATCCCTTAGTCAGATATCTGCTGTAGTTCAAAGTTCTCCTGGGCTATTGCAGAAAAGGATCTATAAATGGGCAGCTATGGGGACATTTCCACAAAGTGCCCCTGCAATTTGCAGGTTCTGTAATGCCCCAACATATTCAGTGTCTCTAAACGCCCCCATCCCATAGACTGTTTTCAAGAAAAAGTTACGACAGTTAATCATGGACAACTGCTGGAAAAATTGGTTAGAATTGAGAGCAAGTCTGTGTAATAGGGTGGAGCCAAAATTTCACTAATGATTATATAGATGTTTATGTTAAAGGGAGCGATTAGTATTTATTTAACACTTACTGTATACCAAGTGCTCTCTAGATGTGTTGTCCTCACAACACAGGCTCATAAAGGTTGCACACCCAAGACTGCTGCCTGGCTAGTTAATGACAGCCATCTTGAATTTTGCCTAGTTATACTATCCTGTCCCACCTTTGTCAGATCATTCCAGGAAAACTTTGATTGGCCCATGAGAAAACAATTTATCTCAGAATCAAGCTTGGAGAGACATAATGTTCACTCACAATCCAGAGGCCCACTGAGATCACGTTTGTGACAGTTCAATACAAACTGTAAAGTGCTATGTAAACACATATATCTAGCAGGGGGAAGTTAATATTATTCTAGCTTGGGTATTGGGTGGGAGAAAATTAGGAGCTAAGGTGCAGACGGTTGCTCCAAGTGTGCCCCTCTTGTGCTAACCGGTGCAGAATTAGCAGAAGATGAGACTTCTTGAAATTACCTGTGTTTTTGTATGTTTGACCTTTATTCAAGGTAATGAGGGACTCTCTGAGGAGCAGCTGAAGCTGACTAAAGAGGAAGGTGTAGGGAGGGACAGCCTGTGATCTCAGCAGGTACAGACTGTAGAGGAGAAAAATGTTCATCTTTAACAGGAAAAGTGGAAAGTTATTCAAAAAGCTACAAAAATAGCCTGGAAACCATAAATCCCCCTCCCCCCCACCCCACACACACTGCAGAAGGTCAACTTCTAGGAAAGAGAGAAAAGGGGTTATCCCATGGCCTTCACACTTATAACCTTCTGAATTAGCAGAATTAGTCTCAGAAGTCTAAAAGCCCAAGGACCTTCCATGGCGTGCCACAAGAGCCAGGTGGGACTTATCAGAGAGCAGGATGGGCCCATCAGTGATTCCTGTGACCCGGGAGCTCCTGCCGATCGGAGGTGACAACAAAATAGGAGGGAGCTGGCAGAGAGGATTCCTTCAGGTTGGCAGAAGAAAAGTTACGACGGAGCCCTGGGTTTGGACCCCGAGCTGTGGACCTAGTAACCAGACCAAGCTCCCGCATTGATCAGGCCTGTACTATGAGTAAGGCTGTGCTTAGGCTGCCTTCAGCTGGCACCATGGCGTTGG
The DNA here is from genome assembly GCA_019455555.1 of Galemys pyrenaicus. NCBI lineage: Eukaryota > Metazoa > Chordata > Mammalia > Eulipotyphla > Talpidae > Galemys > Galemys pyrenaicus. The sequence goes on along the minus strand of JAGFMF010011700.1, from coordinate 2,543,767 downwards.
CGCTGAAGACACTGTGCAGGGCAAGTAGGAAAAATAAGGAAGCAACAAACAGACCTGCTGCCTGTCTTTTCTGCAGTGAGATTGCTCCAGCCAGTCTCCTGCCTTTTCTCTCCATACTTCCTTCTCGGCACTTAGTCCACATTCACAGGCATCCACGAAGGTGAGAATTCACCTACCACCCCCAAAACTCACCTGAGCAGAGCACCTCTCCAAATAGCTGTTAGAGTTCAAAACCAAAGGAACTTGAAGTTGAAGGCCACACTGGCAGATGTTACCTGTTACTTAAGGAACTGCCATGCCTGGAGGTCCCTGAGTGTCCCCAGCCAGGTAGCTGGGTGTCCCTCCCCATCCTGGCTTCTATTTCTGCTGAGAATCTGCTTTACTGGCAAACATTTCAAATGTTTTCAGAGAAAAACATTTCAAATGTGGTGGTGAAACAAACATTGGTTTGTGACCCAAATGTTTCTGCAAATGTTTTCTCGGGGTGGGGAGGGCTGGCAAATATTTACAAACCATTTGGGCAGAAAAGCGGCAGCAGTGATGTGTTGCAGAAATAGTCACTTGGGGGAAAGAAAAATCCCGAGGCTACCAAGCCCGGCCAGGATGAGTTCATTTCTAGCCCATGCACAGACACAATGGGGAATCTCAGGTGGCTGTGAGCTGTCCTTGCCTGCCCCAAGCTACCCAGAGAGCTCATCATTCAGTCCCACTCAACCTGTGTCCCACAATGGTTCCAGATTCTAGAGGAGTAAAGGCATTAGCTTAGATCAGAAGACAGAACCCCAATTTACGAGGGAGACTGAAGTGGGGGAAAGGCACCATTATTATTATTTTCATTTGCTAGGAAACTTGGAGAAATTAGGCCGCAGCTCATACCTTGAATTTACAGTAGCACTTTAAAGCTGTTTTTTCTAAGTTCGATGCCTGAAACTTTCCTCTCTCACTGCGCAGGCCCTGGACAATTTTTCTGGCTCCTGGGGTGCATCTGTACTCACACCAGTGTTGCCAGTCGTAAGTGGCCTACATTTGTTATTTGTCCTTCCACTTTCATTTTTTTTCCCCTACCATGCATTGTGTCACTCAACCTGCACTGGGAAAAAAAAAAAAAAGTGCTCTTGGCTAGAGCAGAGAACGCCTTGGGAACGTGGTAGATGCAGCTTCATTTCAGTGCATGTTCCATTGAAAGTAATAGTGGCTTCATTGTAATAAAAAGCTTTATTGTGCTTTGTAATGAAGGCACAAAGCACTTAGTAGAAATCATAGTCTTTATCGGCTTTGTACTCTATAACGGAGTTGCAGTTACAAGAGAATTCAAAATGATTTCCACAAGATGATTTACTCAGAGTAGCCATACTTCTGAGTGAGAATCTCAGTTTTTCCCAGTCCTACCTTGAGTCAGGGTTTCTTATCTTCTCTTTTCCTAATGTGTTACGCGGCCCTCCCTGATTGTAAATACTGTTACAAATTATGCGATCTCAGTCAGGATATAAAAACCCTGGACTACCAATCTCTACACACACACTCACACATAACACACCAGACTACTAGACAAAGCTCAGTGGGAGAAGAGGGAGATGAGGATTTTAAAGTCTTTCAATAAAGATTATAACTGTTGTTAGACTGAACAAAGATACAGAGTAATTAAAAAGCTCTTCAAAGAATGGAATAAGTCCATTAAATCTGGTTAAATATTTTTTCAGAAACACTGCAAGAAACACTTCTTGCTGTTGCATTCTCTCACAGTGAACTGGAGGAAGAATATCTCATTTTCCAAATGGAACTTTATGGAGTTTTCAATAAGCCCCCTCAGCACTTATCTAAATCTTTAATTAGTTCTATAATATACTGATGATATCAAGCCTAATTAAATTTATATAGATAAGGGGCAATGAAATTCTAACCAAGTGAGCTGGAAAGCATATATTAAATAGTAAATTTAATGGTTCAAGCTGATAACTACAATTTTATATCAAAAAATTAAATTCAATTTATACATTGTATTCAAATTGATTTTGAGTGTGCAAATTATTGGAAAAATCTCTTGAATATATCAGTAAAATTGCTAATCCAGCCTGTTTAAATATCAGTTATTAATGTCTGCATTTGCAAATAAGCCACATGCATTTGCATTTTTACTGCATATAGTAAAAAAATTATCTAAACCTTATGCTGTTTTATTAAGAATGCTAAGTGATTTTTCTATTGGCTTCATGCATAAATTATGGAGGCAAAGAAATGACTACTGAGTCTAAAGAAAAGAGTCAGCAATTCAGTATATAGTGAGGCAAAGATGATACACGTGTGTGTGTGTGTGTGTGTTATTTTGCTGACTAAATCAGTTCTGTCACCCATAGGGAACAGCCATTACAGTGGTTAAAATTCTCCCTTATTTAGGACCAACTGGAATGGAACCATACCCAACCACCTGATGTCATAATCACAGAAAGAGGGGGGACAGATACAAAATTGGTGGTGCTTGCCATCAGTTTTGGGAAGAAAATGAAATGCCTTGTTATGTTTATCAGAGGGTAAAACTACCCACCAGCTGATCACATTCACATTTCAGTCAAGGAATATGCCTGAGGAACTATAGTAAATACTTAATGGACTGGTCAAAGAGAAGCCCCTACCACCTGCCAATTGACTGCTAATAGCACCCATTCTTGGTTTCTTTTTTTTTTAAAAAAGGACAGTTTTTTTTTTTTTTTTAAAGATTTATTTATGCACACAAGAGCTGAGGTACAGGCCAGAGTCCAGGCAGTGAGAGAATTCACTAGAGACAGAGCGGGGAGCAGAATAGCAAATGGACTGAAACACTCTGCTAAGGGGAGCAGGGGGCGAGGCAGGAGAGGTCTGCTACACTATGTGGGTCCCCTCCCTGGCCAGAGGCAGGGACTGAACTCATGCTGCAGTGGCTGCGGTTTGCTTCATAGTGCGTTGCTTAACCCACTGCGTCACCAGGGAGGTCCCAATTCTTGGTTTCTAAGATGGGTTATCCCTTAGAAACATTAGCACTACATGCTTCCATCTTTTTCTTAGCTAACATACAAGAATACTGAAGATGTACAAATATTAATTGAGCTTCAGTGACCTCAGAATTAGTTTCACATTTGTAAAAATTTGTGTGGAAATTACTCTGGAGCAGTCATTACTTGTTTTTCTCCAAACACAGGTTTATTGCTCTTGAATTCCATTGGTTGGGGAGTTTTTATCTTTGAAATAAATCAAATATTGATCAAATAGCTATGTATATTGCTGGCTTGCATTATGGAAGATAAAAATACTATGCCAGTGACTTCAGAGAACAGAAAAATGGGATTGGTCTTCCCAAAAGTGTCAGAAGGATTTTCTCTATATGCACAGAGTAGGCCTTTTTAAGTGTCACTTTGGTGTGGAGAACTAAGGTCAATGGAGGCCCTATAGGCTTGGGAAAGTCTTCTCCTACTATTCCTTAAAAAATGAAGATTGTTTTCAGTGAAGAGCAGTAAAGGCCCTAGAGACTAAGGAGAAGTTCTTGGACTGTTTCAGTCCTCTGCCCTGTTCCTAATCATTCCCCACGTCCCCTTTTATAACCTAGAAGACTATGGTTTGGAGGAGCTTCTCAGCCAGAGATGGGATTGTCAGTGAACATGTCCTCCCTACCTGAGAAACTCATCCTTTCACTTTCAAGGTAAAAGATGAAGTCTCCCATCCTCTCTCCTTCATGTCCCATGTCCCTTAACACAGAATATATAGCTCTGATTTGCTCCCATTTTACTTTATAATTTATAGACATGTACATTCTCCACATACATTATTGATTTCTACTTTGTAAACCCGTCTGATGCTGTTTTCATTACTTGTCCAACCTGAGAAGAACCTAGAGGAGTGGGGGGTCTTCCCTTGCATCCCTACAGAGTCAAATGGAATGTTCAATCATTCCAGAAAAGGAATATGATGTGTTTTGAAAAGTGGGAAGGTTCAGAATAAATCAGAACAATCGAAACACATGTAGGCTGGAGTAAAATCATAGGGAGACTAAAATCATAAGGAGAACTGTGAGATCAGTGGGAATAGAAGATACTAGAATAAATGACAGAAGAATCTGATCAGTTAAGAAAGGACAGTCTTGGGGCCTCCCTGGTGGCGCAGTGGGTTAAGCAGTGCGCTATGAAGCAGACCACAGTCACTACAGCACAAGATCGATCCCTACTGCAGGCCAGGGAGGGGACCCACATGGCATAGCAGACCTCTCCTGCCTCGCCCACTGCTCCCCTCAGCAGTGTGTTTCAGTCAGTCTGCCTGTTCTGCTCCCCACTCTGTCTGGTGAATCCTCTCACCAACCATGACTCTGGCCTGTACCCCAGTGCTTGTATGCATAAATAAATAAATCTTTTTTTTTAAAAAAAGGGACAGTCTTTAGGAGAACTTTTGTTTCAGCATGAAAAGTTCAAACTGAACAAAACAGTTAAAGTCATTTTAAGGATTAGAAAAAAAGGCAAAAATTTCAAGGAAGGCTGAAGGGAAGAGACTGAAGAACAGGGGCATTTCCTTGCTACTTTATTCAAGATGTGATATAGTAGTGATGTTGGTTCTGTACAACAGGAGCCACACTGAGAACTGTATTCAGAGGAAGAAAGAGTTAACAAGTCTTCGTGTGTAATTGAATATAAGAGTTCAGTAACATAGATGGGTGAGCCATAGGGAAGTATTAGAAATTTCTGCAATGTAAAATCTAAGGATAATGGCTGGGGAATGGATTAAGATTCAGATTTGGGAGATCTTGATCATGCTTTTACAGAGAGCCAAAACTAAAATTAATGAAGTATTCAGGAAATATTAATAAATTGGGGTCTGGGGATACTAAACTATCATTCCATATAAATTGATGGTAATAGCACTTCCAGATCCCAAAATAACCTACCAAGTCAGGAACACTCCACTGTCAGATATCTGTGGAAATCTGTACATGGTTTACACTCTGACCATTACAAATCCAGACACATAAAACACATACAAAAATATCTATGTGGAGACTCATCTTTTCCACACAAACATATACCATATGATGCATGAATACCCATATATCCCTCTTTGTCACCATCCATCCATCCATCCATCCATCCATCCATCCATCCATCCATCCATCTGCATGTAGTTATTTCACCCACTTCTATTTTAGGATTAATCAGGATCTCTATTTAGACTAGAGGGAAGCAGGAGGGTGTGGAAATTAAGGGGGAGGGTGAATCTTTTCATATCACAGCAAGTGAAACAGAAGGAGAAATCTTAGTACCTCTAGAAGTAGCACCACACCTATGGGACAGGTTGTATAAATATGTCTATGCACAGCAGATCCTCAGAGAATGTCCTTTCCTTCAATATCACTTCATTATAATGTTGATGAGAAAACAAAATAGATTCCTCATGGAGGCCACAGTCTATGCAGTGTTTACATGTTCTCCTCACATCTGTGTGGGTTTTCTTGGGTATTCTGGTTTCCTCCCACCTCCCAAAGATGTGCACTTGACTTTCCTTGGCACCTCTGATTTGTCCGTGTATGTAAGGTGTCCAGCGATGGAAGGCTGTATCCCACCCGCCTTGCACCCTCTGCTGCCAGGGAAGGCTCTGGCCCCCAGCGATCCTGAATAAGCAGGTCAAAAGGTGAATGAATGAATAAAAATGACTGCTTAATATTAGAAGCGCTTTGGGTCTTTATGTACCAGCCTGCTGATGCTTTTGCAACCAGAGATCCGCTCTAGGAATTTATTTCTTGTTTATATCAATTAACCTATGGTCGATTGGTCTCCTTCTAAGTCTATTTGCTTAAAGTGGCAGTTTCCAAGAACCTATCGATGACGTTAAGTGGGGGCTTACTGTTTATTTTGTATGCATACTTGGAGTGCTTCCAGACTCCTGGGTGAACATTCCTGGTTAAGTCTGAGAAAGGCCTTGGTTTAAACTTTTACCTCAGGAATCTTATAAGAACCCTGTGTTATTCTGCTAAGGGTGAAACCCACAGAGTAGGAGCATCCTGTGTGTCTTGCTCTGCTTGGTATAGGTCACACACTTACATATGGGGCAGGGCATGGAGGAAAGTGAAGGAACATAAGGAAAGAAAGAGCGGAAGAAGTAAATGAAAATTTTCCAAGTGGCTTCTCAAAAAAGATTAATTTATCCATACAATTTAGCTCAGCACTCTAAGACAATGTAAGAGATACGTAATACACATTAGAGAGACTAACATCCTCTGAATAACTGACTACACGCAGTGACTCCCAAAGAACATGAATGTAAATAGAGATGCTTAGAATATTAACACAGCACTTGTGAAAAATATTTTCATTCTGTGGGGCCTGACATCCCCTGGAATGAATAAAGTCTTAAATCTCTTTATGTGCTCGCTGCACCTCCACAGGAGCAGTCTCAAGCTGTTACACCTCAGGCTGCATGTTAAAATCCTAAATCTGACATGTGAAAGTTCAGCAATGCCAGCCCGCCCAGCGCAGGTGCAGCTCAGCTGAATGAGTTCAGACAGTGCCCATCTGCCTGATATGCTAATTCTTCTACAATCAATATTGCAGCTCCTCAGCCTCCTGCTTCCCAGACCTGCCTCAGAAAATGCGACGTCTGCTGCATACATGGTCCACAGTAGGTGAAGGAGGCTGAGATCTCACTGGATTTTGCTCCAGTCTTGACCTTTAGGAAGGCAGAGAGGAAAGACAAGTTGCCTATTTTAGTGCCTTGTTATTCATGGTGCTGGGCCTTTTGAAAAGCTCTCCTCAGATTCAGAATCAATTGGCAAGTAGTAAGATGCTGAGGATTATTGTTTTATAATTGGGGTGCTGGATATAAATGATGTGCTTTTTCAAGAGCTCCTGGGCTACAGTTGGGGAGTAACAAGTTGTAAAGTCTGCAGTGTATTTGGTTATGTCATTCCCGCCAACAAACTGTTTGAACCCAGAAAAGCTGCTTTAAGGGAATTCAGAGAAGAAACAAGACTAACGTTGCCTCTGCTCAGGACCAAGAAAGCCCCCGAGGAGGTTTGGGGATATCCCCTTCTAAACCATGCTGACATGTTAACATCAAAGTGGAAGAGATACAGACACCTGTCCCCTTGTCTCAGTTGCCGGTACAGGACAAAGGAAAACAGCTAACACCTAACACGAGAAGGTCCCCTTCTTGACTGATGTAGTAACTAACTGAGATGATATATTTGATGTACATTCTTGGAGCTTTTCCACCAGGGATAAAAGCTGAAGAAATTCAATTACTGAATTATTAGTTTCTATTTTAGCATGCTTTTTTATTAGCCAGATTTCTTTTTATAATTCAAAGTGATTCAGTGAAGAAATAAGCCACACTGGTCTCCTTGTATGAGGATACCATTCCACTGAAATCCCCTTCCCTGGGGTTCCTGGGGGCCAGCACAGGGTGACGTGGGAGCAGCTTGTAGTCTTTGAGTGAGAGAATGGGCAAAACCACTGATATCTTCTCCCTTTGGTCTTTATCCTTTGTGCTTTTCATCTCTCCCCTTATGACTATATTTGTGTTTGAAACAAAAGTTAAATTCCTCTGCCTTACTCCCTAATTTGACTCACTTCTCAGTGATGTCAACTGACTCTCAAACACATAAAAATGGTCAGGCCAAGTGCTTGGCATCTTCTCGCTCATGACAGTAGCAAGGAAGATGATGAACAACTGCCACGTCCTCTTATTTGTACTAGGTACTTCTGAATCTTTGAGGGACTTTGGACATTTCCAAAAATTCATGGGGCTGTTTAGGTGCAGTGACTTTTTTTCATTCTCTCCCTTAGATATAGACAAGCATGTCTACTAAATCCACTAATTCCCTTCCTCTTCATTTTTTTTTTTGGGTCTCTGTTCCTGGGGCTCTTTGGATGCTTGGCCTTTATGTGTAGGTGGGATGTCAGAAGGTGTGACAATTCTCTTTAGGGTGAGCAAGTGGGACCCCAACTACCAGGCTGGGAACCTCCTTCTCTAAGGCCACAATGAGGAAGGTTTAATTCTTAAGTTCCCACATCCACACCAGAAGCTTTGGTTTTTCTTAAGTATTTCCCAAGACAGCTCTTTCAGAAACAGATTTTAGATGCCATTATTTCGAAGGGGTGACTCAAACAGCATTGTGTTGTCTATTTCCACATCCACAACATTAATCTCTACTTTGTCTATTTTGCTGGCTCAAATTTTCTAGAACTGCTGACTATGTGCCTGGAACTTCTCCAAAGTGGTCACTGCACATTCCAGAATGAGGTTCTCCCTGGTTTACCCATTCACTCTGGTCCCTCCTGTTCCCCATCTTCCAGAACTCAGATCTTCCATTCATAGGTAAATCTCATTCTTTCCTGGTTGTGGATTTACTCCTTTTTGTTTCTCCATGAAAACACAGTACTGGGGTCTGTTACCTGGGACCTAGTATATTATTTAAAATTCACAAGCATTGTTAAACAATATCAGATGCTGTAGAACACATACGAGTAACTTCTTTGGGCAGTGCTGACACCCTGTATGGCCAGGGAGGAGCAGAGGTTGCCTGCTGTGGGGCCTAAGTAGGCACATGGTGAGGAGGAGGCTGTCAGAACAGTCCACAGTACTTAGATGGGCTTCCAAATTGCTTCCGTTTCCAGAAACAAATAGAGAGGAGAGATGGTGGGCATGGACGTGCTGACTCTTCCAAGCCAGGATCCTTGGCATCCCAGGTTTACCTCCACTGCAACAAGGCCTAGCAGCTTCCGCAAGTAGCAAGGTGGCCACCTTGCTCCCTTCACTGCCAAGTCCATCCTGCTCTGGGAGGGCCTGGCCCCAGCTGGCATCATTGCTGTGAGGGTGGTAACGAGCAGTGGCAGTCAAGGGTGTCAGATGGCACTGAGCTTGGGGTGGTGAGCAGCTTCGGCACCTTGATGGGGCTTGGAGAGGTGCCAATCAGTCCCATTAGCAGCAGGAAGATGGTGGCAGGGCAACAGCTTGCGTGTGATGGTGATGACAGCAGCTATAGTGAGAACAGGCCGGCAGCTGCCACAGACACCAGCGCAGCCGCCACTGGACATGACAGCAGCTACAGGAGAAAGTGGTGACAGACTTCGGGCAACACGTGCCTAACACTTTAAGGGAACATGCTGAAAACCTTTCACCATGTAGACTATTGCCTTCTCGGTAACACAGCTCAGAAGACGGGACTCTTTCTTTTTTTTTTTTTTTTTAAAGATTTATCCATTTATGCATACAAGCACTGGGGTACAGGCCAGAGGTGCTGGGAGGTGAGAGAATCCACCAGACAGAGCAGAGGGCAGAACAGGCAGATGGACTGAAACACTGCTGAGGGGAGCAGCAGGCCAGGCAGGAGAGGTCTGCCTGACGCCATGTGGGTCACCTCCCCAGCTGGCAGCAGGGATCGAACTCATGTTGCAGTGGCTGCGGTCTGCTTCATAGTGCATTGCTTAACCCACTGTGCCACCAGGGAGGGCCCAGACGGGACTCTTTCTAACACCCAGGTCCGAGGACCTTACATAGAGTCCGTGCCACCATCTCTGGATCATGGATGCTGAATTTCAACCTGCCCAGAAGGGGTTGATTTATTTCTAGAAAGGCTACTGTTTCTTGACGAGTTCTACTCTTTGTTGTCATCAGGTGGCAATAAAGAGTCATCCTTTAAAAATCCCAGAAGGTTTGGGTTTCTAGGGAGATTTGACATTTAGTATTTTAAAATATGACTTTGTAAATATACTGCCTGCTTATTAAAACAATCTGAACCAAGAGATTCAGTAACAAGTGAAAACTTACCAAAGAAAACACTTCATTGTGAATAGGAAAGAATTCCCTTATCCTTCTTTAACTTAATGGCTCTATAATGGGGTCTTAGATTCCTTTGCACAGAAGTTTCTTTTTCTTCATTAGATACATCTACTTGAACACTGGAATGCATTTTTTTTTCAGTAGCTTGTAACAGTCTAGCTCCTTCTCTATAACAAGAAAGTCCTCAGCTGGGGTGGAAGTATGTGCCAGATTTTGAACTGGTAATACTTGTCTCTACCCTCTCAAGTATAATTTGTTCTCTCTCTAGCTGGAAGTTCTTTAGGCTTCATTAGCTGCATAGTAAATTTAAAATTCACCAGGACCACTAAAAGCATCCCCCCACCTCTAGAGGCAGTATTACTAACTTAGTGCCAATTCTTCCTCAGCGGTAGAAAGTTTTTCCCTTTGAGAGAAAGAGGGATAGGAGGGGGAGGCAGAGAGCAAGAAGGAAGTGGAGAGAGGTGGTGAGGGGGAGGGAGCAAGAGGGAGACTAGCTCCCTGTCATTTTCTATCACTAGACTAATTTTCGTTTTTATTCTTTTTTTAAAAAAATAAATTTATTGAGCTATGTAATTCACACACTAGGTCATTCACCCATGTAAAGCACACAATTAAATAGCATTTCACATATTTATAGATATATACAACCCACACCAGTCAATTTTAGAAAATGTCCACCAAAAGGGGAGTTTTCACTGCCCTGTCCCCTTCCTCCTCACTCGGCCTGAGGCAGTCATTTATCTATGCTCCGCTCTGTCTCTGTGGAATGACCTTTCCCAGACTTGCATATGAAGTAGTATCAGCTAGATATATGTGGCCTTTAATGTCTGGCTTCTTTCACTTAGATTCATGTGTTCAGGGTTCAATCATACTGTAACCTGTGTTAGAACTTCAATGCACTGAAGGCTAAATGATGCTGTGGTGTGGTCATCCCGCAGCGTTGGTCTACTCTGCTAGTGATGGATGTTGTTGTTTCCACCGTTGGCTCACTCCCCACGCCCCCAACACACCTTTTGAATAATGTTGCTATAATGGTTTGTGTACAAGTGTTTGTTTGGACATATGTTTTTCATTTCTCTGGGCATCTATGTAGGGAGGTTTTCACATCCTTTCTTATCTTAATCTTTCCCTTTAATTCTCATTCCACTAGGCTGCTCACATTCTGAGTGTGTCTTTGTCTCTGAGGCTCTGATATGGTTGGGTATCTCATACACTCAATCACTATTTGAGAGATTAATGGAGTAACCATCTCAAGGCACTGAATTCTTTAGGAAATGCTGAAGATGTTGAAACAGTGTAAATGATACACTTTTGTGCATGGACAAGGTGTCGTTTTTGAAAGAGATCAGCACCAAGAAACTCTAGCGGTAGATGGTTCTAAAGACATTTATGAGTCTGAGAAGAGGCTCTTAAAAGGACCACCAAGTGGTTCCGAAAGCGAGACAGAACCTTAACAGAAGCAACTACAGACAAGGGAGACATCAAGCAAAGATGGCATCCCTCAAGGTAAGAGCTCACCAACTGGGTGAGCCTCTCTTGGTATAGACAGGGTTGCCTGCTTTATCAACGTGAGAGAAAGCCACCAGGTGGCATCGTGCTTGACAGTTTTGCTAACCTCGCTCCTTCCTCACTGCCCAGAAAAGCCACGTAAGGGGCTATGCACTTGGTATGGCTGTGTGACTGAGGTTATTCTTTCAAGGCACAGAGCAGGTGTTTAAATTAGTACAAATCCTTTTCTGTATTGAGCCCACCCTACTCTTTGTTTGCTGGAGACCAAATTCCTCTCAGGGGGACGGGAAGAACTTGAAGGTTTAGTGTAAGTGACCCCAATGCTAATTGCAGTACCCTTGAAATGGGTCAGAAACACAGACTCTCCCCGACTACCTGGTGCTTTAAGGGTACTTTTCTATCCATAGTATCATCACGAACTGTGGGGCTCAGCAAAAGAACCATATACCCTGTGGAGAGGGAGGCAGAAGACCAGGACCAGTCCTAGCGCATGACAAAGAAGTGACACCACGTACCTCCCAAGTTCAAGCAACTACATAGAAGCTGGTGGACACAGTGGGAGCCCAGGCCCCCTCCATACCAGCTGGCCCTGACCTCCAGGTTCCTCTGCCTGAGCTTTAACTTTCTCTCCTGAGGAGGAGTTGCCTCCTTCCACTGTGTCTCCTGCTCATATTATCACAACTCTTGTGTTTTGATTTAAAAGTTTAGTAGCATTTAGAAGTATAATAATTGTGCTATCATTTTTACTTTAATCTACTTAAGAAAAGAGAGTCATATTGATGTGAGCAGATATTTATAGCTAAGAGAGAACACGGTACTATCAATATCAGAAGCTAACAGCACTAATCATCCTTCTGTATTTACTTAGTAACAAGGACATGGGAATGTGAACATAATAAACCAAAGTCATAATGATTGCCACATAGTAATTTCTGTTTATAAAGAAACATCCAGCAGCGATATTGTGCTAATCTTAAAGCCAACATCACGGAGAGTGGGATTAACATGACACCTTTAGGGTTGAATAGGAAACTGATAGGGTGGTTCAAATCATGTGATGATGCCCTTCACCCCAGGGTGCCTCTCACTGCCCTGTTTTCCATGGGGGTATCAATGGGTGAGAGCATCTAACAGCAGTCTGCGGGAGGCGCCATGTCCAGGAGGAGGTCCTGAATGAAGAGTTGAGGAATCTAGTCTGATCGGGGTCATTCACTGGCCAGTTATTTCATCTCTCTGAGACAGTTCTGTGACTGCTAAGAGACCAGCTGACACCATCTCAAAGGTTCCATCTCAAAAAAGACTAAGTTTTTGTGATGATCTAAGTAACCTAAGAACTAATCAGGACTCTTACAAATTTAAAACTTATCTGTTCTCCACTATTTTCTTCCTCCTTTTACCAATCGCACAAAAACTGGAAAGTGGTTTAGCTAGCTCAGAATTTGCTACTTCTTTCCTCATAATTTCAAATCTGTTTTGTGTGTGGGAGGGAAGGAAGGAGAAAGAGAATGGGGTGGGGGGAGAAGGAGTGAAAGATGGAGGGTGATGGGTTAACTTTCCTCTTTAGTACACCAGTGGAGCTAAATCAAGTCATGTTCAGGGGAAACTTCAGGTCCATAGGTGGACTGTAAATAGAGAAATGCAGATTACTGCTTTTGCTGGTGATTTCAGAAACTACTGCTAATCAAAGTGACCGAGGACAAAAATTAAATATATATCTAAAAAAGGCTTTTCTTTTCCTTTGCTAGCAATCACTTTGGAAGTTTTATTTTTATATGAGTCCCTTAAACACTTAAAACACCCATTGTCACATCCAGGATTAAAAAAATTTCTTCTTTGGAACCAACTGAATCAGAAACTGTAGACCAGCCCACTGTAGCAACCTAGCTCTTGATTTTCTTAAACGCACAGTTGAAGGAGAGCAGTATAAGTCATGAATGTCTATTTTTACCATTATCTGGTTCTTAAGAAAGTAACTATCCTTCTGTCTGAAATATCCTTCTTTCTTTTAAAGCTCATGTCTCTCTCAAAGTATAGCTCAAAAACCGCTTCTTCTAAATATTTTTCAATCCATTCCGAATAACGTCTCAGCAAACCTCTAACTTCCCAGAAAGAGTCTTTCCATAAAGTACCTTTCTGTGAAATACTTTTAAAAAACATCAGTCTTCTTTAATGCATAATAAACTCAGTATTTTATTGGCTGTGTCACTCACTGATTACTAAAATTTTATTCATTCAACAAACTGCTGTAGTGTGTAGTGGGTGGGCCTCTCATGTTTTTGTTTAGACAGCATCTAACCTGCTTCTTTTGGTAACAGAAATTTTCCTTTTCTCAGGAACACTTTCTATGAGGTGCAGGTCGGACTAATCAACCCTCCACAATAGGTGTGGATATGTGACCTGAATTGCCCAATCAGAATGCTCCATTCCTCTTGCCCACAGAGACTGGTTTGGCGATGGACAGGGGCCCTCAGACTTGCTCCACGAGACTTGGTGTATGAGTTTTGGACAGGAGAGGGTCACTCTTCCTCTAAGCTTGTGAGTAGGATATAAATTTGGGCTACTATTTTCCCACAGGGGCAGACAGGCTATGCAGTAATGAAGGTGGGAAGATACAAATAGAGGCAAGAATATGAGGGGAAAAAGAGACCAAGTCCTGGTGAAATGGATTGAATCCCGGGATAGAACAAAGTCTAAAATCAACTACACTTTGAATATTCCAGATACATCAGTCAAAAAAACTCCCCTTTTGGGAGCTTATTAGCTTAAGCTAAGTTCATTTGAGTTTCATTTTTGCTGCATGCAACAGAAATTATCCTGGCAAATACTTTGGATGACTACTGTACCAGGTGTGAGTATCTCATTTAAGTCCTGAAGTTCAGAAGAAAGAGAAAGAAGAGAGAGGAAGAAGAGAGAGAGAGAGAGAGAGAGACAGACAGACAGACATCCAGTCATCCCAACAGAGTCCACACTTACAGGTATCCCACCAATCACCAGATGAACAGGGCAAACCATCTGGGATGTTCCAGTTCCAGCTGTCCTCAAATTATTGTCTAGTGAGAAATCTCAGACAGTCCAGTAAAAGAACCACACAGTAAAGTCCTAATCAATCTGCTCCATCAAAAGAACTAATGTAATGGTTGTTGTCCTAGGTACTAAGTTTTGGGATGATTTATTACATTGCAACAGATAATGAAAACAAATGTAATTAAAATTTCCCACACATAAGGAAATGCTTAGGGGCATGCAATCTAGTCAATTTGGCTTTCTCCTTAAAAATAAAGCTCTGGACAGATCAGTTAAGTGTTCTATATAATTGACCAAGATGCGGATCAAAACTTTAATAAGAAGCAATACTGCAAAACTTTCAGATTTTCTGAGGACTGAAAGAATTAAAAGCTAACATGTATATTTCTATTACGTTGTGCTCTGCCTGTTTGTAATGGTCAAGGATCTAAGATACAAAGAAGAAACAAGTGGAAGGATACTGGAGAATTAGAGGGGAGCCAGGACAGAAGAAGCAGGAAAGTGAAGGGGAATAAACAAAGCAAGGTGGCAGCTGGGATCATGGCCAAGGTCACTCCAGAATCACTTTTCAAAGTCAGTTTCATGAAAATACCACTGCTGTTGCTGCTAAACACAAAACACCATGCTTTGCCCTGTGCCAGCAGACTGGGATGTCGGCTGTGCCACACCACTGCACTGCTTACTACTCTGGGGTGTTGCTGCTGCTACTTCCATGGCACAGGATTCTCAGTTTGCTTCCTGATAAGGGCTGGAGTAGGGTGTCTGAGTTACCCAGCCCATACTGGTCCCAGACAGTAAGGAAGGCCAGACTTTGTGTCTTTATGATTGCAGGTGAGCACTGCCTCCATCCAAGACCAGATTGGCGGGAATCCCCTAAACATAGATTTAAAAGTTTGGTTTAAAAAAACCAAAAAACAAAAAACAAACAAAAAAATGTCAACTCTATACTACTATTTTCTTTTTCTTTTAAAATGACTGGGTTTCCTATTAAAAGATAAAGACATGGGGCCTCCCTGGTGGCGCAGTGGGTTAAGCAGCGCACTATGAAGCAGACCGCAGCCACTGCAGCATGAGTTCGCTGCCGGCCAGGGAGGGGACCCACATGGCGCAGCAGACCTCTCCTACTGTGCCCGCTGCTGCCCTCGGCAGTGTGTTTCAGTCAGTCTGCCTGTTCTGCTCCTCACTCTGTCTCTGGTGAATCCTCTCACCTCCTATGACTCTGGCCTGAACCCCAGTGCTTATATGCATAAATAAATCTTTAAAAAAAAAAGATAAAGACATTGTTGATTTTTTACAAAAGACAAGTATTTGAAATTCACTTGGAAAAAACATAGTAGCTTAAAAGCTACAATTTCACCAGTGACCATATTACCATCATTTATGTACGTTCTTCTGATACTTTGGGAATTGAGGTTTATACTCGGCAGTGGCTTCAGTCTCCCTGTGTTTTCTGGTCAGCCTTCCTCCCTTACTTGGACACCCTCTAACACTTCCTATCCTGGATACCCTCTACTGCTGATACTAGGCCTGTTTTCTCTGAAGCCCTGCTTCTGTCTCCCTGCTTCTGTCAGGCCCATCCGGAATACGGGGATTCCCAGACAGGCCTTAGACGCTGTGCTAAAATCCTTTCTCATAATCTTTTTGGTCTCATTTGATCATGTAGGCCCACAAAACTACATTTCCTTTCAGCTTCTCTCAGGGAAGATAAAAAATCATTGCCTCTCCCTTAAGCTGTGTCAATTAGGAATACCCTATCACGATCATTTAATAGCATCCATAAAAACATTGGGGCCATGGTATAGCTTCTTGAAATAGTTATGAATGACACTGTCATAAGCCATATAAGCAAACAGCTAAAATGAACATCAGCCCGGCTTGATGTCATGGTCTTCTTACTTACTAGTTGTGTAAACCTTGGGCTACTTAACCTTTCAGAGACTCAATGTTTTTCATTTGTAAAATGAAAATGCTAATGCTGGAGCGTGCCACATTGTTATAAGGACTAAATGAGATGATGTGGTAAATCACATAAGCAGAGTACTTGCACAAAGTGTGTACTCAGTACACTTAGCTATTTTTGATAATATTAACAATAATGAAAAACACAAAAATACTTTAAGCAACTTGTTGCTCAGCTTTACATATATATGGCTATGAGGTGAAAAGCTATGAGAAAATTCTAGAGATACATAAACTCCGTATGGCAGACTGAAAAGAAAATGAGGGGGTTACAGTCAATCACATATTCTGGCTTACACTGAACTCTCAAATAGCCATCCACTTTTAAAAGACAGAATACAGTAAAATACATATCACGCTAAAACTATACTAAACGCAGTGACATTTTTTGAGAATGGAGTCAGGTGTATATACCATGAACCCCAATTATCACTGCAATGAAAAAAAGCACCTAAGTATGAATATCTAGTTAGTATGTCTCTCTATACAGAATTATTGATAACCAGTTCTTACTGTTCTTTCTTTGCTTCTAAATACAAACAATTGTTCAAAGAAAGATGAATATTGGAAAGGGGAAAACTAACTTATTGTTCTAAGAGAGTGAGCACTTGATAGAGAAGATTAAGTAAACCTTTAAAGTGAGGACTTGCAATGGGTCACTGATCAAGAATGGACAAGACAAATTAGAGAGACCAGACAAACTCAGTATTAATTATTTGAACTAAAAAATGGGAACATATAGAGGCCCTGTTTTGGGGGGGGTGAGTCAGCCTCAGTGTCAACAATACCCACGTGGGGTACTATGTCACACTGTCCAGGATATAATCCCCACCACTGATTTTGCTTGGATGAAGATCTTTCTTAAAATGGCTGCGAAAAGGAAATTTCCCTCTCATCCTTTAGCGAGTTAACACAGAGGTCAGGAACATCTAGGTAGATCGACAGAGGACCTACAGGAAGAAAGGGACCCCAGGTTTCACTGAAAAGGTACATTTTTTTTAAATTTAAAAAATGGAAAAAGAGCTAGTAGAGGCTCTCTGGCTTTGAGGTCCATCATTTAAACATATGCCATTGGTGAGAAGGAGCCTCAAAATGCCCGTGAGCACATTCTTCCCCTTTGCACAATAAACAGTAAATATTTAAGGCTCATTAGAGGACCTGGCAAATAGCTGATTGCCAATAGCTACAAAACTTAGCTAAGGCAATCAGTTCCCTGGCAGACATATGCTTCCCTTGTTCAAATATTAGTTATGTGCTATTATCATTTCAATACTTCCATCCCTGGAGAACGCTGAAACTGAGAAATGAAAAAAAAGCAAAATTTCTAAAAACTGAAATCTAAAAAATTCTCCTAAGCTATATAATTAAAGTTAACAAAAGAAACAGACCAACTGCCACACACATGGAACGCAGAGAAGCTGAAACTTCCAATGACTGATTTACCACAGCAAGTAATTACTTTATGTTTTTCACAAACATTTGAAACCTATTATTACTTCCACAGCGGCACGCATCAACAGAAGACTGTCACCTAAGGGAGAAATGGGGAACTGGGCTGTAATTAATTTCTGGTCGAATATATCATGAAGCCTTTGATGTTGTCAATAAAATGCTCTAGCCACTAAAAATCCCCAAGCTCGCTCTCCCTCCTCTGTCCCCAGTACCCCAAAATGTTTAATCAGCGTCTCTGTGAAGCACATTTCCTAAAGGAGAATGAGCTGGGTGTCAATGCCAGCTGCGACCTTGAGGTCCTTGATCCACTCCTGCCCCACCAGGCTGCAAAGGAGCTGGTCTCTCCTACCCCCATTGAACTGCTTGACTTTTTTCCTCTTTGACTCCATCTCCAAATGAGAAAAATAGAAGGTGCGCAATTCTTTGGAGAAATTTAAACATGTAGATGCCAGGCAATGGAAATCATTACAGCGGTAACCGAACGGTATCTTTAAAGGTTAGAACACAAAGAGTAAGACTGCCTCCAGGAAAAAGGGAAATGGCTGATCTGAATAAAACCTTTCCATCAACTGGAAAACCACGCACAGCAGAGGCGATGAAGAGTTACAGCAGTTGTGACATTTATATTTTTGAGTACCTACATGTTTATTTTTTGAATTACTGTTTAGAGCCTTTTAAGACCTTTATAGGTCATGCAAAAGCAGTAGCCAGCTCCATCTCTGTCTGTCTGTCTTCCTCTCTAGTGTGTTCAGTGAGCAAATGTGACAATCACCACATGGAGTATGAAAAGAAACATGCCTTCTTTCCCTCCCTCTACACATGTATTAGTTTGTCCAACCAACAAATAAAAAAGTGCCTATTAAGTCCTGTATATTTTAGAAATCTTTAGTATCCTTCTGGAACTGGACTGAAGTGAATTTCTTTCCTTTGAAAAATCTCTCTCATGATAATCTCCTTTGAGAGCAAGGGGTCCAGGTAGAGACTTAGGCTTCTGAATCTCACCCCTGGTTCCACACTATGGAACTCAGGATGAGTCCTATCTGAGAGAGACCCTCGATTTTGATCTAGTTGGACCAAATTTTTATAGATGAGGACGTTTCACCCAGGAGGCCTGAAGAGAGTTGCCAAAATTTATGCAATGATTATGGGTTGAACTGATTTCTAGCCACCCCCAAGATAAATGAAACAGCACTGAGTTCACTTCAGACTCCCAAGAACACACCCTGACTCTGATGTGAAATAATCATTGTAAGTGCCTTGAGGGATAGTTATAATGAAGATTCAACTTAATCCAGATAAGTGCTTTCAGGTTATTTTTACTTTCTATGCCTGTAGCGGGAGGAAAAAGGAGTTAGGGGGTCTAAAGGAGACTAAGAGGCTGAGAGAAAAAAGGCCCAGATATTGTGTGAGTATCAGAGAAAAGGAGGTGAGGCCAGATTTGTGCAACAACTGCCTGTGTCAGGATCCTTTGGGCACTTGCTAAATGAACTGCAGATGAACTGAGGTTACTCAGGGAGTCCCATGGTCTAAGACAGAGAACTGTGGGTGCTTTGATCATGGAGGCTCTATGGTAATATACATCTGAGCAGTTGTGAATCTATTCCCTTAACTCACATATGATCTTTTAAAGCAATGTTACTTCAATAAAAAAAATATATATATATATATATAAAACTTAAAAAAAAATAAACTGCAGGTGCCAGAATGCCACCTCAACCTTCAAAATCAGGATATATAGGGATGGAATCAAATAATTCCATTTAAAACACTTTCTTTAGGAAATTCTTACACTCGCTAGCCTTGAGAACTCCTTGGGTAAGCGCTGGCATCTGTCAAGAGCACAGGTGTCTATATTTGGGGTTAATAACATTTTGCCAGGGATGTGAATCACGGGTCCAGAGAGCAGCCCCAGGACAGTCACGGTGGGCAGGAGACCAACACGTAGCACCCAGAACCTGAGGGCTGAGCAAGGAAAGCCCCATGTCTTCTGGGGGCAGAAAGGGTCTTCAGAACCCCCTACAATGTATGTGCTCATTACCATAGTCAGAGGCCAGAGTAAATGGAAACCAAGGGGGAAAGACACAACGAGAGAAAATAAAGGGAAAGGAATTATTTGAGAATGAAGAGCTTAACTAGAGAAATGAAATTATATTTTAGTGAGACAAAACAAAGAGACCCAATATTTACCAAGTGATCGTTCTGATTTCACAAAATTAAGAGTATACATGGACTGTGGGTTTGGACTGAACAAAGCTTGCATCCTGGCTTTTATTGCTGTGAAAATTGGGGATTTACTTAACCTCTTTAAGTGTTAGTTATTTTCATCTAGAAAATGCAGTCATAACAGCTACATATAGAGGAGGATTCAATGAACCAACATGGATAAGGCATTCCTGTGATTCATGCCAAGTTCTGAATTCAATTATATAATAGTAATAATGATTATTCTCAGAATGGTAATGCATTATCATCATCACTCAGGGAAAGGAAGTAATTTAGGCTTCTGGGTGAGGCCTGAATTCACTTGTATTCTAGAAGCTGCTATTGTTTTAGTGAAAGTTTTGAGTCAAAGGTCTAGAAGGCATATAAACTACTTCTTGTTACCCAATTTGTCTTTAACTTAGGATGCTACCATGAATACACATATTCATGTTCCTATTTACCAAACATACTTCAAAGTCTAAACGGCATCCATAAATACTTTAGATTTCTGACAATTAGAGAGAAGGGGAGAAAGATACCCAAACAAACAAAACACAATCATGGTAACTAGTCACAAGAACATTATAATCAGTAATAATTTCATAACATAAGTCAGATCATTATGCTGTACACCTTAAACTTGTCCAGTGCTGTTGGACCCCAATTATATCACAATAAAATGGGGGAGAGGGGAGTATAAGCAGGAGTATACCTGCTTAGAAGAAATAACTGTATAAGGGGAGGAAAATATACTAATAAAAATTAGAACAATGATATATTAAATAGTGGGTACAAATGAACAAAAGAGAAAATTAAATCACACAGCATTGTAACTCATGTTACCTCCATAAAAATGTTACCCCAAATGACCAAAAATTGGGTTAGATTGAAAAAGAGGAGAAAGAAATTATACAGGCCAGACACGTTAGAGAAGTTTCAGAGAGGAAAAGAAACTTCTAACCGTTGACCACTAAATTCACGGTTGCCTACAGAGCTCAGGTCTTCTCTCTTTTGATTTGGAAAGGGTAGTGAGCACACCAGGAGGTGGGACTGGAGAGAAGGGTTGGGACTAAAACTGGCCAGGGAGATGCTGGGGAAATGTGGCCTGGATGTGATGTGAAGGGGTGGCTGTTCTGCCTTTACAGCCACAGCCATTGAGCCTCCTTCCTGCTTTAATGCATCACAATTAAATACTATATCATTATTTAGAAAACAAGAAAGGTCAACTTCCAGCCTCAAGTATTTCAGCAAGATTTCTAATAGACCTCAGTAAATGATCATTCTTGGGCCTTAGTTACAGAACAAGCTTAATGTCTTTTAGTAGAATGCAATCCTTTCCTGGCAGAAAAATGGCCTCGCTAGATGAATTAATTTAATCTCCTTACTATGGTGACTACAGAGGTAGTGTGGGGTCTATAAATAGTACAATTTGATGAGAGATTTTAGACAAGTCACTTCTGATTTCCATTCCTTGGGATCTTTATTGGAAATAATAACACCTGCCACCTACGCTAATCTTTGCATCACTCCAATTCTAGTGTTTGTGCTACAAAGGAAGACTACCACTGCCGGCTAATAATCGCGGGGGCCCCTAAATTATGCATTGACATTATCCATGTACAGTTACAATGACATTCATTGAATATAATCAAGAGAAATCTTAAATTCATCAAAGCCTCGTAGATGAGCTATGTTTATGAGAAATCAAACGAAAATCCCTGCTGAGGGTATCTTTCCGTGAGTGTTGACTGAAAATACTCATTGTTCTAGGGTGTTTGGTGGAAGAGACAGAGACCAGAAAGCATGCTTTCCTGCTTCCAAGCCATAATTAGCAGATTAGAGATCAATTCATTGTTATAAAAGATGGCACCTACTTACAATAGGTGCAAGAAACAGGAAAAACTAGACGAGTAGAAAGGCATATGGTCAGAAAGAGGACAATGAAGACAAATGCAGGTTTAACTCGGGAGATGAAATATCGTTTACATCTGCTTATAGAGAGCTTTAAGAAAATCCCCTCAGAAGTTGAGCCACACGAACTTTTGTTGCTTTATTAAATGCTGTCAACTGATGTATTTCCTTCTATCAGGCGGCAACTGCTATGTACTCCATCCTACTTCCCCCCACCCCCACAGGAAAGCCAAGGCTAGTTTTGCATCCCTATTAAATTTAAGAGCTATACCAGAGTTTTTAGGGGATTATCCTTAAAAGACTTTTAATAGCAGACTAATCTCTCCTATGAAATTAACACAAATTCACATAGAAAATAATTTCCACAAGGAAAATATTCTTGAGCCAAATTCTGGAGTACTACAGGTGACTGGAAAAGGGACAAGTTATCCCAGAATTGGAAAGCCAGGTAAGAGTAATGGCAGAACAAAAAGGGGAAAATGATAAGAAAAAAAAAAAATAGGATGTGAAAAACATTTTGTTTCTTTTTCAGAAACAAAATTGTTCTTCAACAAGGCAATCAAAAAACATCTTATTTGTGAGGTGGGGCATTTATATTTGCAGCCAAGTCATCTCTGAAGCCTGTTTCAGAGGCAGTGCCCACTCTTGATTTATCAGCGTGATGGAGATTTAGGAGCCCACTAGAGAATCACCCAGCTGTCTGTGGGTGTTTCCAGCAGATGGCAGCATGTCATTGCTAATCCTTCTCTATCAAACTCTGCCCTGGTCATTCTAAATAGAAAAACCCATAACCTTTCCATGGAATACCTACACACTGATCCTGGTGCAATAGGTTTGTAGGAAATAAGTCTATCTAAATTGCTCCCTTGGAAGAAATTCAACATTCTTGGCTGCGCCAGGCATCATTCCTGTTCTTAGAGAAAGCACAAGGTCAAGGATAAAGCAGGAGGTTGATCGATATATTTAGTTTTTAGGTCGGCTTTGTCCCTCACTCTGTTACTTGGAGGAAGGCATCTAAATAGTTTACTTGAAAGAGGAGTTGGAGAAGTTGAAATGGGAAGATGCTTTCATTTACTCAGTAGAAAGGTGCTGTGTGGATTTATGGGGGCGTTCAGTGCAGGCAGCATTTCACAGGCTGTAGCTCTGGTCTGGCCTCTGTACTCCGGGACCATTCCCTGCATGATGGGCTTATTCCTTCCCTGTCTGAGTCTGGTTCCTCTTCCTTCTCAGGCCCAGGCCCTGTATGTGTTGCTGTCCCCAGCAGGTTCTCTCCATCTACAGGGTTTAGTTCTTTAAGGATTTTCAATGACTCTAAGTCGATGATACCCCAGATGTGTCCAAGCCTGGCCTCACTTTCAAGCCTCCAGCTGACTTATCTAGCTGCATACTAGACATTTTCACTTGGAAATATCACAAGGATCTTACACTCATGCATGCACTGATCTCTCCCCTCCATCAAACCTAATCCCTTCTCTGTCTGTAGACTGATCTTGACTGAGGGTATTGTGGCCCAGTTAGGTATCCACCTCAAAAAGCCGAGGGTCACACCATTCCCATTCTCAACAAAAACACAAATTCAAAAGGAAACCTGCATTTCTATGTTTTATTGCCCCCAAAAGAAACCCATGTTCTCATTTCCTCAGCTGTAAATCATCATATTCACTTTCTCTATAACTTTGCCTATTTAGACAAGTCACATAAATGGAATCATACAATATAAGGTCTATGACTAGCTTCTTTCATTTACTGTTATGTTTTCAAGGTTCATCTGTGTTATATCATGTACCAGTACTTTTATAGGCTGAAAAAGGGTCATCATATGAATTTACACATTTTGTTTATCACTTGATAATCACTTGAGTTCTTTCCACCTTTCAGCCATTATGAATGCTGCAGCTATGGACATACATGTAAACATTTTTATGCGGTCATGTTCTCATTTCCTTTGAGGGTGTATCTAGGAGGCGGAGAGCTGGGTCGTATAGTAACTGTATGTCTAACATTTTGAGGCACTGATGAACTGTTTTCCAAAGCACCTGTACTATTTTACATCCCCACCAATGTCTGAGATTCCCATCACACCACAACCTTTCTTGTCATTGTTAATGTCTTTTTTTAAAAAAGATTTATATGTGCACACAAACTACTGGGGTATAGGCCACAGGCATGGGGGATGAGAGGATTCATCGGAGACAGAGTAGGGAGCAGAACAAGCAGACAGACTGAAATCCACTGCTGAGGGAAGCAGCAGGCCAGGCAAGAGAGGTCTGCTGCACCATGTGGGTCAGCTCCCTGACCTGAGATCGAACTCATGCTGTAGTGGCTGTGGATGTTTCATAGTGCTGCGACTTAAGCCCTTGCGCCACCAGGGAGGCCCCAATGTCTGCCTTTTTGATTGTAGCAACCATAGTGGGTATAATATAGTATTTCATTGTGGCTTTGACTTACATTTCTCTAATAACAGACATTAAACATCTTTTCATATGTGTACTGGCCACTTAAATGCCTAGTCATGTCCTTTGCCTAGCTTTATTAGTAGACTTTATTCTTTTTTAACAATAATTTTAGATTACAGAAATTTTGGGAAGAGAGTACAGAGCTTTCCTATGCAATTAGAACCCAGTTTCCCTATTATTTATATCTTGTATTAATGTGGTATTTTAACCACATTTTAACTTATGAACTGATAGTGAAAAATTAGTAACTAAACTGCCCACGGTTTATATTTACATTTTCTTAGTTTTCTTTTTTATTAATTAGATTTATTTAATTATATTTGACATTATTTGTAGTCCCCGGGGTTCCCACCACGATTTCACCTGTGCACCATCACCTTAGCCCCTTGTGCTCTTTCTGCTCTCATCCCCGTCTCTTCCTCCCCCACCCCCAATGATCCCTTTGGTTTATCTTTGACCTTTCATTCTTGTTGTGTTTTTGGTTTGTTTGTCTGTTTGCTTGTTTGTTTGTTTTTCACTGTAATTGCTCATTTCCTAGAGCTCTCTCTTATTATTATTTTATTTTTGGTATTGATTTTCCTTTACATTCCTCCTAAAAGTGAATACATTTTCTTAGTTTTCATCTAATGTCCTTCAGCTACAGGTCCCAGGATCCCATCCGGGCTCCCTCATGAGTAGGGAGTTGCTATGTCTTCTTAGGCCCCCTTGGCTACAGTAGCTTCTCAGACTTTCCTTGTCTGTGATGGCCTTGACAGTTTTGAAGCACATTACCAGGTATTTTGCAGGATACTCCTGCAAACAGAATCTGTGCAGTTTTTTTTTTTCCCAGATTATGCAAGGGTTGTAGGTTTGGGGGAAGAAGGTCACAGAAGTAAAATGCCATTTCACCTCCTCATATCAAGGGCACAACCATCTAGCTAATCTATGTACTTGATCTTAGGTGTGACCATCTGACTCAAGTACTATTTGTCAGATTTCTTTACTATAAATTGATTTCTTCCTGTGTTATCCTACATGTGCTGTTTAGAGGAAAGTCACTATGGCAACTTAAGTAGGGACTTTAGCACACTTCCTTTAGGGTAAAGTAGCTACATAATTTATTTGGACTTCTGTATAGGAGATTTGTCTCTTCTCCCTCACATATTAATGCATTCAATCATTTCTTTATATCAGTTTGGATTCCTGGATATTTATTTCATACTTTGGGTTAGAATATACTATTATTTATTTTGTTGCTCAAAGCATTCCAACTTTGGTCACAGGTGCCGCTTCCATTAGCTTCTGTGCCCTGATGGCACTCGCCTGCCCAATGCATCAGGCACTACCAGGGAACTGAGAAGTAAGAAGTCTGTTCCAAAATATGTTTGGAGCTTGCTCTTAAGCTGGGTAAGTTATTTAGGGAACTATAAACCAAAGCATTTTCAAGACCTCTTGTCAACCCTCTAGTCAAGACCACCAATGGCCACTTCTCTGTTCTGAGCTACGCTAAGCCTTGAGCAGTGTCTGACATGGATGAAAACACCTTCTTCTTAAAACACTTTCTTCACTTCTCAAATTCAACCTCTTCTGGTTATCTTCCTTTTTCATTGACTACTCCTCTCCAAGTTCCTTTGCTGGTTCTTCAGAATTCTAGCATCATAGAGTCTTCAAAGCCCAATTTTTGGACAGCGTCTTGTTTTTCCTCTACTCATGCTTTCCTTGGGATCTGACTTCTCACTGCCCCATGGCTTTGAATCCTATCTGCAAGTTGTTAATTCTCAAACTCCTATTTCCAGCCCTGACCTCTTTTCTGAAGACTAGAGTTATCCAGCTGACTCTACTTTGTTTTTATTCATACATCTGTTAAGCATCTAAAATCCAAACTCTTCATAGCCACCCTCCTATCTGTCCTTTTACCCTCTATCCCATAACTACACCTGCCTTTCCAAAGGTCTGGGGGTTTTCAATAAATGAAACCTCCATCCTTTGAGCTGTTCAGAACAAAAACCCCTGGAGTCACTGGTTCGCTTCTAATACCTCGGCAAGTCTGTCAGCTTGACTTTTGAGATATATTTTAATCTGACCATATCTCATCTTCTCTACTGCTACTAACTTGATTTGAGTAACTACATCTTTCACCCATATTATTGCAATAGTTCTCTTAAAAGATTCTTTTGCTTTTGCCCTTGACTGGCCTGTAAATGTCCCCTCACCCACATCATGCATTTTCAACACACCAGTCAGAGTGATTCTTTGAAATGCAGGTCCTATTATGTTATTCTTCTGCCCAAGCCTTTCGCCAGCTTTCTAGCCAACTCAGAGCAAAAGCCAATGTCATTATAATGGTAAAGATCTCAGGTTCTTAGATTAATCCTCTTACTGTTCCCCCTGCTTGCGTATTCACTTCAGTTATCCCAGATTTTCTGCTGTTTGCAAACGTCACACATACTTTCCCTCTGGTTCTTTGTTCCCAGATCCCCCTTCCAGGTATGCTATTCCCTTACTAAGAGAGCCATATGGCTTGTTCATACCCTGCCTTCAGGTCTTTCCTTAAATATTACTACCTCATTAAGGGCTTCTATGAACACTCTAAAATTGCAGGTAACTTTCACCATGTCCTAGACACTCTTTTCTCCTCTCACATTTAATTTTTTTACCTTAGCACACATCATCTGCCATACTTTAGATTCTACTTACATATTAAATTGTTTTGCCCCACAATGTAAATTCTATAAGGGTAGGACCAAGGAGAAAGCATACTCAGTATTTGTTGAATGAATGAAAAGGGTGAGGAAGCTTATATGTTAGCACTTCTCCCCTTACCACTTCCTGAATCTGTTTTCATTTCCTATCTTTGTTAAATAAAAAGAAAAGAAAAGAACAAACAAAAACCAAAATGGGGGAAAAAAATCAAGGCAAGATGAAGTCTTAAAGGAGGGAAGCAGGAAACAGAGGCAACAGGAGAGATAAAGGAGACAGAAGAGGCCACTGTATTTGGGAGAATTAGACACAAGAGAAAATGATGGGGCAGAGGAAAGAACTAAGAAGAAAAAGCTGAGATATTCTTTTTTAACAGTTTCCTTTAAACTGTGAAGATAGCCAGAGCCCCCTTGGGGATTTCAGTGCCCAGTTGGGCAGTTACCACCATCTGGACTCCTGGATTGATTCATAGACTCAATGCTGGGGAAGCACATGATGGCTCAGTTAGGACAATCTCAGACGAAAGGACTAGAAGCACACTCATAGGCTTCCAACTTCCCATTAATCTACATTGATTTTCCAGGACAAAGTCTGGAGCAGTGAGTCAAAGTCAAAAGTACAGTAGACTCTATAATTCTGGTGAAAATTCAGGCTAGCTTGATCTTTTGTTCACCCAAGGTTTATCCAATTGGAGACAAGTTGAAGTGTATATAAAAAGGGGCAGACAACTTAACTCTACCACAAGTAGAAGAATCAACACAAACAGAATCACTCCAGATCCCTCATTTCTTTATTACAGAAAGGGTGCGATACTTTTCACTGCCTAGGAAGTCTAGAGAAGTGAAAACCTACAAAATCCCTGCAACTTCTTGTTAAATAAGTTTTCTGACACATGGCAACTGGTGATTAATTACTGTGTTGGAAGATAACATTCCTATAGAGATTTGCTGGAAATACAGATGCTGCCCATGCTTGATTAGACATTACTTAAGGAATGCTGAGGCACACTGCTGTAGTCTATTATTCTGGCTATTTTGGCATCACTGTTATATTTATTTTACATAGCTTCGGATTCCATAGAATTGATGGAGCCCATTTCACAAAGCCTGTCCCTACCAACAAAGAAAAACTAAGGTTATAAAGCATGTCTCTGTGTGTATATATGTATGCATGTATGGGAGTAAGAGAAAATGAGGGCAAAAGACACTACTGATAGTAGGGATAGATTATTCCTTTTTGTAACACTTTCTGTTTTACAAAGAACTACAAGGAAGATGGTCTGTTTCTAAGAAGCCTATAAGGAAACTGACCCAGGTCAGATGGTTAGAAGTTTCAGGGCACTAGAGAGAAAATTAACTTTGTCATTACCCAAACCTCTCACCTACAATTTGATTTGATACCTATTCATCTAATGTGCTTAAGGAGCATTTACTTGACCCAGAGTACAGAGGAAAAGAGACAGAAAACGGCCCAGCCTTTTGTTACTACTGGGTCTAGTAATATGTATTCTGAGGCAGGATTGGGAGGACAGAGCCATGCAAGCTCTTTGTGCATGCTGGGCTATTTCCTCTTTTCATAACCATTTGATATGAAGAAAGTGACAAATAACAATAGTGATGCCTCTCTGAAGCAGTCACATTTCAGCTTATGCCCACTTTCTTGGACATCATTCACAAGTCCAATGTGAAAGGCATGAGCTGGCTACCATTTAATTATTTCCTGAAGAAACGAAACACTCTGTTGACACACAGCCTGCTGATGCCAACCTCAATACTGCCCAGTCAGCAGTCATTATTCAGATGCCAGCATTTTCAGTAAGTGTTCAGGCCCCAATCCGTCTGCCAAAAAACTGTTAATTTACTTATTTCAGCTAAAACTATCATTTAAAAAGAGGATGATTGAATTTAGGAATTACAGTCCTCAGAGAATTAGTAATGCTTCTCTGTATCCCTCAGGCCTCCATGTTCTTAACTTCCCCTTGTCAATGTTATTATGAATAGACTAATTCGATAATGAGATCATTCCCCATAAGAGCGACCAAATAAATGCAGCATTCAGTCACACCTGGTTTCCTTAATCTGAGCGAGGAAGGCTTTCTACAAATGTAGCCTAAAATAGGGAATTTAATGAACACATATACACACAAAGGAAGAAAAAGAGGTAAGGAAGAGAATGGAAAAGGAGAGAAACAGGAGCAGTGGAACAAATGGACTGATAGGTTGGAGAAAGCTTAAAAATGAAGATACATGGTCAGACAATTTCAAAACAAAGACCCCCATATATGTCATATATATATTATATATATAATTGGCAAACCCATAAAATACTTTATCATCTCTTTAAATATGTCAAGAATTGCTTCAAATTTTCTTGTACTGCTCCAGGATTCAAACAGTCAAACAAAAAGACACAGACGTATTAAATATTAGTCAGGTACATTATAGATTAAAACCAACAGATTTCTTAGGAGCACATGGAATGATTCACCAAGGTACACAGAGCAAAAGAACAGTGAGATACAGAACCATCATCTGTCCTCTTCCAAACTTCTTTGCTTTCATAAAGGCGCCAAGATTTGATGATTTAATTGAGGTAGAGAAAGTACTGAGAATGCACGAAGAAAGCATAAAATTAACTCTCCAGTTTGAAAAACCACATTATGGGAAATATTGAAAGTTGGAGAAAAAGTTGAGCAGCAAACCTAAAAAGAGTACGGAGCAGTACTATTTAAAATATGTACCTTTAATTACATGAAGGGGGAGCATGGGCAAGGATGAAGACAATTCCACCCTCTCCCTGCCCAGCATCTTAGTAGAAGCAAGAGGAGGAAGTTGGTTTCAACTGGGAGAGATGAAAGAGATGAGGAAAGAGAGTCATGTGAAAATACCCTCAAAACATACTATTGACAAGAGAAGAAATGAAAACATCTAAATGTTTAAAAAACGATTGAATGGCTAAATAATTATGCTTCATTTGTACCATGGAATATTTGCTCAGGCATTAAGAGTAATATTCAAGGAATATTAATGAATATGGGGAAAACCACCTTTTCAAAGAGTATTTTTTACACAGGGAAGGAAATTAAGTGAAAAGACAACATTAACCTATTTCCAGTTTGTATAGAGAGAAATCAACATACATGCATGTGTGAAAACTCACATATACTTACATCACATACATATACTTACATCACAGGTACAAACCAGGAGACAGTATTCCAAATATCATAGTTTCAGGATGAAGCTGATGAGTGATGTTTAGATTATGTTTTCTGTGTTTTATCTTACATATTTTATGCAATCAGCATATATTGCTTTTACAATCAGGAAAAATGTTACCTAAGTTTGTATTACGGATTTAGGTTAGACAACAGGAAAAGCTCCTTTGAGTTCTATCAAAAATTTTATAGCGTTATCTTTTGTATAACCTAAGAATAGCTCTTTTAAAAAATTAATTCAGCTACTCAGAATCATTCTCACAAATGAGTTTATAGGCAATGAGCTCTTGGCTTTGGTATAAGGAACTGAATCCCAACTCCCCTCCTACCTTGCAAAGTCCAGGTCGGCCTCTCGTGACATGGTAATGTTGGTCAAATTCTGCTGAAGAACAAAAATGTTCCTGCACATTTTCTTGATGCCAGACTCACTGATGCGCCTGAAGTACTGTGCACCGTTAATGAGGATGCAGGAGATCAGGTGTCCCAGTCCTGAGGGGCAGCGCAGGGCAGGGGAGAAGAGGGAAGCTAGGTTAGAGTCATCCTAATGCATGTACAGAGGATTTCTCTCTCTAATCCTCCACTGAAACAACCAATGGAAGCATCTCTTTGATGGCCACGTCGGCTGACCTTACTTACAATAACTGTAGTGTCCTGTACACTACACTGTCCTGTACTACACTGTACCTAGTCCGTGCAGCCACCAATGGGCAGATGTTTTGCTGGCAGCAAAACTTGGTACATCCATAGCTCCAGCTAGTGCCAAGTACACCTGCAGCTACTCTGTCAGAGTTTAGCAATTATGCCAGGTTGTCATTAACTATTAAAGCATATAACAACGCTTGTTATTCTGTACAGATACTTTTGGAATAGATAAGAACACATGTAAATACAATGATTTATTTGGTCTCCTCTTCCTCCCACAAAACAGAACATGTGTACTTTTGGCCCAAAGGTTGACTGGGAACCTCCTTGAAGCAAAGAAAAATCACTAAGAAACTGGGTTCATTCCAGTAGTACTTTTTGGGTGTATTTACTTAGCTGTACTATAAATAGTTTGTGTGAGATGGTTAAAAATGCCAAAGATTAAAGGCTGCCTTTTTAATCTACTGGAAATTTCTATTTATTTATTTGGTCTGATGTATGTGTGAAACATGTAGTCCAACAATAAACAGGATTTTGTGGAGTTGTTCATGCACACACACACACACACACACACACAAAGAAATGAGGTTCCTAACACAGCAATGCTGACAGTAGAGTGCATGTTAAGGTAGTGATTGGAAGAAGAGTAGTCAGAAGCTACCTGTGAAGGCAGGCGGACCATGTGTCACCTGTGGAACTCCTATGAAATACCTATGGACATTTCTGGGATCCCAGAGGAGCAGCAGAGTGGGAGGTCTGTTCAGTATCTTCCTTGTAATGAAACTTAGGAAGGTAGGTTCTGTGCAACCCAGGGAGCATGTGGGTTATCGTTTGTAAAAGTTAGCATTTCATTCTAAATACTTGGAATTTAGTGAACTTATCTTCCTTCTTTATCCCCTTGCTCTACAATATCTCCTTCAGAATGCCAAAGCTATTCTGACTAGGTACAAGCAGGATTCTATTTTCGTTATTTTTTCTCCTTTAAAGCCATGGTCCCTTCCTATTGGCTGTGGTCCAGTCCAGAGCTCAGAGCACCCCTTCCCGAATCAATGGTTCCTGCAGCGTTTCTCCTAAGTTAGAAGGAGAGCAGAAAAGGAGAGAGGCGTGTTCTCTCCTGCTTCAGCTACACTCACCCAACATTGCTTCAAGACCACAACTCACTTCTACGTGCTACTACACGTGATTTTACATTTAGACAGTCTATTTATGTGGACAGTCTATGTCTAAATCTCTGGAAGTCAAGTTTTGATGTGACTCTCCTGAGCCCATAACTACAGATACAGTTTTGTTCTTTTATGGTAAAATGCAATCTGCTCGGGGGCAGGCAATGAAGGGGTAGATTGCTTATAGAGAAGAGCAGTTACTTGCTCTTTAAATGAACACATATGTGGAACAAATATGTATGATAAATTACAGTAATAAAACCAATTGAAAATTGGTCTACTTAAGATTATCAACACTAAGCATTGTCTGTGATTCTGTTCCCTGCTCCTACACCAAGGAAGACTGAGAACACAGGCACTTCCCTCACTCTCACTTGGTTAACTCAATATTATGCCATTTTGAATTTAGAAAATTATATCACAGAGGAAAAAAAAAACCTAGCTTTTTAAACAGGAAGTCTCAATTTTATAATTTCTTAGTTAAAATCTATTTTATGTCAGAGAAACACACCTGCATTTCCAGAAAATGCTGGGGCTCAGCAGGACTAGCTGTTAAGACATGTCTGGGCAAAATAATGAGGAAAATTCTGGGAACTGTGCATGTTGTTACATATGGTTTGGAAGAGTCATAGTCAAGAGTGAGGAGCAAACTGCTAAGGAAGGGAAATGAGGCTTTCTCAGAGGGCACTGCAGCTACCCCTGTGACTATGCCCCCACTCAAGAGCCACAGCACTCACAAGTGTCTCAATCACTTACACCGTTTGGTTACAGTCTTGTAGAGATAATTCTCTTCAGAACACATCTTAACCTTTATGACATAATTTAACGGGAAAATAAGATTTTGAGGGGGTTGTGCAAATGTGCTGGGACATATTTTATAATGCAAACAAAGGCCTTGTAGTGACACCGTCTTTCCTATATTCAGGTTGTCACAACCCTCTGGACAGTATCTCCACTCAGTTGTCTACATCACACTCATTAAATTCTGTGACACATCACAGATTTGGCACCCAGGGTTACAGATAAACAAACCAAAAGAAGAAAAAGGACAGCACACTTGGAGTCCATAAAGGGGCCCTATGGGAGGAATTCCGCATGAAAAGTAATCTGGTTTATGTGGCATTTTTCAAATGTTGAAGTTGAATGTCTTTTGACGATCTAATGATCTTTCACACCCTTCCTTGCCTGAAGGCATCTGTGGATGTGGCCTTTCTAAAATCCTGCTAATCAGAGCTTTCTGTTCTTTTCAGACAATAATGCATTCCCTGAGAGAGAACTTCTCCTTCCACTGTTCATTTTAACTAATAAGGGATCTTTCAGAGTTCTCTCTTCCTTGTTCCTGTGTTTTCTTTTATGAGCTCCTCTTGAGTTAATTTGTGGCCCGCTCCACACATTTACCAGCTCTCATGAGTGGTCTGTCAGGGAGGCAGCCAGGCTGCCATCTGCCTTATCTGGGATTAAATCTCCTTATCAACCAGGAGCAGATGGCAGCCATATTGTGGTCTACCTAGCCATACTCAGAGATACACTAGGTGTTGCAGCTTTAATTCAAAAAGAAAAAAAGAGAAACCTCAATAATCTTTTTCTACAAGTTTTGAACTTCAGTAATACTGGAAAACCATAACCCTTCCTTCCTCCCAGACTCCAAGAACAGAGGCCATGTCTGACCTTCAAATATGTACTGGAACTTGTGCTGCTGAAGACTGGCACTCATGGCCTCCTCAATGGCACTGATGTCTTTGTTGAGCTTCACCACCAGAGGGTCATAATCCATGCTTTCCACATTAGCGACAATGGCGTAGTTCCCCTCCTTTGCAAGAGGGATGAGATAGTGGAAACAGTGAACCCTGAAAAAAATGTCAGGGAGAACAGTTACTAATACATCTTTCTGAGGAAAATACTGATCATCTTGGGACAGAGCACCCAAACAGCTGAAATAGGTGGCCCTGAAGGTTTTTATGTGTCCCTTCCACCTTTCACCAGAAAGTCATCTTAATTACTTTGTGGAACAACAGAACAATCACTCCTAGTTAGCTTCTGTGACTTTTGCTTTTTTAATCTCTATGTTGCGAGTGAGGAATAGCAGACCAGACTTTCAGTGACAAGACTGGTTACTGTGAAAAGGATTATCTCTTTCTACAGATTATCTCTTTCTAAAATGAGATGCAGAAACCACAGATCTTAAAAATACAGGCTTTGGAAGAAGGCTACTTTAGTTTCCATTCCCATTTGCCAACTTTGTTACTTTAGGCAAGTTACTTTCTCTCTATGCTTCAGTTGCTCAGCCTGTGAAATAGGGATGATAACGGCACCTAACTTGTAAGGTGTTCTGAGAAGCTACTACATAGAAAGAGCAAAATACAGGGCCTGGCACTGTTAGTAGACGTTTTTTTTTTTTTTTTTTAATTAGATTTAATTGTATTTGACATCATTTGTAGTTCCCAGGTAGATGTATTATTGTTAATCTATTACTTAGGTCGAACACTTACTGAACAACTATGCATTTGCTGGAAATTGTGCTAGCCCAAGGAATGTAGAGCATAGTGTGCCCCTAAGGACTCCACCGAAAAGACGAAACATGACCAACAGGGGCAGTGTCTCATTCACAAGCACTTGTGTCCTGGATGCCAGGGAACTTAGCCATGGGACGTCAGGAATGGTGCAGAAGATTCACTTAAAACACATCTGAGTGAGTCTGTGAAAGGAGTACATTCCTAACAGCCTGACTCAGTTTGCTCTTGCACAATTAGGGTTTTTTTTTTTTTTTTGGTAGATATAGGCAACTCCAAACTAAGATGGTAAAGATTAGCTAATCTATATCCTCTGTATTAAGCTACAATGAAAGCAAGTTTTAGTCCAAATCACTCTATCACAGACTTTTTTTTTTAAATAATTATTCCTTTACTGTAAAATTGTAATTTATTTATTTTGCTTAGAAGAATAGGCCATAGGGGTATAGGCCAGAGGCGCAGGGGGGTGAGAGGATTCACCAGAGTTGGGGGGAGCAGAACAGGTAGATCTACTGAAATACACTGCTGAGGGGAACAGCGGCCGAAACAGGAGAGGTCTACTTCGCTATGTGGGTCAGCTCCCTGGCTGGGGACTGAACTAAGGCCATAGTTGTCGTAACACTGAGACTTAACTCCTAGGCCACCAGGAAGGCCCACAGGTATTAATTTATATTTAAAAAGAAATCCATGGGCTAGCACTGTTCAGACGGGCTGTTGTGTAAGTTTAGTAGTCAGTTAATTATTGTTTTAGGTGATCTTGCCATAACAAGTTCACTGGAGGTAGATATTATGACGATCCAGAAGGAGGATTCTGTCACTTGTAGAGCTGGCATTAGCTAACAAGAAACAGTCCACAGCAATGGTTGAGCATCATCCCTAATGATGCAACTAGAGGTTCGACATACATCTTTCTTTTTTAGGTCAGGTTTATTGTGAAGTCACTTACAAACATTTAAATCCACCCTTCTAGTGGACAGTTTTATAAGTTTTGACAAATGTATGTAGCTGTCCAGTCACCACCATGAACAAATCATAGAACAGGACCACCATTCCCAGAGTTCCCTTGTGTCGCTTTGCCATTAACTGCCACTCACACCCCAAGACTTCCCTAAGCTCTCCTATTTTCTGTCTCTGTAGTTTTGTTTCTTAGTGAATGCCATCTAAGTGGAATCACACAGATTTAGCCACACTGTTGTTCTTTCCTTGTTACTGCTGAGCAGCTCCCTAACTCCCTATCTTGACTGCCATTAATTTTCATGATGGGTAATTATCTTAATAGCTGTTAATCAATTAATGATTAATTTTACCAATAAACACTCATTCTGATGTTCACATACTAATTAGCAAAGTTCACACCTTTGATCAAGATACCAGTAGCTACACTGCTTGTGGTCCCTTTGGAATGTGGCCACTACCATAAAATGGTCAACCAGCCCTAGAGTGGGGTCTATGACCATGGAAGTTGAGTGCTACTGTGTTGAAAATTTACACTAAGTATTTCTTAGCTGAAAATATAATTGAGCTGTCAGTGGTAAGGTATTTTTACAGTAAATTACAGACATCGTAACTACAAGCAATGGGATGTAAAAAGGTCTGAGGATGTAAATGGAGGAAAGTTCAGAGTAATGATGAGTGGTTCCTCTTAGCTGTACATAGATCATGTGCTAGAGATAGAGGATGAGCTTGGGGAGATGGGCAGGGGCTTTGGTGGCCATATAAGGACTTTAGAATTTGAGAAGCCACAGGGAACTCAGGATAATTTTAAGATGTAAAATGATAGATAGGAGCATTAGCAAGCTCATTCTAGTAGAGCAGAACAAGTGGATTGATAGTTGAATGGAAGCAACTGGAAGCAGAGAATATTTAGAATGATGATAAATTGTAGGTAAGAGTCAGCTAGAAGTGACTGGCAGAGGGCAGAGATGCACACTGTTGTAAGGTACTAGCATCCTCTCCCAATATGATTAGAAATAAAAAAAAGAAATTAAATAATTAAATAATCACTGGTAAATCTTACATTCAAATAAAGTTTATTTTTTTGCCTTTTCCCTTCTGAATTCTGGCATGTTGTTGCCAACCTTAACACCTCTTGGCATTAAGATTTTCTGCAAACACGGCTGATCACACAGCGAGAGAGCACTCAGGAACCCAACAGTGACAGGAAGCTGCCCTCCTGGTGGTGAGAGGAATCAGCTGAGAAGGTGATGTTCTTGGCACCTTAGACTCAAATGGCAACTTAATTTTCTTCTTCAGGGAAGAAAGAAATAGGGAAAAACAAAAATGACAATTTTTAATGGTCTCACTATGTCTTTCAACTCTAGGGGGTGTCATTTGCCTTATGCCTCCATCTATAGAAAGGGGCTGCATGGGGGTTACCTATGACCTACAGTGACACAGGTAAAATGCCAAATGCTCATTGGATTGCCTTTCAGCACAGAACCTACTGGATTTGAGAAGATTTTTGGGTTTGAACTTTAACAAAATTAAAGAAAAATATGAGCTAGGAATATAAAAATATTTTGGGGAACAAAACAAATTTTTGGCACTTGAGGTTGCCTTTGACTTCTCGCTATTTGTCATTAGTGTCTTTGCCTGTTCTCCCTGTGTTCTTATCACAGGGGCTTTCTGGGTCACACACCCTGAGACAGTGTCTAAGCAGCCACTTCTTCATTGCACCAGCTCCTGGAGGACATGGGCTAGGCTGGAATTCTCTTTTATGGCAGGTTGGGAACAAAACAAACATTAGCTGGTAATGCTGCCAAGAATGAGGCTGGCCAGACAATCTCTATACCCCCTGGATGCATGCAGTGGACTTCTGAGTAAAAACAAAAATCAAAACAACAAAAAATCCCCAAAAAACTCCAAACCAGTTCATGTTCTTTAAAGAGTGAGAGATCTTGCTGGGTGAAAAGCAGTCCTTATTTTATCTGAGTCTGACTTCAAACCAGCCAGGACGCAAGAATCATAGACATTTTAATGGACCAGCTGGTAGGCAGCACGACTGTTGCAGGTCTGGAGACATAAGTGCAAGGCTCACCGGAGTCCTTCCAGAAGCTCTCCACAGTCTCCCACTGTGGGCACCCAGCGCAGTCTCCACTATTCTAACTTTATTACACTGCAATATGATGATTTGCTTGAGACTTGTCTTATCATCAACTGTACGAATAAGAACCCCTGCTAATGTGACAATGAGTGAACAGTGAATCTGCCAAGTGTGCACAATTTGAGCCACATGTGCAGGGCTCTGAGGCCTGTATAAACCATACTTTGATAGAAATAAATACACAATGGAGCAGACTTATAAGAAAGCAACCTGAATGCTGAAGCTATATTATATGAAGTGAGGAAATTTAATTTAGAAAAAATAAATAAACATGCCTATCATTCTCAGGAAACGACAAGGAAAGATAATTCAGTTATTTTTGTTGCTCCATCTTTTTTTTTATACTCAGTAGGTCACTCATTTATTACAAAGGATATTAAAGGATATGAATCAACAGTAGATGGGAGAGGTGCATAGGGGAAGGTGCGGAGCCACCACGCGCTTTTCCACGGGTGCCCCTCCCCCTCAAATCTTCATATTCACCAACCCGGAAGTTCCTGCTACTCCATCTTACGGCAAACTTCCTCTGTTTCGAAGCTAATGTTGATGGAGGTATGGCAGTGGGTATTACATTACAGATGGGTTCTTGGAAAGGTATTAAGTAATGACTGAAACATGCTAGGCATTATTAAGAATAGTGTTGCCAAGATGTAGGAAACTAAAATGGGCAGAACAGGGGTTAAAGATCTCCTAGATCTTCCTCCAGTGTTTGGAACACATTGTACCTGGAAGTAGCTGCACGACTAGCAGGTAATTCTGGATGTAGAACACATCGTGCACCCACACAATCAATAGCACGAGTTCCAGGAGCGGTGGCAGTAATTAATTTGATGTTCCCTTGTTTTTCTGTGCAGTCCAGGTAACAGGCATCAGAAAGTTACTGAGTGGGTTGTTTATTTTTTTATCTATTGCCAATTGTCTAGTCATAGAAAACAACGGATTTACTTCACTGCTGACTTGTAAATAAATAGGAAACAAATTTTGAAATTATCATGGAATTAATCAGGAAACGTAGAGGAAGAGCCTTTATTTCTGGGCAGCTGAATGTAAGAAATAAGATCAGAAATAACGCTGAGTATACAGATTCCAAATTGGTAACACGGTTTTTCTTACTCCACTTGTGGTGTTCCAAGCAATAAAGAAGTAACTGCCTGGACGAGGTGGTGAAGAATGAGGGCAGCGAGCGGTACACAAAAGGAGTGACATTAACAATCCAGTGTCATTTCGACTTTGCCTGGGCGCACCCGAGACAGATGCAAGCTCATTGTGGAGCACACATAGAAACCAAAACCCTGTTTACATTTTTAAAAGTTAAACCTAGTTAACAGTACAATTGAAAATACTCATTCAAATTTAATAAAGTCTCTTGGTAACACAGAGGAAAAAAATGTGTACTCTTTGCTTTCTGATCCTGAGGTTTCAAAAGTGTACACCTGCCTGTCTATTTGATGTTGCCTCTCAGATGCCCCGTGAACATCTCATGTGGAACATTTCCAACATGGAACCGATGTCAAACCCTTTCTGAGCTGTCTTCTCTCTCGGTTTTTCTCACCTTGGTTAATGGTGCCAGCACTGACATCACGGTTATGACCCAAGCCAGTGGTTTTCCTTGGGTCCTTTCTCACTGCTACCAGGCCCTGTGCCCAATCCAATCCATCAACAAGGACTACCTTCAAACGAGGCCCTAAATCCAACATGCTTCCCTCATTGACCTGTCACTTTAGTGCTCATAACTGGTCCTAGCTGTTCATTCTGCTTCCCTTCATATTTCTCCCTGTATATTCCTTTTCCATATATTAGCTGAGACATCTTTTGTAAATGAATGAATGAATGACTATCTCTCTAAAACCCTCTTAATGGCTTCTCAGCATACTTAGCACAAAACCTGTATTATTCAGAGTCTGTAGACCCTCTCCTATGTCAGGGTCACAATCAGCCCCCAGCCTGCCCTTTCCTCATCCCTCTCTTCCTCCCCACCCTACTCCTTTCTCGCTGGGCTTCTATCGCGTTGGATGCTTCTGTTTCTCAGAACTGCCAAAGTGGATATGGTCTCAGGACTTTGTGGTTATGGCCCCCCTTTGTCTGAGGTCTCTTTCCCCACTCTCTGCACCTTCCACAGTGACAGCACCAGCGACATGTGGCTACTGACTGCTTGAAATTTGACTAGTCCAAATTCTGGGGTGCTAGGAAATATGCAGTAGATTTCAAGGCT
Source organism: Galemys pyrenaicus (assembly GCA_019455555.1). Classification (NCBI taxonomy): domain Eukaryota; kingdom Metazoa; phylum Chordata; class Mammalia; order Eulipotyphla; family Talpidae; genus Galemys; species Galemys pyrenaicus. The sequence continues at coordinate 2,503,936 of JAGFMF010011700.1, read as the reverse complement.
TAGTAAAAAAAAAAAAAAATCCAACATTTATCATTCATCATTTCTTGTTCAGTACATACTGAGATCATATTTGGGATATACTGAATTATATTGTGTTATTATAAAAAATGTGTTATAATTTATGTATTTCCCTCTACTTTTTCAACAGAGATTATGAGAGAATTTAAATGATTTACATGACCTGCATTTGCAACTTACCTTCTATTCCTATTAGACAGCACTGCTTGACTTCATTAACTGACTTTATTTTCTGAGTTGCTCTTATTGGAAATGATCATTTTGTCTACTCAACAGCTGTTTTCCCCAATTAGGATGTAGTTCTATGAGTGCAGGGACCTCAGGGGCTTTTCATCGCTCTATCCCAATTTGAGAATACTGGCCCAAAGAAGACAATAAATATGAAGGAATGAGCAACTGAAGCTTCTAGTCTTTTCCTCCTACCATTTCCATTGGTGTGACAACAGAAGCTACCAGAGCTAATCCGAATTTTCTACACTGCAGGGGAAGGAACAAGAGTCCAAGAATATGACATCTTTGAAATTATTTCCTTGAATTAGTATTTAACTTAATCTCATCATCTGGGTTATAAGTTCTTGAAAGAAAGGATCACATGGCACTTCTTGGTTAGGACTTCAGTGAAAATATCACCACCAGTAAAATCACCATAATCACAAAGCTACCACATTTTGAATACTTTATATATCACAAGCATTGCACTATTATTTAATTTATAAAATCTGTTAGGAATTAGTTTCACTTTTCAAATGAGAGAACTAAGGGTTAGAAAAGTCAATTAACTGACATCAGATCAACCAGCCAGCTGGTGTAGACATTCAAATTCAGTCATTCTGATGGGAGAGGCCATGTAAACTGTGGGTGATCATATTCACAATACAGCATGCGACTGAAAACCTTCATAGTAAATAACACTAAAGATCATTTTTCATGTAAAAAAGGGACAACATCAATAATAAGAACTAAGAGTTATAGTGGGACTCCATAGAAATAAGCCAATGATTTACAAAGTACAATGCATTTAAACCAGAAAGTCTTGGGCTGGGCTGTGTCCTACCTGACTTCCAGATGTAGGACCAGCAAGCAGCGGTCGGCCATTTCTTGGAAAGATTTGGCAAGTTCGCTCAGAGTCTGCATAATCTGCTCGGACACTGGAGGGAGATCCACGCTCAAATGGCTATCCTGACCAGGAGACAGCACTGAAAGAAGGATAGCACATAACACCAATCATTTCATAGAAGCTTACAGATTTTTTGGGGGGAAATAACATTATTTTGTTACTCCCTGTGTTGTTGTTACCAATTTGGCTAATGCTAGTGTTGGCAGCATTAAATAACCAGGACATGACAGACCATTTAAACACTTGGTGACACATAGAAGATGAGCTGATTGTCTTGAGTTCATTCATAGAATGATAGAAACAGAATCTCTGAGTTGGAAGTGAGCTTCATAGTCATCTGGCCTCTCTGTCTATGTTTGTGTCCTTCTCGCATGTTTGAGTGGCTGTGCAACTTTTGGTTACACATCCACACAGATGTTTTTGAAAACTCAATGCTTTTTAATGCAGCCTATTCTGCTTCTGAGAGATCTGACTATCTTACAACAAGATGTATGTTTTAAATAACTTTCATTCACTGACTCTGGTTCCACTAACTTTGCAAACATTCTCGTATGTGTCCATATTTCAAATACTGAAGATATTTCCCTGGGCTTCCTTGAAGTCTTCCTTTGTCCAGTGTCATGTCCCCAGTTTTCCAACTATTAAATATTCAGATAGAATAATTTTCTAACTTTCATAATTTACCAACAAAATCATTTCAGCTTTTCTATATCTCTCTTGAATTTGGGATGTGGGACAAAACATAATAAATACTCCAGAGTGGTTTGAACCTTCAGGAGAATGTTTAACTCCTTTGTTCTAGATGCCATGGATTTTGCATGTGAGCCTAAAAAAGTCTTGGGCCAGGGGGAATAGTGGTGAGCTGCTTTCTACTTTAACTCATTAAGAGAATACAGTCAACTAAAAGTCTGGAAATGTGTTTTTGGAAAATTTGATAAAGTTACCTTCTATTTCTCTCCCCATTGATTGATAAAATAGTTAATAGCAACTGTAAGTAACACTGTTCCAATATTTTCAATCAATTTAGGACTTCTGAGCCCCTGGATTCTCCTGTTGTATGATACTCACTGGCATGGAGAGCTCTTTATGTATTAAGGAAAATGGCAGAAATCAGAACAGAAGAAATGGGACCCATGGGCTGAGGTCCACAGCTCATCTCTCTAACTTTATCAAAGGTATTCTGGACATTCTTAGTAGATTGAGGAACCACCATACTGCTTTCCATATGGAACATGGATGGAACTGGAAGGGATGATGCTCAGCGAAGTAAGTCAGAAGGCAAAAGAAAAATACCAGACGGTTCCTCCCCTAGGAGGAATATAAGGGAACCAAATAAAGGTCAAGGAAAGGAATAAGAACAACAACAATAATAATAACAACAAGAAAGAAACAAAAACCAAAAATGAAAAGACAAAGACAAACTGGGGACACTTGGTGGGGAGGGAAGAGGGGAAGGGTTGAGGGAAGATGGGAGCACGGGGGACTGAGGTGATGGTGCACTGGTGATAGGGTGATGGGGAATACATGGGGATTACAATTGATGTCAAATATATGTAAATTTAAAAATTTATACATAAAAAAGAAAGGAGATAGACAAAAAAAAAATAAAAGCTTGGTGAAACAACAACAACAACAACAAAAAGGTATTCTGGACAAATTCCAGTAAGAAAAAAGAATACCCTTGGGGCCTCCCTCGTGGTGCAGTGGGTTAAGCAATGCACTATGAAGCAAACCATAGCCACTGCAGCACGAGTTCGATCCCTGCCACGGGACAGGGAGGGGACCCACATGGCACAGCAGACCTCTCCTGCCTCGCCTACTGCTGCCCTCGGCAGTGTGTTTCAGTCAGTCTGCCTGTTCTGCTCCCTACTCTGTCTGGTGAATCCTCTCACCTCCCACGACTCTGGCCTGTACGCCAGCTCTTGTATGCATAAATAAATAAATCTTAAAAAAAATACCCTTTTGTACTATAAAAATACATCTCTTCATGAATACCAGTTGACTATTGTCAAACTGTGCAAATTAAAAAAAAATTCCAATAGACTAAGTTAACAGCAAGATAAACAGTCCAGATAAAACTTGCAATGAAGAAGCAAAAGAAGCTTGGGAGAGCAGCAAGCTGCACATTTTGCTGGACTGTAATCTATAGCAAACACATAACATTTTAGTAAAGCAACATGAAAATTACGCCCAGAGCTCTACTGAAAAGCTGGTTTATGAATTCCTGAGGGCTCACTGAAATTGACAAATTTTTTTTTTTTTAGGAAGGAGCATGCTGAGCAAAGAAATGCTGAGTGTTGCAAAGACAACACAAAATAATTAACTACCTCTTAACTGTCAAATGGAAACAGACAAAGAAAGCAAAGCTGTCAGAGTCTGCTTGGGAGATTAGAGTCAGGCTAAGAAGTTAATGGACAAACATTTGCACACACTCTTCTAGAGGGTACTTGATTGTAAGTCTAACTAAGGGACTGGTCTTCATATCAAAAGAGCCTCATATGTTGGATTTTAAATATTAATAGAGGCCTCCCTGGTGGCCTAGGGATTAAGTCTCAGAGCTAAGACCACTACAGCCTGAGTTCCATCCCTAGGCAGGGAGCTGACCCACATGGCATAGCAGACCTCTCCTGCTTTGCCTGCTGCTCCCCTCAGCAGTATATTTCAATCTACCTTTTCTGCTCCCCATTCTGTCGCTGGTAAATCCTCTCACCCCTCTGCACCTCTGGATTGCACTCAGTTCTTTCACGCCAAAAAAAGAAAAAAACAAACAAACAAAAAACTAGTACTTCATTTTATTAAGCTAAGCCTTTTGAGCTGCTTTTCTAATATACTGAGGATAGGTCACATTAGATCATTCATAGCATTCATGTTCTCTTATAACCACTGCGTGCAAGCAAGCATCGTTGAGACACCGGAATATTTCTCGTAGAGTAACCGTGCTTTTCTGTATTAAATGAATTGGTCTATATGAAGCTGAACCTTGGTCCCTGGGGAAGATGCTTTAGGTTAGGTGAAGCTACAGATATTTCTACTTCTTTCTTGCTCTACTTTACTCTAGACTCTGGAAAGGGAAACATTTTGGGGGCCCAGTCTCATTTTATAGAGGTGACCAAGCATCTCGCCACCTGGTCAATGATCCCCTAAGTAGAGTCTTGTGTGGCAGTGTGATATACCCTGGTTTAATCCCAGGGTTTTTGAGCCCATACTTTGAACCCATGTTTTGATAGGAAAACAAAAGTACAGATCGTTGCCACTAAAATTTCCTGAATTTTAATCTCACAATAGCCTGCAACTACAAGACATAGTTACACCTCAACACTTGTCCATCATTTCCTGGGACTTGGTTTGTGCCTTTCCCTTCCTTTGAAACTTTTCTCAAATTCATGCTGTTGGCCCTCCTTGCCCTTCTTACTCTATTCCTCCTCGCTCAAGAACCTCAGATTCATAGTAAAACTTCCAAAGAATTGTCAATATCTGCTATCGTCTGGCTTTATTAACTCTTCCATTTACCATGTCTTATTTCCACCTTTACCTCTTTATTAGTTATTCTGGTAATCATTATCAGTGATATAATAATTGCAAAATCCAATGGGCACTTTCCAGTCCTAATTTCAGCAAGGTTCTCTGCTACATTCAAAATGACTGGCCATTTCTTCCTAGAAATTATCGACGTTTGGCTTACTAAGCGCCATATTCCTCTGGATGTCCTTTAAGTTTTCTGATAATATTTTCACTGTTCTTCACTGGGTCTTCTTCCTTTAGCTCATCTATAACATATCTGCTGGTATGCCCATGGATTTTTCTCTATTGACTTCTAACTGGTTATCGTCTATGTTTTCTCAGTGACTATATCCAGATTCATGATACTGGCTATTATCTAGGAACGGATGACTCCTAAACTCCATCTGACCAACTATTTGCAAGCTCTCATTCCTTGTATTTCCCATAGGCATCTCAAATGCAATGTGCTCAAAACTAAACTCATTATCTCTTTGGTATCTGCTCATTATCCTGGAATCCCTTTCTATCAGTGGTCTATAAATGCAGAAATCTCAGATGCAAACATGAGAGTCATATTTGAATCTCTGCTTCATCACTCTTCCCAGCAAACACTAATTTCTGCCAATTTCATTTTCTAAATGTTTTCTTTCACTATATTTTCTATATCTACTGTCACTTGGCTTAGGCTTCGTCTCTCCCACAGATAAATGTAATTGTCACTGACCCATGTCATTGCCTCATGTCTGGCTCTGCTTTTAATTCAATCCTCCATATTTAATTAATTAAATATAAATTAGGTGAACAGTTATTTGCTTAAAACATAAATTTGACTGTGCTCATTTCTTGTAAAAGTAACACTACTATTTTCCGTTGCTCGCACTATCCCAAGTTCCTTAGCAAGGCTTTTTGTGATTCTGTGTTTCTGCCCAACACTCAGTTTTTCTCCATCTCTCACCATTTTTTTCTTTCTCTCAAAGTATCCTCAACCTTGTTCTTAAGCTCAACCCTTTTAAAGCAAATTTCCTAAACACATTGGGCTGTTTCATGGCTCTGACATGTCGATGGCTCTTGCCCCTCCATCAAAACTGTTCATGCTTTGTTTGCTTCAGGAACAAGCAGACTTGTTCTGATTCTCCAGACAGGGTCATCTATTTCTTTATCTCCTCCTCTCCCCCAAACACAATTCTAGTACAGTAGCTATTCTATTCCATTGACATTATCTGTTTATCACTATGTCTCCCTAACAGATCATTAACTCCTTCAGGGCAGGAGGAATCAATCAATTAATCAATCAGCCAATCAAGCTTTCCATTTTCAAGGACAGCAGAATAACTGGAGGAATCATAGGCGCTTAATCAATGCTTTTTAAAAATAAAGTGAAAAAATGATTTAACTAATATGAATGATAAAGAAAAGAGGCAAAACAACTTGTCATTTACAATTTTAACTTTCTCCTTCGTTACGCCAATATATTCTAGGGACACAGTGAAGATACGAAGCAGTTCATTACAGCTGGTTTACTGGGTTCTCTACAAATTTTGCAGAAAAGTATAGTTTAGAGCAATTCTGGTCAATCCCTGAAGTTTGGTACTTTCCCTGTAAATTGTGTTGCTTTGAGGAGTCACTCTAATTTCACAAGTCTGCTTTGCTTACTGACAAAACTTGGGGCTTGTCTTTTCTGACATAAAACCCCTGGCATATCAAATGCCTAGCATCTCTCAAGGAAAGCCAACACACTGTCTTGGAGAAGCAATCAGCCCAGGACATTAGGATGTCTCAAGTGGTTCCACATCCTAATATTAAGCAGACTGAAATCTGTGTAGGTCTTAAAATTAGTCAAAATTAGACTCATTCAGACCCAGAAGAGCATCTGTTTTCAAGGATGCAGCTGCTACACTTTCAATGGCAACTTACTGTGACTTCTTTAATTGATTCAGATGAGATGTCCTTGTGCATCTGCAATATTATCTAAAATTGTTACAATATTAACTTAGACTGGTATCAGCTGTCATGAAAGTGATAAATTGAAAAGGGAAAGATGGTTATCACGGCAGGGAAGAAAGGTTAACTCTGAACTCAAACTTTTTCAAAGATGGAAAAGGACAATGAAAAATGATCCCGGGAGATTTTCTCCCTGGAAAACATTTTAGGAGATCAAATTCTGATACAATCATTATTTCTGACTCCTCTTTCTATTTATACAGAGAAATGACAGACACCACCTACCAAGCTCTGTTTGCTTTCCAATCTTCAGTTTTCCTATTTAGAAAATTGTGGTACGAGCACCTTCCTAACCCCCAGAGCAGGTGTTACTAGCCTTATAACTAATTTTGAGGCCCTTTTATATTGTTATCTGGCTGACATATTTTTTAAATGAAAATAGTGGTGCTGATTAGGTATGTGACACTAAGAATTCAAGGTGCTCACTGGACCTGTGGAGACTGGGACAGCAAACCCCCTCCCCCCCAGTCCCACCCCGTCTAACGTCCTTTTCCTCTCCTTAAATGCCAGAGAAATATACTACTATCAAGTGCAACAGTGCATCAGGATTTACAGTTGTCATATATTTTACCACAACTCCAAGCTGATGCCAGTTAGCTCCATTCTCTGCCTTCTTAACATCTATACTACTAACCCCTAGTTTTATGTATTTTCTTGACTTATTTGCAAATCTCTTCAAGCTAACTTTTACCCACCTCAGTGCTTTGTATACAGGAGGCACTTAATAAGTGTTTGTGAAATAAATTATCCATTTGTGAAATCGGCTGGTTTCTCCAAAGGATAGGGATATTATTCACACAGTGAAGCTCTGCTATCTTATTAGCACCTAATTTGAATTTGCTTAGGATAGGAATGTCCTTTCCTTCTTATCTAAGTCAATTATTCCAAATGAAAATGTCCTGGGGACTCTTTTTGATCACTCTCTTTCTTGAGACACATTTTTTAACACTTAGTTCTTCTTTGCCAGTAGTGCTAGCTTTAGCCACTATAATTGTCACTTAATTGCTCCTTCCCACTTTCCAAACAATCTATAATGGAGTTTGAACTTCTTTGGCTTTGCTTACACAGAAGGATGGGGCCCATCTAAGAAATACGTTTGGAAGGTACTCTTCATTTTGCTTTTTTCCCCCTCGGTTTCAGAAGGAATAACTCTTCTTTTCCTAAATAATATGTCTTTCTTCTCAGTCTAGACACTCAAAAATTCTCAGTTTGAACTAGAAAAGTCAACTGATTTTAACTTAGATTGTTCCTTGATCAATAGAATCATTATTCAAATGATGGGGGTCTCTGGTCATTAGTCAGAGGAGGCCGAGTAGGTGCATACACGTGTGTAACAACCTCTGGCATACAGCCTTCTCTATGAGACAGAACATCTACCAAATAATAATGTCAGCTAGCTTCTGCCACCAAACTTAACATCACTAGCTCCATCCTCAGCCTTCTTTTTTTTTTTTGCCAAAACATTAATATTTATTTTTCCACATTTTTTGCTGAACATTTTCTTTATCTATGTATGCTTCTCTTAACACCTGTGTTAGGGCAACAACAAGAAAGGAGGTTAACTTTATGGAACATAGCCATTATAAACTTTTTCTTTTTTCTTTCCACCCCCGTGTTGCATACCTAGAAATATCTGAAATGTGGGCAAATACTCACATTTAGCCTTCTTGAATTATTTGCAAACTATAAATTGCAAGCTATAAATAATATCTCTGCAGTGAGGATGTCTTTTCACTGCTGCCTCTGGAAGAGAGTTCTCTTTTGTGCACTCTTATGGTGAGAGAAAGGCACATTGAAGAGATTTTTTAGAAAACTGGGGAGGAGAAAAGCAGAGGAAATTAATTACCAGGAGAGGAAAAAAGAGAAGCGTGGAAGAACTGGAGGGTGAGAGGAATATATCTTAATTATATCTGTTTGCTTGGGTCTAGTGTTCCCATTGATAATATATTTATGGTCAAAAAAGGTTTATAGTGGGTACCGGAGGCAAAGACTACCTTCTGCTCTGTGGTACTATGTATTATTTACATGATCACCTGTTATACCTTTTCCCATACAACTATGGGCTATGCACCTTTTTAGTACTTTCTGGAATATCTCTCTTCTCTGAAATGTCTTATATCACCCTAACTGTCCGTGGTAAGTCTTTGGGGGAAGAGAAGATATAATTTTCTTACTCACTGCTCAACCTAATGTCTTGGGTGGTCAACAAAATTTGTTTGAGAATGTATTATCATGCCCCCCACCCATGTTTATAAAGTATACTTGCCCTTAACTTTAAGGATGCTGCTTAAGGGTAATTTTTATCGCTATCGACACTACACTCCTTCCTGCAGTTTCTCAGAGGACTATAATTTAGTCTTCGCCTTTCTTAACAACTCTATGCTTTGTTTCCTCACCTGTATACCTCCGAGCTGTGAGGACCGCAGGCTGGCACCTGCCGCCCAGCTGTGGACCGTGCCTTGCTCTAGTACCACTCTGGGCCTCCTTACTCCATCATGCACAGCCTTTGCCTGGCTCATCTCCCAGGTAGATGGAGAGATCAGGGAGATCAAAAGAGATAACTTATGCTTTCTGACATTTCTCATAGCCTATAGCTCTTCCTTACACTCAGCAATAATGCCTTTTGAATTTAATTTTCAAGTTAAGGACAAATCAAAGAATTTCATATTCATCCCTCAAACCCTATAATATTTCCAAAATGTTTTTAACCTCACATCTTCCAAAATAGTTCACTAGCTTGGAACATAAATCTCTTTCAGGGTAAGAAATGGCAGCTCCAGAAAAGCTTTGAGTGCTTGAAACTGAAGAAATAGTCCAAATACTGGGCAAATATATAGGGCAAACAAAGGAGATTCAGGTACGGCTTGGAGTGGAGAGCAAAATGGAAATAAGAACCAAGGTAAAAATGAAGAGCTGTTTCCTCAGCGTGCCACAGGACTGGAGACCAATTCTGAGCAGGCAGTATACACTCCAGACTGCTGAGGTGCTTGAAGGAAAAAAAAAAATCACACCAGTTACTCAGGAAATGGTGCTGGATGGTCACCACCTGAACAATCTAAGATGCTCAGCTTTTGATTCCTACCTACAAACATTACAAACCAGCACAGACATGTGGGTTTACACCTTGTCAGTGACAATGCAGGCCTCAGTCTCTTTTGGTCTTGTGGGAAAACACTAAGGTAGATTTTTTTCCTTTATTTAAATAATCCTCCCTGAGGCCTAGTAAAAACTTAATCATCTACTTAAAAAGGCATGTGTTGTGGTCAGTTCTGCACCTGCAGGTATGAAAGAGAGATGGGGGGTGGGGCAGTGGAAAGCTAATGCACAGCTCCTGTCCCTCTGTTGAAAGGCACTACTGTGGGACTTGGTTAGCGTCCATAGATTTTTGTAAGCCTTCTGTATTTCTGAAAAACCCCACCTCAAAAAGTATCTTTTTTTTTTTTAAAGATTTATTTATGCATACAAGCACTGGGGTACAGGCCAGAGATGTGGGGGGTGAGAGGATTCACCACAGAGAACAGGGAGCAGAACAGGCAGATCAACTGAAGTACACTGCTGAGGTGAGCAGCGGGCGAGGCAGGAGAGGTCTGCTGCGCCATGTGGGTTCCCCTCCTGGCCAGCAACAGGGATCGAACTTTTGCTACAATGGCTGTGGTTTGCTTCATAGTGCATTGCTTAACCCACTGCGCCACCAGGGAGGCCCACAAAAAGTATCTTAAAGGGTCCACAAATGCGGGGCCCTCCCTGGTGGCGCAGTGGGTTAAACAACGCACTATGAAGCAAACCGCAGCCACTGCAGCACGAGTTCGATCCCTGCCGCCGGCTGGGGATGTGACCCACATGGCGCAGGTAGACCTCTCCTGCCTGGCCCACTGCTCCCCTCAGAAGTGGATTTCAGCCCATCTGCCTGTTCTGCCCCCTACTCTGTCTGGTGGATTCTCTCACCGCCCCACACCTCTGGCCTGTAGCCTAGTGCTTGTATGCATACATAAATAAATCTTTAAAAAAAAAAAAGGGGCCCACAAATGCTTAACCAGGTATTTTAGGTGAATAAGTGACACAGATTTTGAGAGTTTTAAAGGCAAAAATATATGGCAAGGACATGGACTTTCTGCATGTGTTCAAGCAGGCCTTCCCAGTCTTTACATCTGCGAATCTTCTACTTTTAGGGGGTGGCCTATTCACTGGGCACACCAGACACATGAAATCCATTTACAGTAGTGAAAATATAACAAACAGAAATAAGGCAAATGTCCCACTAGGACACTGCAAACAGGAACCACAAAACAAGGACGAGGACTCAACAAGTTCAGTGAAAGGCCTAGAAGCTCCTCTCTTCAATTTAACTTTTTCCATGGGCCTTTCTTCAGGAGTTTTTTGTTTAGGCAACTGCATCATTCATGCATTTGGGCCCAAAGTGAGAAATACCATTATCTTCTTGACACAGAGTGGGTACAATGTCACTGTCATCTTTGTATTCCCAGTATGTAATGCAGACCCTGGAACCAGTAGGTAAACATCAAGTACAGTGAACTAGAAGGTGCCCACTGGAGACAGACCTATGGATTCTCATGGATTGTTCTGATGAACTTCCCACCTAGGAAGGGAAGACCACTATACTTATCTCCCAGGATTCTCATCAGAATTAAATGAAAAAATACAGAAACTCTCAGAAGAGCATTTGACACATTAGTGCTTAATTTATGACAATTACCAATACCACCGCTACTTCTACTACAATTTATTCAATAAAGTTGTATTAACTGAATAAATGACAATGTCTTGGGCCTCCATCTACAGCTTTTTGTAGACTTTAGAACCACTAGTTTTATACATTTGATAGTGAGTTCTAGTGAGCAACTGTGACCAGAGATCAAAAGAGGTAGACTCCCAGGAGCGCTGTCACTCTGATCTTACTGCTGCATGGACAACAGACAACACAGGAGTCTGGAGGACAGAGCTGACCCGCCACCAAGCACACAGACATTCACAGAGACTGGCTGTGTAGCTGGAAGAGATACAGAGAATTAACTTGCTAACATGTGGTCGCAGGATTTGCAGGTATAAATCTTGCTAGGAGAATTCTCCTCAGCAAGGAAAAGCGTGGCCACTTCCCCAGGATGTGATAGAGATAACAGCTGAGTATCTCTCTTTCAGCTTTCGTGTCCAATATTCCCTTGCAGGCTGGATTGATGAGTTGGTGCCATACACATAGGGACTAGTGCTTTGCAGAGGTTGATAACATACCACCATATTTCTGTCTTCACACATTAGTAATACATGACCACGATTCACACATGCATTGCAGTATTGCCGTAGAATCCCTAGAATAATTACTACTACTTATTTACTTCTAGAATCAACCTTCTTGAGAGCCAAAAGATTAATATCTGCTACTATGCTAGTAAAGGGTAAGTTACAGAAAGAAAGAATCATTTATCTATCAGGGGACTACATGATTTTAGGATATTGCCTCAAAGTCTAAATTATTTTCTGTCTAAGTAAAAACAGAGGCATATTTTCACATTAATCATGGATCCAATTTTCCTACCTACACCATTCTTTTGGACTACTGTGTTTAGGCTCAGAAAATAGTGGTTCAAGTCTGACATCACCACTTACTAACTGAATCATCTTGGACAAATGATTAAACATGAGAACTAGAGTGATGGTTTTAGCCCCAGAGGACCATTGCAAGGATGCAATGAAATATAACACCTGAAAGCATTTAAAATAATGCTGGACACATAGGAAATGCTCAGTAAACCTCAGTATTTATCATTGGACCTCCTGGTGAGAAGCCTGGAAGATTGAGACTCCTGGTCTCACCCCTTACTCACCTTGCAAATATCCTGTGAGCTGTGGATCTAACTGAGCTGTGGATCTAACTATTCATGGCTAACGGATAGAACGGAAAAGGTAGGTTGAGAGAGTAATACATTTACACTGTGGAAACTCATGACAGTTTGACCTTAAAGAATCACTGCAGGATGAGACTACAGAATTCTAGCAATATTCCAGTCAGCGAACTTCCTGAAGGAGGAATGTCAGGGATCTCTTTTCAGGGAAAGGCTATCTGCAGATCTTGCGTAACAGGTGTTACCTTAGAAATGAAAGATTTGAAATTCTATGTTTTTGAGAGATCAGGTCTACTTTGCTCACCTAGGGGCTGGAAGTCCCATTTAGGGTTATATGCAGAATCATATAACTTCATTGACTTCATGGCACCAGTTTATTCCCCCCACCAAAAGCACTAGGAGAGGGAATAACACAAGGGTAAGGGAGTGATGATTACAAATCTACAGAGTCTCTGAAATTCTGACCTGAAATGATAAAAATTGTTATTCTTCCCTGAAGAGACAGAAACTGTGTCATAAATTACTTCCATGTGCATATAAAGAAACTGACAAGTCAGGTCTTTTATTAAGCCTTAAAACAGCTGATGTGGGCTTATTTTAGAAAGACATTTTTTATCTTTACTACCATGGGTGTCTTTTTTATTTGCTTTCTTGGGGCTATGCTCCCTTGATGGTCCCCAGATTAAATCTGCCATGGAATGGAGACTGGAAAATAGCCTTGTGCCCTTGTCTGCTATCAACTTGGCACCATCCCAGCCCTTTCCTAGAGACCTAACAGCTACATTTTCCAACTTCTTGCCAGCAGAGTTTAGGTTGTACTAGTGAGAGGCACTCCAGAAAGATATGGAAGGCAAAAGGAGGGAAGGCATTATTTTCCCATTGCAGGGCTAGAGAGATGGTTGGGCAGATGGCAAATAAGAGGTTTGCAGCAGCTTCCAGAAGAGTTTCCGTGGCAGCTGCTTCCTAGCAGCAGGTAGGTGAAACCTCTGGCGCCTTCCCTGCGTCTCCTCATTCCTGCAAGCCAGAAGTTAGTTTCCTAGCCCTTTGCTTCCTTTTAACTGTTTTCCAAGTCCTTTTCAACACCATAAGGTAGCATTTCACTGATGTAGTTTAATTTCTACTGGATAAATTCAGTGGAACACATGATTTAGAAATCCTTGTTTATACTTGATTGACTGTGTGTCTTTTTGTCTCTTCCTCAGGGGATACCTCCTGGAGAAGACAGTTAAGAGTGAAGCAGTTGGCAAAGTTGGGGAACACCCTCAAACAGTCAGAGATCAAAGGTGAAAACAGAGGAAAGCCAAATTTACTTTCCTAAGTAACATTAAAGAACACTTTCAGGGCTTTTTTTTATTCTCTGCAGCTTTAAGAACCTATCATAGACAAAATTATAAAACAAACCTTCACGTAGTGAGTGAGGCTCTGCAGATCTTCACTGTTTTTGCAGTGCTCCTGAACTGCTTTACTGAAACATAAAGACACGTAACTAATGTTCCTTCTGCATGGCCTACAAAGTCTCTAATATGCTTTGAACTCACCAAAGCAACCCTGATACTTCCAGTTTGTTAAAATGTCACATTACTTGTTTTAACTAGGGAAGGGAACAACCTAAATGAGAAGAGGAATAAAGGACTTTCTAGTCCAGAAAGTAGAAAACATGTCCAAGAAGCCCTGGAATAGATTTAGAAGGAAATAGATGGGGGCCTCCCTGGTGGCACAGTGGGTTAAGCAACACACTATGAAGCAAACCGCAATCTCTGCAGCACAAGTTTGATCCCTGCCGCTGGCCAGGGAGGGGACCCACATGGTGCAGACCTTTCCTGCCTCACCCGCTGCTCCCCTCAGCAGTGTGTTTCAGTCAGTCTGCCTGTTCTGCTCTGCACTCTGTCCCTGGTGAATCCTCTCACCACCCTGGACTCTGGCCTGTACCCCAGCTCTTGTATGTATAAATAAGTAAATCTTTAAAAAAAAAAAGGAAATAAATGAATAAAACACTTTAGATGAATGATGTTTAAAAACCTGTCATATGAAAAGGTAGAAATCATGGAGTGGACTGAGAGAGGGTCTGTGATGAGGGGTGCTGAAAGAGTAGCGAGTACATGAAAAGAAGAAAGCAGGAGAAGGCTAACACTTCTTTTTACCTCATGAAGAAATAATGAGGCTCTGAGAGCAGTCTCTCAGACATCCATATCTGTCACAGTTCATACCTCTATACTTCAATTTTTCCCTCTGTAAAATGAAAAGTGGTGTGAGGTTTGACCCATGGACCAGCATGGTGTAAGGAACAGACAGCGAAGTTAGAGTCTGTGCTGGGGACACAGCCAGAAGTCAAAGGGAAAAGAAAGAAAATTTAACAATGGACAGAATAACCATACATATTCCTTGGCACCGCTGGATAGCTTATTTCTGAGATGAGGAGGGGTTCCCAACACATAAGGAAGTGAAGTGAACTCACTAGAGATGAGTGGGGAGACGCAGGCGTGACTCCAGCTCCCTGTCAGCTCAGGAAATGTTAATGACTGAGAGGGTGCAGGCTGCCGCTGGCACTAGAGAGCCAGCTAAACACTATTAGTTTTTCATTTTGTGAATTAATGCCTTTCATGGCGTGTGTACACTAGCTTGTAAAAACTGTTTCTTTAGAACTGTCTGGGGTACTCCCCTTGGCCTCTGCAAGAAGCTAACATTTCACACGGAAATTAGCACTCTTAAGGAGGCAATAAAGCCTTTGGAAGAAGTTTGTTTCCAATTCATTTCTGTAAACATCTTGCCTTTAAAAATTTAGCTTTGCTCTCCTCCCTCTTTCCTTCTCTTTCTCCTTTTCTCCTCTTCCCCTACCTAGCTATTTTATAAAAATTAAAGAAAAAAGACAAACTATGCTCCATAAGATTTTATAGATAAACCTGATACAAAGTGGGGGTACATTCTTTAAAAAAAATAAGCAACTCTGAATTCCTACTCATTTTCTACAACAATGGAGAGATATCAATCTCTCTCTAGTTGAGTTTGCATGTTCTGATGATTAGGTTTTTCCCATTGGTCAAGGTGTTCTAAGCCTTCTGCCTGCAGAATGAGAGTGTCAGACCCAGGCTTCTGAGGCACATAACTGTACTTCATGTCTCTGGGGTTTATAAATGCTATTACCTTAGCATACCTGACTGGACAGTCAGGCTGCAGTTCTTTTTAGCCTTTAATCAACCACTCCCTGGGGTCTTCATCTACAGGATGCTCCTTGAGACCTGTCTGGGGAAGACCTGCTGGTGGTGGTGTGTCTGTGGTAGACAGTCCTGAAGCAGTGAGACTTATGCTGATAACACAAAACTAAGTTTAAAAGCCTGAGAGAAAATTAGGGTGTTTCTTCAAGTAAGCTGGCTTTTTTTTAATAGAAAGAGCTACTATTGGGAAGACTGTATCATATTCTGACATAAGGAACTAAATGAGGAGCCAGAAGGTCTTTTGCTGATTTTCCTAAGAGGGTTCTGGATTTACTTTCTTCCCCTGAGATTTATATACTGCCTATTACCCTCAGAACGTGAAGTTATTTCTTATATATTACCCATATTAGCCTTGCAGATTTTAATTAAAAAGATTTCACAGGGGCATACATACATAAGAAAAACAATCTCATGAAATATATAAGACGAGTTTGCTATTTCTAAACTTAACATTCTTAACATCCATCCCACAAGATGAGCTACTGCATTCTTCCTTTTCTCTGGAAACTTCAATATTTCCTAGGAAATTGTGTTACCAGTAAAAGGAACACTGAGTCACCTTCACCATGGATCTGCATCCAGGTCTTAGGGAGTTGAATCACCTCACTAGGCTGTAAGGCCCCAAATGCTGGGACCAGCCAGGAATCTTCAGCTCACCACTGAGGCCCAGAGCAGGCTGAATGAAGTCCACTACCAGGATGATGGGACCATTTCCTTTGTTGCTCACTGACAATGTCATTCTCCTTCTTCTTTCCGTTCATGGGAGTTCTGTTTCCCTTTTTGTTTTTAAAGATTTATTTATTTATGCATACAAGAACTGGGGTACAGGTCAGAGGTGTGGAGGGTGAGAGGGTCCACCAGAGAGAGAGTGGGGAACAGAACAGGCAGATTAACTGAAACACACTGCCCAGCAGAGCAGCAGGCTAGGCAGGAGAGGTCTGCTGCGCCATGTGAGTCCCCTCCCTGGCTGGCTGCAGGGATAGAACTTGTGCTTCAGTGGCAGCGGCCCACTTCATAGCATGTTGCTTAACCCACTGCACCACCAGGGAGGCCCCTGTTTCCCTCTTTGACACTTTAATTTCATGGTTTCCTCTCTACTAATTGCAATATCAAATCAGTTTTTCCCCCCAAATCCTTGACCCTGTAATAATCTTGCAGTTTGGTGCCCAAGCCATTGTCACTTTCCTTTCACATCTTGCCTTACTTGTCAGAGACACTCCTGAGTGTTGGCATTTTTTCTCGCCCTTCGCACCCCCGACTGTCTCTAAAGAGAATTTTCTGAATTGGCAATTCCTGAGTGCTTTAAGGAGTATATTTTGTAGTTTATGAAATCAGAAGAATATTTTAGCAAGGCTGATGGTTTGCTTGTCAGTCAAAGAGCATTTATTAGACATTTAGAGTATACTCCACAATGTGCTTTAAAACTAAAGGGCATCTGGGCCTCCCTGGTGGCGCAGTGGGTTAAGCAACACACCGTGAAGCAAACAGCAGCCACTGCAGCACGAGGTTGATCCCTGCTGCCGGCCAGGGAGGGGACCCACATGGCCTGGCAGACCTCTCCTGCTGTGCCCGCTGCTCCCCTCAGCAGTGTACTTCCGTTGATCTGCCTATTCTGCTCCCCCCTCTGTCTGTGGTGAATCCTCTCACCCCCCACACCTCTGGCCTGTACCCCAGTGCTTGTATGCATAATAAATCTTAAAAAACAAAACAAAACAAAAAAAAACTAAAGGGCATCCATAGAAGTTTCTGTTTTTATAGGACTCATAATCAAAAGTCATGGAGCCCTGCGATAACCTCGCTCTGACATCTCAGGTAGGGGAGTAAGATGTGGCACGAGTGTAGGGAGTGATGATAGGGGGCTACCTGGTAAAGGGAGGAACCAGCCTGTAGTGCTCCTTCTCCTTGGGATCACCTCTTGTTTTCGTAATGCCTGTCACCCCAGGATCGCAAAGCTGTCCCTACATGTGCAGCATCTGAGAACATGATGAAATCCTCTTTGGATCACAATACATCTGTTCTAAAAGGCTGAATGAGAGATGCCAGTGGAACATTAACTCAGAATTTCCTAACTCAAGTGCAATTAAAACTCAGCGACAGTGCAGAATTAATGTAGCCCTTTGCATTTTAAATACATATTTTAATTAAATGACACCCATCTGTAGAATATGAGACTGCATATTTATTGAGGATTTCAAATGATATAATCTGTTCCTATGAAGTGTAAATGGTTTGGTTCATGTTTCCAGAAACTTCAAAAGAATTATATAGAACTGGCATAAGCACATGTGGTGATCTCAAATTTGCTTAAATTCGAATCTGTTTTAACTTGCATGAAAAGTGTTGTTTATGTGGCAAGATTTAGATTGTATTTAAAAGTGATGGAAAATAAGAGCACAGCCCTTTGAATGGTTTGGATGATGTCTCTGGCCAGTCTGCCAAGAGAAGGAGAAGGTCAAGGGCAGCTCAACTCTGCCCTGGCTAAATCTATGTAGTCACGTGATAATCATTCTACTCATGTAGCCTGATGAGAAGCTTCATCTAAGGTAAAAGACATGTTGATG
Organism: Galemys pyrenaicus; assembly: GCA_019455555.1. Taxonomy (NCBI): domain Eukaryota; kingdom Metazoa; phylum Chordata; class Mammalia; order Eulipotyphla; family Talpidae; genus Galemys; species Galemys pyrenaicus. The sequence goes on along the minus strand of JAGFMF010011700.1, from coordinate 2,485,668 downwards.
AGTCTAACTAAAAAGGTACACACAGGGCAGCTGCCTGGGAGCTGCACAATTAGTTCTGATGTAAAAAAGATTTTGGCTACATGCAAATTTTCTCAGAAAACTGAACTATACTAACAAGTAGAAGCAAACACACTTTCTCCCTGTAGAGCTGTTATTCAGAATCTTTGCTTGATGTGGTTTCCTTCACCGGTATCTCCATGTGAGGCTTGTTCACACAGATAGAGCCCTAGAGGTGGTAGAGGTTATAGGGCTCTAGACCTGGCTGGGTCACCACCTTGAGGTGTGATCTTGGGGTTCAATGTCCCTGATTTATAAACTGTGAGGAGATAGCAAAGAGGTGAGATTAAGAGTATGGGCACCTACATCTAACTACGCAGATTTAAATCTTGCCTCTACCACTCTCTTTAATCTCTCTCAGCCTCAACATCCTCCTTGAAGATACAAATTTGCCTACACCACAGGCTGCTATAAGGATGACGAGATAACACTGTAAAGATCTGAGGTAGAACCCACCTCAGACCTAGCTGGTGCTTAATAACTGCCAGCTACTGTTGTAGTTGAAAGAGTTAGGTCTGAGAGTCACTCTGTTCTAGGTTCGGTTATGGCTTTGCCACTTACCATCTGCATGATTTTAGAAAAGGTATTCAGTATCTTAAGCCTTATTTTTTGTCATTTGAAAAATGAAGGTAATAACACTGTATGGGTTTCTTAATGCTGCTTTGACAAATTCCTTTAACTGTAGTAGTTTAAAATAACACAAATTAATTACAGTTCTGGAGATTGGAAATATGATATGATTCTTATTGGCTAAGATGGAGGGGTGAATTCACTTGCTTTCATTTTCCAGCTTCCAGAGACTGTCCACATCCCTTGGCTTGCAGCCCCTTCATCTTTAAAGTCAGCAATGGAGGGGCTAATCTTTCTCACATTGTATATTACTCTGACACATTCTTCTGTCTCCTTGTTCCACTTTTAAGGACCCTTGTAATTATAGGGCCTACCTGGATAATTCAGGATAATTTTGCTCTCCTTAGAGTGAGTAAATTAACAACCTAATGTCCTTTTGCTGAACATATTCAACAGGTTCTGGGGATTAAGATGTTGCCATCCTTAGGGCATCATTATTCTGTCTACTATACTTATTCATCACAGGGTTATGAAAATTAGAAATAACCTTCTAAAACTCTTTAGTAAGTTGTGTGTAATAAATTCTCCAGTGTTAACTACTGGAATTAACTAGTGACTAAGGTTCTTTCAAACCTTAGGTTTAAAACCCAAGGCTCTTTGTTCTTGTAGCTAAATGCTTTGATAATAGTTTTGGACATAAAGAACTAGGCTCTAAGTTCTGATCATATAACTATAATTTTTTTCTATTAAAAATCAGAATTGATAACAACAATAACATTAAAAAAATTTTTTTAATGCATACAAGATTGGAGTATGCATTACTCCGGGGGGGGGGGGAGGGTGAGAGGATTCGCCAGAGACAGAATAAGGAGCAGAACAGGCAGATAGACTGAAATATACTGCTGAGGGCAGCAATGAGCGAGGCAGGAGAGGTCTGCTGCACCATGTGGGTCACCTCCCCGGTGGGCGGCAGGGATCAAACTCCTGCTGCGTGGCTGTGGTCTGCTTCATAGTGCATTGCTTAACATACCAGGGAGGTCCCATAATATTTGTTTTTTTAGTTAATCTGTTAGTAGCAATTTAAGGCGAGTTAAACTTCCTATCATGATGATTATACCTCTAGTGAAATTTGCCCCAAATACTCTATCAAATAGTTTACAGAAATGTAATAGTGGATTATTTATAATAGTACTTATGGGGTTATGCTATATCTCTAAATATTAAATATACTTAAACTATCGTTAGTGAATTTTCTTCTACATGTGTATTTATTTAGGTATGTTCATAACAGAAAGGCTTACAAATTTCATTACACCTAAAAAACTAAGTCAAATAATTGGAGTTGTATTTCTTTCATGGAAGTATGGTTGATAATGATATTTGGTTCTACCTGCTATGTTAGGCATTCTGCTGTGTGGAGGTAGGCCTAATAGTACATATGGAATTGGAAAAATATCTTGGTTAAGTTGATGTACAGTGAGCAAGACAGAATGTAGAAAAACTACCTGGGATCATATTAAATACTGAGTAGTACAACCTTTTTAAAAATAATTTCACTCATACCCATGCAAATAAATTTTCCTGATAATACTGGAGTTTGGTGGTCAGTACTAAGATTGAGGGTAGATTACTCATGTAAAGTTCGGGCCCGCCCTGGTGGCACAGTGGGTTAAGCAACGCACTATGAAGCAGACCGCAGCCACTGCAGCCTGAGTTCAATCCCTGCTGCCGGCCAGGGAGGGGACCCACATGGCGCAGCAGACCTCTCCTGCCTCGCCCGCTGCTCCCCTCGGAAGTGTGTTTCTGTCAGTCTGCCTGTTCTGTGTCCTGCTCTGTCTGGTGGATTCCTCACCACCCCCACATCTCTGGCCTGTACCCCAGCTCTTGTATGCATAAATAAATAAATCTTTAAAAAAAAAAAGATTACTCATGTAAACTTCACAAGAGGAAGTGGCATTTAGAAGGTCCATTTTTCTCTAGTTTCAGGATCTCAGGAAGACACCCTGAAACTCTGGACCACAGACTCGCCTTGATTAGTTCTACCTAACATATTTTCATACAGTAGTGTAAATTATTCATTAGAATTGATTAAAAACTTAAAAGTGAGCACCCAGCAAGGATTTTGCTACTGTAATCACTTTTTAGTTCACTCTTTACTTTAATCAAAGCTAGATATGCACATAGATTAAAGAGTCAAGTAATTTTCATAAGCTTTTTCACTAGGTAACCACTTGTAATTGTTTTAGCCAATTTCTTTGGTTCATACCCCATCTGCTTAAATAACTTGACTATTTTACTATTTTTTTTTTTTTTTTTTTTAGTTTTAGGTATTTGTTGCCCACATTCTACAAAAGGTGAGAATTCAACTGCCCTCTGAATACACACAATCTTCCTTTCACCTTCTCACTAGTTAGCACATAACTTTGCTTAGATCAATATTTTCTGTTTACATTATTATGATCAGGTAAATTTTCCTGACTCCTTAGGCCATGTCATTTTCCATATTTCTCCCTTTGCACATCAGGTTTCTTTTCTTTGGTGATAATAACAGCCTTGCTATTTGTTTGGTCCACTTTATATGTACTTGGGTAATCATTCAAGCCCAACCTCTTCCCTGACTGACCAAGACTCCTTTAAATAAAATCAAACACATTAGCTATTCTATCAACATCACCCTGCAAAACAAACCTCTCTCCCAAGACCTGACTGCTCTTCTGTGGACTACTTATCCCCTGTGCTTATGCAGAACTGTCATTTTCTGCTTTATCATTTTGGGGTTCTCTCTGTGTTAGAATCTCCATTTTCTGTATATAGTGTCTTGCTATTTTTACATGAACTGTCAGTTTGGTAGATTTTTGACTATAGAAAGTAAGTTTTCTTTGCAAGCTGGTACAGTGAAAATGTCTTTATTTTTTGTTCATACTAGGGAGTGTAGTGACATGTACTTCTAAGGCTGAAAATAACTTTGAATCTAAGAGGTATTTTTCATTGTTTTTCAGCTTCCAGTGATACTTTTAAGAAGTCATTTCTCTTCTTTTTGATTCTTTGTATAAACCTATGTTTTTTTTTTCCCTGGGTAGTTGTAGGATTTTCTGTATATTCTGAGAATCCTGCAACTGTACAACAGCTGTATTGGTGGGATCCAGGTCTACATTTATCCATTAAGCTGGGCCCTCTGGGTCCTTTCAGTTTGAAAACTCATGTTTTTCTTCTGGAAAGTTTTTTTTTTTAAAAATATTTATTTATCCATATAAGAACTGGGATACAGGTGTGGGAGTGAGAGGATTCACCAGAGACAGAGTGGGTAGCAGAATAGGCAGAGAGACCAAAATACACTGCTGAGGGAAGCAGTGGGTGAGACAGGAAAGGTCTGCTGCGCCATGTGGGTCTCCTCCCTGGCCAGGGATTGAACTTCTGCTGCAGTGGATGCTTCATAGTGTGGTATTTAACCCTTTGTGCCACCAGGGAGGCCCTTCTGATAAGTTTCCTTGAAAACTACTTTCTTCTTCTTCTCTGTTGCCCTATTATTTAGTTGTTGGATGTACTATACTGTTATAAGGTCCTTTCTCTCCCCAGCTTCAATAAGTCTTTATTGTCTACTTTCTTAGATATTTTTTCAACTCTTACTTCTAACCTTCTTCTTGAAAGGTTTGTCCTCAATTTTTATTTCCAAGAGTTCTTTATTGTTTTCTGGATATTCCTTTCATCTAGTATACTATTCTTATTTCACAGATTTAATACCTTCTCTTACTTGTTATAGGGTTAATTATAGTTTATTTTAAAGTATTTTTTTTTCTTTCTGGAAAACCCTGTTTCCTTCAAGTTACTTTTCCTATCTATTTTGGTTTGTTTTATATTTTATGGCCTCTCGGATGTCTCCTGTCCTTGGCTATCTGTTCATATTTTAATGGGGCTGAGTCAAGTTTTATGTTGGTGCAGATGGAATTTATGGACTGTGTGTGTAGGTGACCTGGCTGGTCTGGGGGACCACTGAGGTCAGTGTTTGGTTTTACTTTTTCTCTTGGAATGATCAGATTTCCCAGAGATGATTTTCCAGTCTCTTGTCTGAAGTTATATACCTGATTTCCAGCCAACTGGGAAAAGAAGGCAAGTCTAAATAATAATTAATATGAACTTTGCATTAATCCCCTCAATATCAGAATGACAAACCCCGCACGCAACTATGACTCATGTCTCAGTCCACAGAGTCTCTATTTTACCATTTTTAAAGCGTAAACCTCCATTGTTCTGTTGTGACTTTGACAGGAGCATGGTTACAGCTATGTGAAGTAGAGGGGAAGATCTGAATGCATATCATATAAACACATTTTCAACAGGTCTTTGTTTTGAGTTCCACCTTCATTTCCTTTAGAGAGAGTTACCAAGTTTTCTTTCAGTGCAAGTTGTACAGCTTCTTGTTTCTACAGCTATAACTTGGTGTATTCAGCTGTTTGGTGGCTCTGAACCAGTTTCCACTACTAGTTCAGAAATTAACTTCCATGAAGTTCTCTTATTTTGTGTTATAGACTTATGCCTTTAAAACATCTTTTGGGGCCTCCCTGGTGGCGCAGTGGGTTAAGCAACGCACTATGAAGCAAACCTCAGCACTGCAGCATGAGTTTGATCCCTGCTGCCAGCCAGGGAGGGGAACCCACATGGCGCAGCAGACCTCTCCTGCTGTGCCCGTTGCTCCCCTCAGCAGTATACTTCTGTTGATCTGCCTGTTCTGCTACCCTGCTCTGTCTGTGGTGAATTCTCTCACCCCACACCTCTGGCCTGTACCCCAGTTCTTGTATACATAAATAAATACATCTTTAAAAAAATTTAAAAAAAAACATCTTTTGGTTTTCTTTCATTGGGTTTAGTGCGCATGCTAACCCATCACACATTTTTCCAGTAACTATTTACAATTCATACTGTTGGATTAGTTACCCTTACTAACTTATGATTATGTTGCCATGTGGTTGGACTTGTGCTATATTTCACTCAAATTTCTTCTATTTCTCCCAATCTAAATATCCATCAGTATACTATCTTTCCTAAAATCTAAGATATAGTCTCAAATTGTAGGCATAGGTGTATCAGTGAAATGCCTGAGATAAGTAAAAGGCAGGTTTCAGTCACCACAAGTGATTACTGTTATCCTTCCTACTTCAATGTCTTGGGGAGAAATCTGCCAGGAACAGCATCAAGGATGGAGGAGGTGGCTCACACTGATTTTTTAGTTTCTGACTCTACATGAGCAATTCATAGCTAAGTTGAGTTTAATATGAATCCCCAGTTAATGTAGTAAAACTTAAAGGGGTCCTGGTTAAGGTAGAAGGCAGATAGTTCAGAACTATACCTGTTCAGGACCACCCTCAACTGCTGGAAGCAAAAAACGAGTGGGGGGGTGGGGCTCTAAATCAATACTTCATTAGTTTACCAGTGTGAATCTGGAATTATTTTTTTGAGAAGAATTTTGACTCTGCCCAGTGGCTCTCCCTTTAGCCCAGCTCCAGACAAGTTTTCTTAATTGGTTCTCAAAAATGTTTACCAGAGTTCAACCTTTTATTGTTTAATAGCTCAGTAGAGAAGGGCTTATGCTAAGTGTCAGAAGGAGAAAGACAAATAGCAGATGATTTCACTCATGTGGAATATAGAGAAACAAAACAAAGGAACATACAAAAGTAAACAAAAACAAATCCTAGAACTATGACTGCAGAGCTGAGGCTACTAGAAGGGCAGGGAGACTTGGGGCTGGGGACCAAGAAGGGCGGGAGAGTGTACAGTAAAGGACTGTGGGTGCTTCGATGGTGGGCACAGTGTGGTGCTATACATCTGAGGAGTATGAGCCGATTTCCCTAAATCATACCCATGTTGCAAACTGATGTTACAGCAATGAAGAAGAAAAAATTTACATCATCTTTGCCTTGCTATTGCTCCAGAGAGAGACGGTGTTCTTGTTTACATTATAGCATTGGTTATGGATGCTATCAGATGATTTTACATGTACTCACATGGCAGCTAAGTGTTAGAGATAAAAACTAGGAGGCTACTGGGACTTTAGGTGGGGAGAAAAGTTCTCTCAGACTTGAGCACAGGCGACTATGTTCTCAGGATCATTTAGATAAAAATAAATTTCTATTTTCCATTGGAATAATGTTACTAATGGAGGTTAATACTGATTAGCTTGTGCACTTATTTGCTAATTAATACCATCCACATTTTGAATACCTTCTATGTGCTAGATTCCAAATTAGTTGGTATAAAAAGGAAAGCGACAAAACCCATACTTTCAAAATGTTTATGGTCTAATTGGAAGACAGATGTAGAAAGAGACCAAAAGCTTAAGTACAGGCCTAAGTACTGTGTGTAAACTTCTAGAAATAACTTTCGGGTGTTGTTAGAGCTCAGATAAAGGTTACCAATTCAATCTGAGATGGTTCAAAAAAGCTTCTTGAAGGAGTGATGTTTAAGCTGAATTTTGAAAGAGGAAGAGGAATTAACCAGGTGAAGGGGAATGAAAAAAGGTAAGAAAAAGGGCAATAGATTCAGAGGTACAGCTTGACTAAAGATAAGAAGGTGAGAAATGACATGACATGGATATTGCAGGGGCACTAAGGGGCAGTTCAATGTCCACAGAGCCAAAGATATAGAGTGTGAAGACCTTTCCATGTCATTTTAAAGGTCTGGGACATTGCTCAGGGGATGATGAGAAGGCACTATAGCTCATTATCTGGGTATCTTTGCATTTAGATATATCACTTTGGTATGGTGCTTATGTCACAGTGAGATAAGGAGAATGGAAGCAGGAATATACTAAGATAACCCAGAGGCAAAACAACAGAGGTGTCAATTAGGGCAATGACAGTAGGGATGAAGAAGAAATGACAGACATACAAGTATTCCGTGGTAAAATTAGAAGACCTTTATGACAACTAACAGAAATTAAATAAAGACCATTTATAGATGAGAAAATTGAAAGTCAGAGATGAAAATCATGTCCCGTATCCCATAACCACAAATGATAATATTTCTATGGGGGAAATGCATTCACAATTCCTGCAAGTCAATTTCTGGAACATAACACATTCATTAATCGGTGAATGAATATTTGTGCGAAAACAGGAGGGAAAGATTGTTTAAGGAAAGGAAAGACAAGTCAAAGTAGAAGGTCAGAAAGAACATTTTCAGTAAATAAAATCCACACTTAGCAAGGGATGAAAGAGGCATATCATTAAATATATTGCTTTAAATGAGGAAGTTAATGGTCAAAATACGGTGGAAATTCAAAGGTAATGGTACTGTTTAATCCTAGGAGAAATTCTTAACGGAGACAAATAGATGACTTGGGAGAAGACTTCCTGTGCTATATAAGATAATTGTTACTATCAGTGCTTGAAATGAGTGGGAGAAAAAGGAAGTGGCAGTACTTGCAGAAATAAGAAACGGGCTGGCTCATTTGTAGACACAGATTTACCAGTCAATTCAACAAATGGAAGAGGGTAGCAGATTTCAGACCCTCACTGGGAGCACTTCGTGAAATTAATTCAGTTTGATGAAACAGTTACACAGTACTGTTATGTTCAAGGGATGATGCCTTGAACTGGTTATACAATTGATATGGATATTACACTGGCCTTCTCAACACACCTGTCACTGTGAAGTCAGGGGCCCTGTGCAGCACACACAGGGTGGCTGTGATTTCTCCCTTGTACCTTGGTTGACAATGTAAGCCAATGGAGCATGGATGAGGGAACGGGGTCTTAGTGCTAACTGGTGTGGCTTTGATGGCTGGGTTGTTAGCTAGTTCACACGAGTAATTCAGGACAGAAAGTAAAAATTAAGTGAATTTCAACATGGGTAACTGACCTCTAATGAATTCAAACTATACAACTGTTTTCACTACTATTGTTTTCCAGTGCTTCCAAATATATTAACCATTCTCAATATATATAAACCATATATATAAACCATTTCTCAATGGTTTAGCAGATGACACTGATTAAATGATTCTGTTGATGCTAGCTGAAACTCCACGATAAGGAAGACTATGTTATTTTACGATGTCTGTGTAGTTTTAAAGAGTGAGCCCTAGTAAGGGATTGGTATACAAATACAATTGTGGAATAATCCATTATCCACAATGGATACAGAAATTACCTTTATCAGCATTTATAAGTCTTAAGTTCTTAATCTACAGACCACAATAGCTTTAACTCCTAGATGCTTATTAGGAAAATCCTACTTTACACTAAATTATACTTTACCACCAGGATTAACTGAACACTATAGTTAGTAAGAATTAAGTGCTTTCAAGTTGTGGTAGATGTTTTAAATTAATGCATATTTCTTATTTTTAAAATTCTGCTACATTTGGCATTAATGAAGTATCGTTATTCTATTCACCTTCCTAGGGCTTTTCAGAACCACTCAGACATTTAATGTGTGTAATTATTCTGCTTTAAAAAATAAAAACTATAAGATGTCTAACTGAAAGAAAAATCCATATGAACAATCAGCTCAATGCGACATGTTACAAGTTAATCCCTAATGAAGAGAGAACAGCTTTTACTTTAAGGAAATATGCTTGCTTTGAAAAATTTAATTCCATTCATTTAAATCATGAATATAAGGACCATTTTGAGTGTGCCATTGAGAAATACAAAACAGAGGTATCACTTTAGTTGTACATTTTAGTCTCTTTATATAGTCCTCACACTGACCAAAAATTTAAGGGTTATCAACTGGAAAATACAATGGTTTTTCAAAGTAGAGAAATATATAGAAAACATGTCCCGTGTACAATCCTAACTGAATAATCATCAATTAGTAAGACATCTTTTCTGGCATTATATGTCCATAATTTTCAAGTGTGCTAGAATCAATATGGGCACCATTCTTAAGTTCTTGCTGGGAGGTGAAGGCTGTGCCCCACCTCTTGATTCTAGCCTAGCCGTAGACTGCTTTAACTAATGGTCTGTGGCTGAAGTACAGCTTTATGGGTTCCAGAGTCTGGGCCATAGTCTCCCAGATCCTGCTTTTGTCTTCTTAGAACTTCTCTGAGAGATTTGTGTACAGAGATAGCTCAAGATGAAAGACCAACTGGAGCAAGAGAAAGACCCAACTCCTGGACAATTGCAGCTCCCAGCTGAGGCCCTAGGTAAATGTAGTTGTTTGAATTTGCTCTGGTAAGAGTAGAACAACAAATGGTACAGCCAACTTGCTGAATTGTGAGAAATACTTTGAGGTTTGCTACATAGGAACAGAGAGCTGAGATCCAAGTCTCTCTCTCCTCCAGTGGCACCTTCTTGGACTGGAACAGGCATCACTTTAAGGGTTAAACAGACCAAGGAGCTTTCATAAGAGTAACTTTAAAATGCCTTACTTTGGTAAGGCTAATATAACTCTACCAAGATAAATGTGTTTTTTGCTATTTTGTAGAAAATGGAAGAGAAAGCCAGATAATTATAACTGCTTAAGGATGAAAGCGATGAAGGATGAATCTATTGATCTAGTACCGGCTGTTTCTAGCTACTTATCTTTACAATTACTCAGGCTTACACGAGTAATTGGGACATTTCCTGCATCCCAAGTAGGGGGACATTTCCTACAATAAATGTGCACATTTCAAGCATGTTTTTCACTAATATTTTCTGTCAGGCTCAGGGATGGATCCTGCCCTTTCTTCCTGTTTTCACCTTATGAGAATGTTTGTTCTTTTCTGCCAGAAAACTCTATCCTAGTTGAGTCACTTCTATAATTTACCACTTAGGTTAAGATAGGTGGAAAGCATCTGGAAGTGGAAGTTGCTGGAGTCTCAGTGAATGCCACATTTTCAGATAGAATTCACAGTGCTCATCTAATAAGGAAGAAAACACGAGAAGACAGAAAGCAACGGGAGTGCTGCCCCCATTGTCCCTCATCAACTCCATTTGGAGACAAGACCCCGTTAGAGCAGTGGTCTCCAAACTCCTTTGATTATATCCCAAGAGTAAAAACAATGAGCTCAGATCATTAGATATTAGTTATAAATTACATAAATCTATTATGGTGCTAATATATGCAGTTAAAATACATCTAGGAAAGAAATAAAGAATGAACTGAAAATGGAATAATTTTCTTAAATGTCTTCCAATTATGATGGTTTTACCTATGTGCACATACTCTATGGGCAAAGTTCATATTAATTAACAGTGGATATAAATCCATATTCTAAGTAATATCCTTGGCAAGTACAAGTTCTTTTGCCAATTTCCAGTCATGTTGGATTTGGGTTGTGATTTCTGACTCAATAACATTATGATGAGGCTGATGAGCTGGTCTACCAGGAGCAAATGATGTCAGTTCTCTGCCCTTCCTTATTGCTTGTTCTCACTCACATCTTCAATCTATAGCTTCCCTTTTAAACCATTTACCCTGTGTTTGAAGGTGAGTTTAGTAAAAGTTAGAGATGTAATTAATAAATTCAGGTTATGAGGCATATATTACAAAATACTGACAATGAAAGAATAGCAGAGGGTCCCAAGATTGGTTACCTCTTTGCTGGGGAATCCATGGAGCTTCCCTTAGGATCTCTCATGAATCTTCACATATGGCTCAGAGGATTCTGTCTTCAAGATTAGGAAACCTTACATGGTTTTCATTCCTTTCATTTAAGAAGTATTATTAAATAGTTTCATATTTTCTTTCCAACCTCCACTGCATTTTTTTGTACATTCCTTAGGGGGGTACAAAACCCATGCTAAAAAAAATTGATCTAGAGAACAAAATAGTAAGCCTGAATCTTAATTGTAAAACTTAAATTTCCTGGGTGTGAAAGAACAATATTTAGGGGCTTTTAATTTAATTAATTTTAGGGTTTTTTAATTAGGAGTTTTTAATATGATGTCAAAGGTGACATCATATTCAACAATGAAATGTTGAAAGCTTTTCCTGAAAGATAAAAGGGAGCCTGTTCTCTTTACTTCTGATCAACATAGTGCTGGAAGTCCTAGCCAGAGCTCCTAGGCGAGGAGAAGAAACAGAAGGTATCCAAATCAAAACAGAGAAATATGATGTTGAGTCCCCATTTTATACAGGGTCTCTTGAAATTCATGGAGATGGAAAACTATGGCTAGGAGGAGGGAAGAATGAGTCATGCTTGTTTAATCAGTGTAGAGTCTCAGTTCAGGAAGATGAGAAAAGTTCTACAGATCAAGATGGGGATGATCATATAACAGTGTTAACATTCTTTATTGCACCGAACAGTACACTTCAAAATGGCCCAGATGGTAAAAACAAGAAAAAGAAAAAGGAAATAGAAGTTTCTACTCCTAGCAAACACTAAAGTCTTACAGAACTGGGATTTTCAGAACTCTATGAAATGTTTTATCACCTCAGAGGCAGTAGAGAAGGGATAAGCAGTTAACAGATCATTTGTTACCCTTGGTGGAGTAGGCCCAGTGGAAGGTCGGCTAAGTCTGAACAAAAGCTATAGCAGAGATTGCTCAAATGGACACAGTCCTTCTGGGTATTAAAAGACTCAAGAGCCCCTGACCTACCAGGGGCTCTGGAGTTGGATGGTCTGTCATTTTTGCTATGGTTTTTATAAAACCACAATACAACAGCTTCTTCATTTCCCAATCTCCTGATATGCCAAAGTACAAGTTTATAGAGAAAGCATTTAAGAAGAGCTGTAGATTTATCATTTTCTCACTGTGGTTGTAAATGAACCCCATCTTAGCCTGCAGCTGAGTTCAAAGGTCACAAGGATTTTAGAAGCTGATAAACCTAAGTGCACTGAGTTTAATTTCAAAACCAGCACACTCACTCCTTGACAGTGAAATTAAATGATCAAGTGGAATGGTCCAGCTATCAACAGAAGGACAGGAGAAGGGGGGAGAAAAACAGGAGGCAGACCCTGGCATTTTACACTGAGGACCACTATAGGGAAATCTTGGCAGCAGAATGAAAGAGCCAGAAATAAACTATTCTCAGGGTGTCTAAGCATAAGGAAATGAGCTTTAAAATGGAGATTAAAACCAAGAAAGAAAGAAAGAAAAAAATACCACGTATCAAGCGATCACTGTTTGCCAGGCCTTCTAGCAGGTGCTATGTACCCATTAACCTGCTTGGGCCTTGACGCAGTCCTTTGAGGGATTCAAAGCACAGACCCCTCCACCACTGATGTCAAGTGCTTTGTTCCAGGCCACCCATGCTTTTTTTCTACTGGGTTATGCTGGTGCCAAGGAACAGAAATCTCACAGGAGTGTGACATTAGATGTCAGGCTAGCCTTGCTATTCCCTGGATAATGTTGGGTCAAGGAGAGATAGTCTGGGTACAGTGCTGAAGAAAAGTTCCTCCCTCCACTTGTTTGCATGAAAGGGAGGTTGAAGGAGGAGCTTCTGGCGCTGGGACTCTGTGGCAGCCATCTGTCTGTCAGTGACCTGTGCTCTGCTTCCCGAAGTGAGGCAGATACAGCAGCATATGCAAAATTCTTTTGTGGGGGCGTTTTTCTAGAGCACTTCCAAGATTTCTGTAAAAAGCCCAAGGGCTGTTGGCTTGTGCAAAGGCGTTAATTGGGCTTGTAGTACCTTTAAACAAATAATATAATGGTGGTTATTTTTTGTCATACTCCTCCTTTTAGAAGCAGACACAACAGAAATTCTGACCATCTCTCTCTGGGTAAAGTTTGAACAAATATTTTTCTTCATGAAGCCAATCGTAAGGGACAGCCTTTATGATCAGTACACAAAGACTGATGTTATCTGTTTTGAGACTCACAAGGATAACCCATATATCTTACAATGGATATTTTGGTAAGAATTTCTCTCTACAATTTTTCTCATCATACTGATATCACTGTGTAAAGACTGTACCATCAAAATCTTGCCATGGAGGGTATTGAATAAAGTTCCAAAAATGGAACAAGAGACCTGTCTGGGGGAGACAGACACATCTTCTGGATCCAAAGAGAGAGTTTCCGAGCAGCGGAGAGAAAATGCTGCCATTTTATGTTCGGGTTTCCTCACCTAAATCTCTCAGATTCCTCTTACAGTGAAGAGACTCATCTTAATTAGAAAACAGCATTATCTATGGGAGTTTGCAGGATAAAACCGGGAATAAAAAGTGAACACCTAAGTATGTGTTAATATAGATCAGGTCCAAGCCTGGGTAAAGCAGGTGCATCATTTCAAAATGATTCATTTGGAATCACAGGGAGGTGAAGTTTTCAGACTTACAAGAGTTAAAATTTTAATAATGAGCTTATGGAGAAAGAGATATTGTTTGAACTGGCATTTCTCCCTGAGGCCTTGGGCTAATGACTTTATCATTTTTCTTTTGGGAAGTTTCTCATATAAAGATGAGCTTTATTTACAGAGCCCCACTTACATAGCTTATCACCACCTTGACTGAAGTTCTATAATATAATAATTCTGATAATACCTTGTCATGTCTTCTGTGTCGGACTTCATACTATTTCATCTTTGCTATCCACTGTGTGTTTTAGAAGAATGGGGTTCCAAAGAGATATCGAATGCACACATAATGGAGGAGGAAAAGAATGAAAAAGAAGAGTGGCAAACCCCAATTGCAATTAAAACGCAATAGTCCCCCACTGCATGTCCCCCTGCTAGTTAATACAGACATTTCCAATAACTTTAATCTTTAAGTGGTGATTGTTGAAAAAAAGAAATCAAGTTTGCGTTTCTTAAAAGACAAGAGGGGAGAAAATGACTTGTCATATCTGACTGGTTCGGAAATATAAAATCCAATTCTGAAGAAGTAGAGATAAGAAAAGTGCTGTGGAAGTGCCATCAGCTTAGCAAACACTAAATAATGAACAATGCGGAGACTGTCCAGCATGATAAAACACTCTATTAGAGGGACTGTTTTTAAATGAGTGATAATTGTGGCACATCCACAGTGAAAGGTTATTGAATTTTTATCTGTAGCAGGACGCTTTTGACAGACTTGCTGAAAAGTCACCTACAAATAGCGTGTTCTTTAGACGAATTTGACCAAAGGGGGTTTCCAGCATATAACATCTTTCTGACATTTACAGGATTTTTGCTTCCTTGATGAATCAGCTCAGATATTCTTGGTTTCCAGAAAGACACTTAGATTTTCCATCAGTCTTCCAGGAAATCTTCATTATTCTTTCATAAAAATTGGATGAAGTTGTAGTTAAGACTCCAGTTAAATCCAGGAGTCAATGGCCAGGTCTTAAAGATGTTGGCATGCAGAATGAATTACTATTAATGTGAACTCTATGATTTGGAGACCTACACCTGTTATGTACCGATACCTCCTATGAAGAAGGAGGTCTTTTACTTATTTTTTTGGTATAGTTTATAATATTAGATATAAATTACAGTCATGAATTTAGGATCATAAAGTAAAAAACAACTTTTACTAAACACATAACTATCAAATGCGTTTCCTTAGTAGGTCCTTGGGGAGAATAATGGGGATAGCTCTTTCCTTCAAGATCAGTTCCTCCCATTCTCTCTGTGACGTATCTCCCATGTCACTCATTCCAGGGACACAGCAGCACTGCCTTCCATTCATCTTGCTGCTGTCATTATGGGACACTGCTAAAGAACAGCACTATCTCTGTGGGGAAACAGAGGCACGCTGATTTGCTCTGAGGCACACTCGCAACAGATGATTGTGTTGTTTTTCCAGACACTGTGGTCTGTGCTCTAAGTCAAGTTTAGTCTCATTGTGACCTTGGGCAAATAGCCAAACTTCTGTGTTTCATGATCGTGCTTTGTAAAACTGAGAGAATAAAGGCTGGCCTGTCAAGTACAGCTTGAGGCAGGGATGAGGGATTAAGATTTAATGATCCTAACAGTCCTTGAAAGTATGAAATGCAATCTAAATGTTGAGTGCCATTAACATCACCAGGGCATCCTTTGGGACTGCTCTACGCACACACATTTGCACATAACGCCCCTTTGTTACACTTTCCTGGGGCTGGGTGTCTGGAAGGGGTCTCTATGCACTATTGATTAAGAAGTAAACTGTCTGAAGAAGCATTTCCAGTTTGCAATTAGCACATTTTTCTACATTTAATCCTGCCCAAGTGATAGAGATTTCTTCCATTAACTGTAGGTCGACCCTCTCTCATCTTTCTGTTTTCCCTGTCATAATTCCCCCGTCAGACAGACAGAATTCCCTGTCTCTCCTACCTACCGAACTTGGAACATACCTAAACTTAATTTCAAGGGTGAGAAAATTAGAAGACTCACTTTTTCTAGTGAGGAGTTCGTAAGTCATGATTTCACATCAGTTGATGGGCTTCTCTTAAGTTTTAAGGTGCCCAACTATCGAGGCTCTTCTAGATAAGAGCTAAGATTTAATAGCACAATCAGAGCCTCAGGTACAATCTTTCCACATTTCTCAGCAAAAGAAGCTTTTTCTGTTTGGTAGTCAAATCAGTGCCCTCAGATTTCTTGCTCAAGTCCTGCTGTCTCAGTGGCTGCTTCTCCTCCCTGTCATTTGAGGTATCAGCTCAGGCTCGAGCAAATCTGCATTCCCACCACCTCCTCAGTCTGGCTCAGCAATTTCAGCCTGTCATTTTAGACCCTCTCTCTCTTTCCAACTTCTGCCTCCCTCTTTTCCTAGAGACTTCCATTTATATTTCTTCTATTTCTGTTTTCTGGTTTTTTTGGAAGATAGAATCATTCAACAGAAAGCTTCTAGCCACCACACTTAAACATCCATGATATTAACATATTTTAATAAAATTTTTTCCCTATGGATATAAATGCTGGCATTTTAAAAGACGGAGACAGGGCTTCCCTGGTGGCGCAGTGGGTTAAGCAATGCACTATGAAGCAAAAACCACAGCTACTGCAGCACGAGTTCGATCCCTGCCGCCGACCAGATATGGGACCCACATGGTGCGGAAGACCTCCCCTGCCTCGCCCGCTGCTCCCCTCAGCAGTGTGTTTCAGTCAGTCTGCCTGTTCTGCTCCCCACTCTGTCTCTGGTGACTCCTCTCAACCCCTGGACTCTGGCCTGTGCCCCAGCTCTTGTATCTATAAATAAATAAATCTTAAAAAAAAAAAAAAGACGGAGACATATAATTGTTTATAGTCAGACACTTACAACTCCATAATTATAAGGAAACATCCATAGCACTGGCCTGCTATAGCTTCACAATTGATAATCACCTCCTTGCTCAGGGAGGTGGGTACTGATTTCTGATCAGTACTGAGTGCAGGACAAAGTGCTCTGCAGATGATCAGCTGGTTGACAAGAGGGAACTGTGTGTGGTTCTAGCATGTTCTTCAGTAGTAGCTGAGTCTTTTTCTATAGTTTTGAAGACCAAAAAGATATCCTTTGGAAATTTAGTTTTGGCTTCTCAGATGGGAACTTGTATGCAGTAGTGGCTTTCACATGTAGGTTCTTTCTCAGACACATCTCCATGATCTCAGATATCTTTGGAAACTCACTTATAATTTACTAAACTTATAATTTACTAAAAATGATTTGGGAGCATAGAGGTTAACAGTTTGAAGAGCAATCACAGGACTTGAGATAAAAGAGAAGCTTGAAGGATTAGGAAGAAGGTGAAGACCCAGTAGTAGGACAGGAATGAAATGTATGGGGGCTCCAATGATAAGATTCTCAATAGAAACCCTAGGAACCCCATTCTGGGTAACCACTGTGTGTTGCTCATTGCTAAAAATCTCCGAGTTCATCATGTCACTTAACGGTTACTGCAGCCCAGTGAGTATATAGGTGGGGAGACCTGTGCAGGAAGGTTAAAGAATGTCTCAGAATAAGACAGTAACTTGCCTGATGGACAGACGTGCCTGACTCAAAGTCAAATATGTGCTATCTGCTTCCTAGCTCAAGGCAGAAACATGGGGACAATTCTATGAATTAAAAGAACATAGAGTTTTAGGGAGGGGCAAAAAAATGACAATGTTTTAGAGACCATGTGAAAGTATTTAAAGGGAAAAAAGAGTAGAAATGTTTAAAAAGGAAACTAATCCTCATGTTATCAGTATTTCAAAAGTATGAAAGACAAAGGAATATGGGACCCTACCATGGCTTAGCCTGGCGTTTGGAAGATAATCAACAGCAAGAGTATGTAGCACATCAGTGTGAAGAAGAGCACAGGGACCCAGATGTTTCCCCTGCCAAGATGAGAATTCCCAGCATCTCCACTGTTAGCAACAGCACAGGATTCAGAGGAGCCTAGAACCTAGAACCTTCCCATGAACACCTTGGGCGCAGGGGCTTGTTGCACAATTTTCTCTTCACTAACAGAGTACAATTAAGACTGGAAATGAACAAAACAGAATCATCATAAAATGATCGTATAGTGTTCCTAGTCTTAGAAAACATACAATTAGTTTTGAAATTGGGTACAACACAGAAATACCCGTAGATGCTATGTTCTAAAGTAGTAAAGGCTCATGTAACAGTAGAAGTAATGTCAGTTAGATAAGATCAAAACTAATTCAGAGTTGGTCAGAGGACAGCAAACTCATGAAGATATAGTACTAATGATAATTAAACTTTATCGATAAACAGCCTGACCATAGAATTAAGCAATGACAGTGAATTTGAAAGTTATTATCAAGAGAGAAAAAGAATAAGTGAATCCACTGACTCAGTAGTCAGCTTAAGAAAATGACAACTAATATGACTGAAATAAAATGATTAGGGCAGCTCAGAAAGATGATTAGAGAAACTAAACATGTAGAGTTCCGCTAAGCAATGCCTGAGAAGGAGCTGTACGATAACAGTCTACAAATATTTGAAACTTGTAAATACCGAAGCAGGAGAGGAATTACCATGCATGGAGTTTTAATTAAAAATAATCAGATGAAATGACAGGGAAAACTCTCGCTTAATGGCTTGACAAAAGCAAAGCTGAAACAGGACAGTGTCCCATGAGACCTTGGCTAGGGAAATTTTATTCTTTGTGTCAAGGTTAGAAAAGCAAATAGCAGGGAGTCTGCATTTTATCTTTTATTTACTATTAAGACAGAAAGAGTCCATGACAGTGTGTTCCAGCTTAGAAGAATTCATGTTCTATCTTCTAGAAAATGTTAACTCATAGCAGGTGATGCAGAGTGACCTCCTGGTGTACCATGAGATCATGTACTTGGGGGTGGGGATGTCCAGACACCAAATCCTTCCCCATTACATATATAAGAGACCTGTAAACATGTCTGCATTCACTTGTTTGGCAATCACAGCCTTTTTATTGAGAGAGACACTGTGCCCTTCTCAGTTAACTGGTTTGCAAAGAGTAGGGAATGCTAACTTTGGTGGATGAGATGGTTAAACAAAAACTGCTCAGCAGAAGTGAGTTGTCCCGACTTTAGCACAGACATAAAGTACAACACCATGCCTCATGCTGTCCATGGTAATCCCAAGGTTTTGAGAATAGAAGAGCTGGAAAAATAACCATAAAGCATTTCCCACTATAAAGAGTTATAAAAATCAAAGAAGAGATTTTGGGGGCTCTAGATTCATGCATGGCTCAAAACCCTGGTTACTTGTTGAAATTTTTAAAGAGTATGGTCATCAAGGCATTTCTCTCAGAGAGTCTGAGAGCTCGACAAAGGATCCTATACCAAGATTGAGAACCAATCCTTTAGAACATTTTGGGGATGCCGAGGCCACATCTTGGAATAATTCAATCAAGATTGCTGGAAGTGGGGCCCAGCACCACTGTTTGTAAAGCTCCTAACTGACAACAGCCGACGTGCAGCCATCTTTGAGAATTTCTACCTTAACAGGACATTTCTCAGGAAGCAAGCAGACTTTGAGACAACACTGCATATTAGACCCTAATGAAAATGGCTTAAAGACTACTTTTAGTAAAGAAAATTCAGATACGTTTTAAACTCAGCCTGGCTTTATCTGAAGTCAACATGGTTGTGTATATTCACTAAGGATTGCTTAATAGCTACAGGATCACCTCAAGGCACTTGGCGGAAAAAACAAAATAAAACAGTTCTTTTCACATGAAGTGTTTCAGATCCACAAGATTATAATCTATATCAATTGCATGTAGATTCTTTTTTTTTAAAAAAGATTTTATTTATGCATACAAGAGCTGGAGTACAGGCCAGAGATGTGGGAGGTGAGAAGATTCATCAGAGACAGCGTGGGGAGCTGAACAGGTGGATCTATTGAAACACACTGCTGAGGGGAGTAGCGGGCGAGGCAGGAGAGGTCTGCTGCGCCATGAGGGTCCCCTCCCTGTCCCGGGATCGAACTTGCGCTGCTGTGCCACAGTTTCACAGTGCGGCGCTCAACCCACTGCACCACCAGGGAGGCCAATTCTTTTTTTTTAAGCAGCTATTCAACTTGCCCAAACATTGGGCTTATAGTAGATATAATGTTAAAAAACAGTCACAAGATAAACAGACAAAAACAATTTATGGCAAGAAACTGAAGAGTCAATCTAGACTTCAGAGCAACTGTCTAGAGACGACTACATGAATTGGATGCATAAAAATCAATCCCAGAACATCACTGGTGACAAGTCATGTAGATAGGTGTTCTCCATGATGTGATATGATTAGAATGGTACTTTCTCTCTGTGGTTTTCCTTTCCAAAAATCTTTAAGTCCAATCCAATCATGAAAAGACATCAGACAAACCCATACCAAAGTACATTCTACAAAAGATCTGGCCAGTATTCCTCAAAACAGTCAAGGTCAAAAAAATAAAAATCCATTATCACACAGATCCACAAAGAACTAACCAGACTAAACAAAAACAAAGAGAACAACACGGTCAAAAATGGGCAAAAGAGCTAAAAAGGCAATTCTCCAAAGAGGAAATGCAAATGGCCAACAGGCACATGAAAAAATGCTCAACTTCTCTGGTCATCAGAGAAATGCAAATCAAAACCACTATGAGATAC